>CP142451.1:95495000-96090000 GCA_038049695.1 Cinnamomum chago | reverse complement strand
CTGGCTGTATTTCTTGAAATACTGTGAAATTGTGGTTGACAGTATTACTAGACCCATTTTTCAAAAAACTCATTTTCAACAAAACAAAATGGTAATTCGGATAATACAATCATTTGAACAAAATTTTGTCTACAACTTTGTGCATTAAAAGAAAAAAGACCTAAACTGCTACTACTACTACCACCACCACCACCAATACTAGAAATTTGGGTCTGTGATCCAGGCCTCCTTGTTCCTGCATCAGCCGACTTATGTAAGGCAAGACATTTTTGCATATGTCTTGTCAAATGGCCGGTACCCATTTTTGACGTGGCACCATAAATCTTACTACAAAATTTGCATTTTGCCTTTTCAACTGTTTTTCCATTTTCAATAATATCAAACCTTGTAAATATTTCCCAAACTGGTGAAGTTCTATTTCTCTTGGTTGATTTACGGGAACTCTGATGAGGAGGAAGTGGTGGTAAATCACCTACTTCATCTTCTAATTCAATAAAATTTTCATGTTCCCCCCCTAAATTAACAGAAGAAGATTTTGTGGGAAGTCTTCTTGCCATATTTCAAAAAATAAATTTTATAAATAATAACAGTAATAGGCTCTATTAGCCTTCTTTTGTGATAATTAATATAAGAAAGGGGAGAAAATGAGAGTTAATATAATATAATATAAACTTATATATATGGAATCTCAAATTTAAATAATATAAATACCTCTAAATCTTTGAAGGCCCCTTTATCTTGTCTCTTGATGACTTGATCTTTGGCCTTCCAAAAACTTCTTAGAGAGAGTGAAAGAGTTGAAAGCTTTGAGATTGAAGTAGAGAATGTATAAAGAGAATGAAAGAGTTGTGTAAATTGGTGAGGAATGAGAATGGGAGGGTTAAGGTATTTATAGACTTTGTAAAATGACAAATGACACAAAATACCCCTTATATGACCGTTTTATGGCTGTTGGAGGGGGTAAAAGTGACTTTTTTTTTAAAAAAAGTGGTTTGGAACGTTGGGCGGGCCGGGCTGGCAGGCTGCGGGCCTGGCGTGCCCAGCGGGCCGATTCAAGCGTGCCCAGCGGGCTGGAGCTTCCAGCCCACGGGCCTGGCGTGCCTGGCGAGCCCGGGCCCAGGGACCTTGGCCCACCACGGCCCGTGTCTCTGGCCGTGCCGTTGACTGGCGGGCTGGCCCGGCCCAGCCCATTTGACATCTCTAGAACTGCACTGTTATCATCAGTCATATCAAAAGGACTACTAGCTACACCACATGGACTACACTGTTAGTCACAAAGAGCAACGTGTCCCAGCCAGCTACGCCAGATGAACTGCACTGTCAGTCATCAAGAACAACGTAGTCAATACTTTCTGCATTCGACTCCCGATCACGTGGGAAACGATCGTGGGGTAGATCAATCACATTCTGCCATTTTAGATAATGAAAATTTTTTAGCTGTGGATAAGTGGGCTTGGGATGAATCATTAGAGCCTCTCCAATCAACATGTCAAATTTGGAGATGTCAAGTTTAATTTGATTACTTATGTAACAATTTGACATTTTGAAATTTGACATCTTTAAAAGTGAAAAATCCGCCCTATATATCAAATTTAATATTTTTTATATTTTACCTCTTTTAATATATTAAATAGATTGAACACAACCCATCTCCAATGGTCCATTTTAAAATAAAATAAACTAAAATAATATTTAGCATCTCCCTTTTCCATATGCGGCATTGTACTCCAATTTGTCAAGGCTGTTCGAGTGGTACTTCATACCAAATATCCAAGGTGGCAGGTCTACCTTAGATTTGAAGGAGTTGTTGGAGATGCTTTTACTTGAGTCAGCTTTTAGTAAAACCCATGTAGTTGGAAATCGTTAATTGAGTTGGCTTTTAGTGAAATAAAAAAAAAAACGACATTGGGGCCTTTTGGAGGTTTTCCAGTGATATAGGAGGGTTTTTGTAAAATCCTCAATTATTATATATCATAGGGAAATGATTGTATTTTGAAATTTGAGTCCATTTTCAAAATTGATTGTCGAATTGGAGCTTAATTTCGATTTCAATTTTGATTAGAGGGAAATTTTAAGTTTGCTTGAAATTTACATGGAGAGTCCACTTTTGTCAACCTTCTTTAGGAGAACTTAAAATTTTAATATATCTATTATAGTTAGGAGATTCAAGAGTCCAGACTAAAATACCCTTTTCAAATCCAACTCTAATTGAATTCAAATCGTGTTAAACCGTTTTCAAATTCAATTCATGAATTAGCATGTTGTATTGAAGGGGAATGTCATGTGATTTGAATTGCGTTTGTACTCGTGGGCCCATTGTATGATGATCACGGGTCATAGCTCATAGGTCATCCATGTGAACCCACCATCCAGTTGGTATATATATATATATATATATATTGTAAGTGCCTAAAAATTACGGACTTAGTTAATGGAGGATCAAACTCCTGATTTGAGGTTTTAAGGGGATAAAGGAAAAGGATCGAGCCTCCAATGACCTGAAAAGAAGGAAGAAACGGTCAGAGACCCTGGCTGTGGGTAGCCGAAGGCCCTCCGACGTTCAAGTTAGTACAAGGACTGAGAGAATGGAGAAGGAGAGCTCTGGGAAGAGAGGATTATGCGTACCCTTATGTTTTTCTTCCATGCAATATATATAGGCGTGAGAATCATCATTGGGCTATCCCCTTGAGGGGATGGGAGTCCCATCTGAACGTACCCTCGTGCCCTGAGTGGAGGTAGGTAAAAAGGGAATGTCTCATCAGACCGTCGCCCCTTGCCTATGGACGTGACTATAGATAAGGCGTGCCCCTTATCTAGGTCCGGCGCCCATCCTGCATGTCAGCTCGTCGTCCCCGTCGCGGCAGCGCATTTATGGCTGAGTGACATGAGCTGAGGTCGGGCAGATGCTGAGGCCGAGATCGGAACTCGTGACGTGGCCACCGAGACTCAACCCATGATTCCTCCGAGCTGGCGCCGCGGCCGACCTCAGGAGGTTTCCGAGACCAAGGTTAGACCGAGACTGGAGATGGGCCCCATCCGAATTAGTGAGCACGAAACGACCCCACACACACATATATATATATATGTGTGTGTGTGTGTAAATATCCTACCCACAAAATGACATGAACGTTTGATGCCAAATATAAAAGCACTATATCTATTGATAGCCTTCATATTGGTGGCCCACGTCTTTGAAGCTTTGCATTATAAAAAAAAAAAAGGTCCCCATAAACATGGGCAATAGATGCTGTAACATGGTCGGCATCCACATGGCTGTCATTAATAATAGCTGTATTATCACATACATGATACATTAGAAAGAAATTTGTGGGCCTCAAGAAGATAGATGGATGCATGCATAAAAAAGTAGGACATCATGGCCAAGGGCAGCATATGTTGAATCAACACGTTAGTTAGTTATCAATAGATAACGGTGCATTTGTACCAAAGAGAGAGATTTTGGGAACGAAGAGATTATCGCCGGAAATATTTATGAAAGGGGGATAATACATAATTTTTGAAAATTGATAAGGATTATGAGGTCTTGAAACTTAAATTTCCAAATGGATAGAGTTTCCTGTTTATCGTGTCTGCATTTTCTCTTTTCCACAATTCTCTTCTTTCGGCTTTTTCTTAACTTTATGTTTATTTTCTTTTTTTCCAAGTTTCATATTAGTTTATTGATGATTGTATTCTACGTGTCTCTTTTTTACCTTTTAGATAAATTAAAGGATAATGAAATATATGGTGATCTTGGTATCCTCTGCCAATTGGAATCAATATTATTGTTAAATGAAGCATGAACAGAGTGGACTGATTGAGGTTTTTCTCAAGTAGATTTAACAGTTTCTTTGCTGATTTTTCTTTTGTTATTTTTTATCTTTTGGTTACTTCTACTCATTGATTCCGCTTCTCTTCTATGTCTCCTTCTAATCATCTTTCCAGAGAGGATGGACGGCCTGGATCATGATTTAAGGGCCTACAGAAGTCCATTAATATAGATCTAAATCCACGACAGATCAACAGCCCAAATTTGACACCGTGGTCATATTTGAAGTTTTGAAGATATCCACCGATTCAGATCCTGTATCAATGGCCCACAACTAAAAACAATACAAAAGTCAACCCATCAATACATCAATGGGTAACATATTTTCGAAGACTCCTGGACATCTAGAAGGAATTAATGGATGAAACTTGAGCTGCTAGCCAATTTTGCCCTTCTAAAGAGGATCAACAGTCTGAATTTTTGGTTAAAATGAATTAAAAGATATATGATTAAACTTAAGTTGGTTCTCAAATATGAATATATTCCAAGCTGGGGGCGCCCTTAAAACATTCTAAATCTGGTTCATTGGGTTGAACTTACATAGATCGAGTTTTCGGATCCAATTTGAATGGGTAAGGATCCAGAATTCTCCTAGAGGACCTAGACACAAAAACAAGTTGTTCCATACCCACTTTGTTTGGAACCAAGGACTTCAGCCACATGGATTATTGGATATCCATTCCAATCCTAATGAAGGCTAATATTTTACATTTTTAGGGCTGATTTAGCAAGCCTGAGATATTTAAGAGAGAGAAATCAATTAGATTTGTCAGATATCAAGATTGTTTAGTAGTATACAAATAGTTTGTCAAGCCTATTGTTAATTTGGTTCATTAAGAAAAAGGAAAATTCACCTATAGTAAGAAGTATATGAGCAAAGTTCTCACACAGTATAAGTAATACTAGCAAACTTGTATTAAAGGAATTTTGAGGTGAAGGAGCCTTTAGATTGTGATTTAGTTGGTAGTAATTCTATGTCATATGCATCGGAAATGCTTGATCACCTTCACAGATTATAAAAAAAAAAAAAATAATGTACAAGTAGCCAAGGGGCAATGCGATATCAGACATAAAGTAAGAATCTTGGAAAAATGGTTTTCATATCTTGTGAAGCACTATGACTGGTTCAAGAAACCAATATCAGATCTTTTAATTGATGTATACAAGAATGATTAAATTAGAACGAAATCTTAGACAAAATTGCTAAAATGGCTCATCTGCTCGTCACAAAATGATGGTGGAGAACAAGCTAGAAAAGCAAAGAAGTATTGCACCAAATTCCAACACCCTGCAATTTTGCAAGAAGGAATGCATAAACACATGTCGTCTGTTTATGGAGCACATCCAATATTACACATGAGGGCATATTTGTCGTCAATTACATTTGTCCTAATTAGTAAGACCACCATTGAAATTTTTTTTTCTTTTTGTCCACATCCTACCCATTAGATCAAATTCTAAGGGCTCGTCTACATTTAGAATCCTTATAGTAAAAGTAGTACAAAGAAACTTGTTATATAATAAAAGTTATATTGGCAAACTTATCGAAAAAAGAGAGGGCCCATTGTAGCTTCTTTATATCTGTATGACAAAATTACATCTTTTTTAATTTATTTTTTGAAAAAGCAGCAAAGGTCTCGAAGTTGATTCAACTAGATAGATATAAATTTATTAAATAAGTCGCCTATCATGCCACATGCAGGCTCCAATTATAGTTTTCGAATTTCCAAGAATTTCGATAAGATCCATTTCTTTGTTACTTGCAAGATCAGTTCCACTTTTTTTGTCTGGTGTGAAGTATTAGGAGTGATCGGATCTGAGAGAGACTCTAAGAATCTAGGAAAATAAAAGATAGATCAAAGCCTTGATCAGGCTTGTCTACATAACATATATATATATATATTTATGTATATGTATATATTATTTTTTTGCTATCGAAGGGTTCTCAACCCTTTGGACTGGACTAATCCCTCCGGGCCTAGAGGGAAGCCGGATAAATTCTCATGTTGCCCCAGTGTGGTAGTGGGGTTTCGAACCCACAACCTCCGGGTGCAAACCGTGGTTATATGCCAACTGAGCTACCCCTTGGGATTATCTTATCTACATAATACGAGGTTGGAAGTCTACAGCAACAACCAACTCATCTGCGATTAGCAGTTGGTATCTAAATCGATTCGTGTAGATTATCTATGCCATCAAGCTTCTTGCTTTATCAAAAAGAAAAATGCATGCAGGCCAACTCAGATATTACTCCAATAAAAATTGTACCCACTGTAAAATTGATTATATGATAAAAACTTTGATTAATGATACATGAAATTGTGTTGATTTTTTTTTTTTTTTGTTAAATCTGTAGACATTCTATTAATAATGAGGGTATTTACTATGAACAGCTAGGATTTTAAATAAATAGTACAATAGCCAAACTTTAGAGGATTGGGACTCTTTACCCATTGACAAGATATGGTGGTTGTAGTCAGAACCGAAGCATTTTCTAAGAACTTTTATGTAGTGGACACTGAACTTTACTTTTTTAGTGCTATCTCCGTCAAGTCATGGACAATGGACTTTATTTTTAGTACTATCTCCGTCTAGTCGTCCCCTCCACCCCCCCTAATCATTCCTCTAGTCAAGCTACTCCACATTGGATTCACACTGGACCTTTGTCAACACCATCATCTTCCTCTAAGTCCTTCACACGTAGAACTGTGAGTAAAAACTCACCCCCCAACCCCTTTAATCGAATAAACCTAAATTTTAATTTTAAGATTGAAGATGCAATAAATAATGAGATTAACACGATGAAACGAATTATTAGTTCTTTATTCACAATTTGACTAATTTTAAGGAAGGTCCAAATTTCCATTAGTCTAAAATTTGAATACATTTCATACTTGGTGAGGGAGTTTCTTTTAACTCGAGGGCAAGGGCAAGGCAAGGACAACAATGGTCCATTTTCTGACTAAACAAATGGATGGGGGCACTGTTAAGACCTTAGCTTTGGTGGACTGGCTCTTGCTCATGATAAGACTTTTTTATGTAATTTCAATATCACATCAACTGGAAGTAGCAGTCCATTCCTTGGAAGAATTGACCGCCGACTAGGCTTATTTAGTGAAAAAAGTAAAAGCATCTTGTCAGCCATATATGGCACATGATCTGCACTATCAATCATAAAGAACAACATAGTCAATACTTCTTGCATTCTAATCACGTTTGTGTGACTACGAGGTCTAGACATGATAGAGATAATCATTGCCAATTCAATGGTTCAAAAATATGAGAGAAATAGAGTTACCAATCTCCTTACCTTCAATAATTCATTAAAGAACTTCGATATTTTTGAAGTGGGGAGATCCCGCGGCTAAGCAGTGGGCGGAAGTGCCCTGGAACATGTGTTGGGGCCCCCTTTTTTATCCATTCTAGTAGACTATAAATAGCTAAGCTCCAATAGTTTTGGATCTCGGGGATTATCACCCATATGTGTTTTATTCTTTATTCACAATATGACTAATTTTATGGAATTTCCAATTCCCATTAGTCTAAAATTTGAAGACATTCCATACTTGGTGAGGGAGTTTCTTTTAAACAGATTGGAAATCCAAATAGTAAAGTTTCACTCGTTTAACTCAAGGGCAAGAACAACAATAGTCACTTTTTTGACTAAATAGATGGATGGGGGCACAGTTAAGACCTTTACTTTGGTTGACTGACTCTAGCTCACGATAAATTCTTTCCATGTAAGAAGTCCATTCACTGGAAGACTTGACCGACCCACTTTGCCGCCCCCCACAACAAGTTAGTGCTTAGACGGTGACCAAAGTAAAAGCAGCTAGGCCATATGGATTGCACTATCAATCATTAAGGAGCAAACGTAGTCCATACTCCTTGCGTTCTAATAATGTTTCTCATGACAATGAGATCCAAAAAATGATAGATTATCATGTTAATTCAATGGTTTAGAAGAGAAATAGAGTTAACAATCTCCTTACCTTTAATAATTAGATATAATTTATCAAATAACAATATTTTTTTTTGCTCTCTACAACTGCGAAATTCTTTATGCAGATTTTTTATTTTCACAATAGGGAGGAACCCTGCATTATTTGAATGTGCAAATATTGTTTTATGCATAGATTTAAAAAAAAGCGACACATTAGATTTTATCAGATCTAGGTAATAATAATAAGCCCACCATTTGAGCCCCGACTGCATTAATCCGTATCTCAATTTTGGTAATTTGGAAGTTCGATAACATTATATCCTTTAATTTTAGAAAGTTCATTGCTCTTAACATAGATAGCCAATTCTTGAATAATTTTCTTGTAAAGTTCACAAACTTCCATCCACCTTCTGATCAGGTTCTTTTTTTTTGGTCAATGGACAATGGTCAATTACTTTGGTTGCATTTTGCGCGTGGGCAGCTACCTAGGGGTGGTAGACCCACAATTGACTCATCCAAACTCACTCTGTCCCACTAACAGTCCTTTACAACTGGTGCCAACATGTCCCGTGAAAAATAATTGTGATTTCCTGTCCGTGCAAAGTCTCTTTTAGGCGCAACGCTTCTTATGGTGTCATATATGGAATTAGTGGAACTCATGGTGATGATTGCATTCATTTATTTGATCTAAAATGTTAAAAACCATTTAATTTAGAAATATTGGACCTCAAGGTATATCTCATATTCCCACTAGGCACTAGCAGCTGAGCTGCAGATGATCTGCGAATATGTTTTCATTGAAACATATTATAAATGGGGTGGAGCAAACAAATTCAAACCAGGTAGTAAACAAATCAAAATTGATTCTATCTTACAATAGACATATATTCAATCTTGCCCACCTAAAATATTAAAAAATAAGTATTGTACAAAGATTTGTCTTCAATTAGGCCCAGGTATGCCTCTGCAGCCCCTCTCAAGAAAAGTAATATATGGCTGCAGAAATGCAGATCAGTCAGCACAACACATCCAATTAGCAGTAACATCTAATGTCACATTCATTAGAGTATCCCTAAATACAAATAAACAGAAAGCTCTTTTCAAACTCAGGTTAAGTTCCTTGGCAATTTCATGGACCAACCTTTCAAATGGAAGTTTTCGGAAAAGGAGCTTTGTGCACTTCATAAGCAGAGAATATTAAAATAAAAAATCCCAAAATAGGTGCTTTCAACACTAACATTAGGTAAGTCAAGTTGAACAATTTAAGCAAAAGAAATTCAAACAAATCACTCGGAAAATCAACAATATCTAACCTTACAATCCTTACAATCTTGGGCAAGCATTTTGAATGGCACTTAGAGGGTAAGATGCTCTATGATTTTATTTATGGATATCACTGCATTGAAGAGGAAGGTAACTCATCAACCACATAATATTAAAAACCAAAGTTCCAAAATAGTTGCATGCAACAGTAACATTACCTATTCAATAATTACAATTAAAGGAAAAGAAACTCAAAAAACACATGTTAAAGAGCAAAGTTCTAAGGCGGTACCTATGGGGCTTCTGTGCTCCTCCAGTTGCAAGGGTAGAATTCCAGTCAGCCTAAATTGGCAAGAACTAAGTTTGTCTATGGGGAGAAAACTTTGTTATATTTACCTTGTCTATGCAAGTGGGATAAGTCCAGTATTTTGTTAATTTCACATGTTCTAGCAAGCACTCTCTAATTGTTTGATGAAGTCAATGATATGCAGACTTCTAGGTTTAAGATGGTAATGTAATTTGAGATTATCTAAATCTCAAGATGTTAATTTGGTTTATAGGCTTAAGACTGTATGCCAGATATGTCAATGGTGCTTCACCAAAGTAACTGAAAAGTCTACAATTGGCTCCAATTGGTTCTTGTGAAATTATAAACAATAGGGAATAAAGTTAGAAAAAAAAACTCACATGCTTTGAATCAATTCTCCTCTCATATTGTAGATGTGCTATAGGTAATGTATATGGATATTAGTCATTTCCCTGATACATATTGTAGATATGCTCTAGTTCTAGGAAGATATGCTCTAGTTCTAGCAAAGTCCCCCCTGTTTTTTTCTACATGGTCAAAGAAAGTATAAGAGGGAGATTGAAAGAATCACATTGAAGAAATTCAATGAAAAGGACTTTCCAAACAGAGATTTTACAAAAATATAAACAGAAACAGAGAAATCAAAGGAAACACTAGCATACCCCTTTGGTGGATGTGTGCCTCCATTAAAATAAAAATATAAAAAATCATTAAAAATTGACATAAAGTGGAAATAAAATCGATAATCCATGATAGTCTCAAAACCCACCAACAGAATCCGACTACAAACAAAACCCAGATATTAATAGATTAAAAAAGTTAAAAAATGAGAGGGTAAAGGAAACATGGCATACCACTTGGTGGATGTATGCCCATGCTTTCTGAGTTTCTTGATTTAGTTCATGTGGTAAGGAATGGTAGTGAGCCATGTGATGCATTGATTTCTCCATTTTTGGGACAATAAACCGAAATCTCAGGCACACAAAAAAAAAAAAAAAAACAGAAGCGAATGAAATTGAAATTTCATGGAGCAAAACAAAGAAGCTACCCTATAGGAGTACATGGACTATACTAAGGAGGGTAAGCTTGTGACAGTTTCCAGCGTTTTAATTTTACAGTGATTATATTTTTTGAGACCAAGGATATCTCATTTTCTACAGTTTCGGTTTCTAGATTTGGTGTGGTTTATAACATTTTTCTTGGAAAGATCTTTCCACTGTCTGTAGAAAGTTCTTCTCTAACTGTGGGCCTGAATCTTCTGCTAAATTTACAAAAGTGCTTTAATCTTGGGAAATGAGTGTGTAGTATGTTAACACAGAACAATGAGAAAATCATTCATTTTCTGCAGATAAGGGCCACCTAGACATTGATCCAAGTGCAGGATATATTCAAACCGAAACATATCATATCAATCTTAGTTCTTAATATAAAACATCCTCAAAATGGGTTACTACTGCCTAAAGCACTTGTCGGTCGGGGGGTGTATCATTTATGAGACATTTGCCTGCATCCGATTCAGAGTTGGGACTTTCCACAATCATTTGAACAGAAACAGAGATTTTAAAAAAATATGAACAGAAACAAAGAGATTAAAGGACACACTGGCATACCCCTTTTGCGGATGTGTGCCTAACTGCCTATATGAAAATAAAAATATAAAAAAATTATTTAAAAAATTGACATAAAGTGGAAATAAAATCAATAATCCATGAAAATCTCAAAATCCACCAACAGAATCCAAATACAAACAAAACCCAGATCTCAATTGATTAAAAAAGTTAAAAAATGAGAAAGAGGTTAAAGGAAACATGGCATACCCCTTGATAGATGTATGCCCGTGCTTTCTGAGTTTCTTGATTCAGTTCTTGTGGTAAGGAATGGTAGTGAGCCATGTGATGCTTTGATTTCTCCATTTTTGCGATAAATAAACCGAAATCTCAGGCACCAAATAAAAAGAAGATACCAATAGCGAATGAAATTGAATTTTCAAGGAGCAAAGCAAAGCAGCAAATGAAGTCTCACTTCTCTTGCATTTCTAACAAAACATACAAAAAATCTTCCTATGATTCTTCAGAGGTAGCAATGAATAGTAAGATTCTGCTCCTCGCTCTATCATTATCCAGATTTTTTCTCTTTTTTCCCTTTTTTTTTTTGCTATTTTAATTCTCATGCTTCTTTTCCTATCCAACTAATAAGTCTTCAAGTTTTGTTAATCAGAGATTCCTTCGTCGGAAAATCGTGCCTTCTTTCGAGCAGTAAGTCGATCTTTTCATTTTGCTTCTGCTATCATTTTTTTTTTCTTTGGCTGAAAGGGGAATTAGAGTCGCTAACATTTGATTTTGGAGACCAAGTTTTGTCCTTTTGATTCTCTAAAGAAATGGGATGTCGTTTTGTTTCTTAGGATGCTTCATACATTGATAGCTGTAACACTATGATCAGCCATTTTGTAATCTAATCTTGGATTTTTATTGATGTTTCTTTGTTTTTATTTATTCTTGTAATCTGAATTAGAGTTTTACTATAATTTTTAGAAGATTAGAACCCTGGAGACGGATGGGAAGTCAATCAAGCCGCAGATTGTGAGTAACTTTTTAGTGGGATTCATGTAAAAGGGAATTTATATGCTGATAGATTAGTTTGGAATATTGAGTTTTGTGTATTTTGTTCTATTTATTTAATTTCAGTGTGAATTTGGATCAAAGTTACAATTGAACCCTGCCGTGTATGAGTTTGTCAAGGTACACATTTATATTACAATTCCTAATTTGCATTGTAACTAACCAAATGGCATTTAAACATGTTTGAATATTCCAAACTAATCTATCAGCATATCTGGATTTTGCTCTGATTTGCCTTCATTGAGAAATTAAAGACCATGTAAATTTGTTTTAGAGTTGCCACTGACATCATTTCATTCCTGCTAGTTATAAAGGGATTTCCAACCAATGTTCATTTCTTGGACCCAAATCTTCTAATTCCTAACAAATCCATGAACATGCTAATTTTCAGCCACTTTCCAAAATCCTAGAGGGAAAAAAGTTTTAAACATGAGGAGAAATAATCATACATGATGTGAGGAGGTTGTGTGACAATACAACAATATATACCTAGTTGTCATCAGAGCATGTCAAATCAATTCCAACAATTTGAGAGCATTCCATAAAGAAAATGGACAACATTGAATGATCACCAACCATAAAACAGAACAAATAAACAATAGAAACATGGAGTGACACTTACCTACTTAAGAATGATCAGCTCCATTTGTCTCTTACTCCAATTATCCATCCTCAATCAACAATCTTCAGTCTCCAACCCCCAGATCACGAACTTGAAAGTCTACAACATGAGGGTTCTGTAGAGGGTTGTGTTGGCATAAATCAAACACTGAGATTATGCATGAACTCTTAGTCAGAATTCCAATCAACCATACTGAAATAGGACGTATGATCAATCATTATAACATTTGGTAGTATTAGATCTTAAAAAATATGGCTTAAGGGGAACAAATACCCATCATCTTGACATTCCACGCCATAGTAATTCGTTGAGGTATTTTGTCAAACACCATATGCATATCCAAACACACAAAGTACATAGATCCAAAAGATGGAAAATGAAGAGAAAAATGGGAATCAGTTGGAAGATAAGGTGCCACTATCTTAAGAGTGGACGGATGTGGTGGATACTTGGAAGAGGCCCACCATTGACTGGGCCTGTGGTGACAATGATGACCAAGTAGTGGAGGGGAAAAAGGAGCGAGGAAGTGTAGTTCGCAGCAACAAAGAGAAAATTCATGAAGCAAGAGACCGAGCTGAGCTAACCTTGTGGCAAAATCGTAATCATAGCGAGAGCGACCGCTGTGGAGATTGTTGATGGATGTGCTGGAGAGGATGAGAAAGAGAGGGAGATGGATTGGCAGTGGAACCCGTGAGAGGTGTTGGCGAGGTAGAGGAAATAATATGCACAGAGGAACGCGGAGAGACATTCAGGAGCATGTATGAAATAAAGAGGGTTGACCGTTCATAACTGTAATGGAAGAGTTAAAAAGGTAGAAGGAAGATGGGAGACGAAACGTTGGATGATTTATTAAAGGATGGTGAAAATTGAAAAGGCAAGGCTTCATATAATAATATAACAGAGAGGCATTGATGAGAGTCAAAACCAAATCAATTGGTAATTTCTTAATTGAATCTCAATTGCAACCAGTCAGCTTCATATTATATATAACAAGCAGAAGATGCCCGCGCTGAGCACGAGCAAGAAACTAATGGCATTTGCTCCATGAAATCCATAGAAAGAGGGAAGACAAAATTCATTTTTATATTACATACATCTACTATAGTGGAACCAATCCCAGCAGATAGACATTGGTACTTGTAAAACGGGTTCAATCACTGCATTAAATTAGTGAAAATATTTTGTAATATAGTTCTTTGTAAGTGGAAGCCATTTTATGCCACTGCATTACAGATGATTGAAATCTGAAAATCTAGCCCAATCAGTGCATATAAATGTAGAGAAAACATCACCAATACAGACTTAGTCATCACTTGGTAACAGATATTTTGTAAAAAAAACATGAATTGCACCAAATGTCTACAAACCTCAACAACACACGATAGAGAGACTAAGTTAAATACCTCAAAGTCGTAATCAGAGTACTGTAGGAACCACAACTATATAGTTAGACAACACTATGGAAGTCAATGTTGATAAAAACATATGTGAAATTTTAAAAGAATAAAAACTAGAAGAGAGAGACAGAGAGAGAGAAAGAAAAGATAGGTAGCATGGAAGTTCCATGCACAAATTAAAGTTGGGCTTCAAGTATGCAAGAACATAATTGCAACAAACATTAAATAGATATAGATATGCATGCATATAAGGACTTTGTATATTGAAATACAGTGGTCAACCTTAGAAATATGTAAACAGTTTATGCATTGCCAAGAAATCATGGAGCTAAAGATAATCTTAACAAAAGATCACGTGCGCAATATCTTTTGTAGTTTGCAAAAAATATATATATATATATCAACTGTGAGAAACATTACATAAATACAGATGTGTGTGCATAGGAGAATTTTGTGATATAATACAATACTCAACCATGAAATACATAGAAACAGTTTTTTGCATGAACTTTTTTTTTTTTTTTTTTTTGTGTACTAATCTCAGAAGTTAGGAAAATAGAGAAAATAACATGTAACTTTGGAGTTTCGACAGATCAAGAATGATAAGCTCTCCACTAAAGGAATGAATACTTCTCTATCTACAACCTAACACTATAGATATGCTCCCAGATTCATATTCCAACAACCATTGGGCCTCATTCTGCATAAACCAAATCACATAGCTGCAAAAGTCAATGTTAACATATGATGTACCATATATGTGCAATTAAAGAGAAAAGAAGGAAAGAAAAGACCAGTTCACCTCTTTAATAGTACTTCGTAGACGCCCATTTCACCATGAATTTCCTACATATTCAATTGTCTCAAGTTAAGACCAGCTATGGGTTGAGAAGAAGGTAGGACTTCTTACATGGCATAGTCAAGTTGATAATATGCTGAAAAGTTCTTCTTCTTCTTCCTTTTTTTTTTCTTGCCAAAAGCTGAAACCAACTAAAGGTTGAAATAAAATTAGGATACTCGAGTTAGCTTAGTCAAGTTGATATTATATAAAACATAAGCTTCTTTGTTTTTCAAATATATAGCTTGCCTTTTGCTCTAATAATTAATTATCAATAACTCATTTCACACGGTCAATATGAAAAACCAATAAGAATTGCATATATATGTATATGTGTATGTATATATATATATATATATGAAATAAGGGACTTATCATCGTCCATTTAAAAAAAAAACCCAACCAATTCCCAAGCTCACTTTTTAATAGGCCTTCTTAGAAGCGCATTTCATCATGAATTCTTACGTATTCAACTGGCTCAAGTAACTATACACATTATACTAAATGCTATTATAATTTGCGGTTTTATTCATCATTAAATCACAATCCAATATTTCTTTACTAACCACTTCATTGTTGGTCTTATTTGGTCTCTTCCTTCTTCGGGATTAAAATGGGTACCCAAATACCTATATATCTTACAGATGCAACCCGGGAAACGTGGGCAGGGCATGTAACTTTTTTAAATTCAGGCAAGGTTGTTCACAAGGTTGATACTTGCACACAAGTATATCCCAGCAAATTGGTATCATAACAGCCTTCCCCAAAACAAAGATAAAGAAAAAGAAAAAAATAAACTGTTCCTTTACTGTTAATTTTACACTTAAAGTAATTACTTTTCAAATTCTTATCCTAGTATGATAAGAATACACCACTCATAGATGCATGTACTACTTGATTATTCATCAGAGTTTTGGATACAAGAAGCTTTTTAATTTGTTTGTGCACATTAGTGTTAAATAGAAGAAACAATTTTGAAGCATTTTTGCCTGCAAGCAAAGAACCAAACACTAAGTTCCACTAATGATTAAGGGCTCGTAGGAATGAAAATGAAGAGAAACTTAGAGAAACTAAAATAGAAACAACATACCATTCAGGTTCATGTCTACATCTTAGAGGAAACATGTGAAGTTGTTCCTGCAAATTTTAAAATACCATTTCATTTGATGCTCTCAATATAAAAAATCAATAAAAATTGTGTTTGTATATATATATTGGAAAAGGGGGCTTACATCATCCAATAGAAGAAACAATTTTGAAGCATGTTTTTTCTTGTAACTTAGTAAAAACATATAAAGAAGGAAAGATGGTGCCCACCTTACATCTTACAGTATAATACCATACAACATTTTTTCTTAATATTTCTTTTTACAATAGGAGCTGTATCACCTGCCTTTAAATAATAATAATAACAAAAAAAACCTTGCAAGACACAACACCTTTGAGAACAAAAGACAAACCTACATGACATGATTGTGTGGAAAGAGAATGAATCCTAAGATATTCTGTATGTGATGAACAAACATGACATCCACTGGCATTATTATAAACAAAACAAAAAAAAAAAAAATTCAAGCAAATAAATGAACATGAACACAATTAAAAAATGAAAAAGAAAGCACAACTGCAACATATTGTATGAAGTTCGAAAAGAATTGAGAAAGAAAAATAAAGACATGCCATCAGAAGACATGAAAAGAATGTTGGAATGCAAAAATCATTTATGACCCATTGACTTTTTTAAGGAAATAAAATAATTTTATTGCCAATGACAATGTCTTGAATGAAAGGGACTTTTTGTTTGTGCACATAACTGTAACGATATGTAATGAGAGAGAGGAAGAGACGAAAGTTTGGAGAGAAAACTTGATTCCTCAAAAGAGGATCGCCTATCTATTTATAATATCATTATACCCTAATCAAGGGATTTACATTAATCAATTAATACAATCACAATCAGAAACAAATCAATCTCCTAGTCTATCAGAGAAATCAGCAACAGAATCAACAACAGAATTACAGACTGAATCTCACACGTGGGATTTTATATACAGCTGTACAAGCCCTTGATTCCTCAATAGAGGATCGTCTATCTATTTATAATATCATTATACCCTAATCAAGGGATTTACATTAATTAATTAATACAATCACAATCAGAAACAAATCAATCTCCTAGTCTATGAGAGAAATTAGCAGCAGAATTACAGACTGAATCTCACACGTGGGATTTTATATACAGCTGTGTACAAGCCCTTGATTCCTCAATAGAGGATCGTCTATCTATTTATAATATCATTATACCCTAATCAAGGGATTTACATGAATCAATTAATACAATCAGAATCAGAAACAAATCAATCTCCTAGTCTATGAGAGAAATCAGCAACAGAATCAACAACAGAATTACAGACTGAATCCCACACGTGAGATTTTATATACAGCTGTGTACAAGCCCTTGATGGGCTAGGCCTAGTGCGACTGGGCCTAGGCCTAATAGGCCTAAGCCACATTATCTTCTACACTCCCCCTCAAATTGATGTGGTAATGTAGAAAACAGCAATTTGCTAGTGAGATAATGATGGCGCGGTTTGGGAAGTGTTTTGGTGAAGATATCGGCCAACTGGTCATGAGTAGAGACATGAGGCAAGGTTATCTTCTCAGTGACAACATGCTGATGGATGAAGTGACAATCAATCTCAATGTGCTTCGTCCGTTCATGAAAAACTAGATTATTAGCAATTCTGGTAGCACTGGTATTGTCCCCATGAAGAGGTGTAGAACTATCAACAAGAACACCGAATTCACAGAGAAGACGGCGGAGCCAAATGATTTCAGCACTGGCGGACGACATTGCCCGATATTCAGCCTCAGCAGAAGATTTGGACACGGTAGTTTGCTTCTTGCACTTCCACGAAATCAAAGAGCCGCCGAGAAACGTACACCAGCCAGTGGTAGAGTGCCGAGAATCAGGGCAAATAGCCCAGTCAGCATCTGCATATGCTGATAATCGTAGAAAAGTATCAGAATGGTAGAAGAGACCATGAGTAAGAGTACCTTTAACATAGCGGAGTATGCGCAAAGCAACAGCAAGATAGGGTTTGTGAGGATTGCTCACAAATTGGCTAACCGTATGAACTACATGAGAAATATCAGGTCGGGTCATAGTTAAGTAGAGCAAACTACCAACTATCCGCCGAAAAATAGATGGATCATCCAAGGAAGGGCCATCCTCCGTACTGAGTTTGCTGTTTAATTCCATCGGCGTATCAAAAGTGTGAGCATCATCAAGTCTGGCTGAGGTGATCAAATCAGCAGCATATTTACGCTGATGGACTCGAATGCCTGATTTGGTACGCGAAAACTCAAGCCGCAGAAAGTAGGTGAGATATTAAGATATGTCAAGCCTATCACTTAGGCGATGTGGGATGTAGGACTTCCCAACACTCCCCCTCACGTGCAGGCCCAATAGATTTCATGGACGGGCCTGTCACGTGGGCTACAGAAGAACACCGGAATCGAAACCTGCTCTGATACAATGTAACGATATGTAATGAGAGACATAAAGAGACGAAAGTTTAGAGAGAAAACTTGATTCCTCAATAGAGGATCGTCTATCTATTTATAATATCATTATACCCTAATCAAGGGATTTACATGAATCAATTAATACAATCAGAATCAGAAACAAATCAATCTCCTAGTCTATGAGAGAAATCGGCAACAGAATCAACAACAGAATTACAGACTGAATCCCACACGTGGGATTTTATATACAGCTGTGTACAAGCCCTTGATGGGCTGGGCCCAGTGCGACTGGGCCTTGGCCTAGTAGGCCTAAGCCACATTATCTTCTACAATAACGTCAAATGCCTTCGCTAGTTTTCCTAAAACATAGTTTCTATACAAGTTTAGAAGGTAAGGTCCCTGTAGAGGTGTCAAAGACAAACATGAAGATGGCTTTCTAAAAAAAAAAAAAACAATTGGAGATGAAACAAACGCGGGATGTTGGGTGAAAAATAATCGGATCCTGGTTAAAAATCCCTATCACGTTGTTGGAGTCGCCGTCCCCATTGATGAGTTAAGATCTCTATGCAAATCAAAGTTCTTCATTCACCACCTTCTAAAAGAGAGACCTCCAAAACCCAAGGCTCAAAGATAGAAGGTTTGCACGTCTGCACGCTAGAGAAAAGAAGAGAAGATGAGGAGTCGTGGACGCTTTAGAAAATCGTTGCAGAGGAGTTAAAGGGAATGGGGGAGAAACGTGAGAGGTTACTCACAGGATGAAAAGGTGAGTCCAATGGATGAAACTCAATCTTGTATTTTGGTTCGCGAGATCTGTGACCAAATGACCACCTACTGATCACAAGGAACAGGAACAACCAAAACAGTGCCGATTATATTGAATGAGAAAATTCTACTGAACAATCAAATAGAAAAATTCAAGAAATCTCTAAGTTCTAAAAAAGAAAAAAAGGGAAAAAAATAAATATCAACTGTTTCTTATTCATTACTCTCAGAGAATATGCCAAAAAACAAAAATAAAAGTCAAGCCATTTAGTAAGCGAGAATCTAAATATAGATGATGAAAATGCATACATTAGAATCACAAACGTATTTTATTTTTCCTGTAAAGTATCCCTAATATTTAAATGGTCAGCAATCTGTTAGTTTTGGTGTTTAGGCCAAATATCTACAGCAATTGATGTGATTCAAACAGCCCTCATTTTCTTTGGTTATCTCAACCTCCAAAATTTCTCACTATTCTGGTTGCTGGTTTTTAGCCTTACTTAGAATTCAAAATGATATAATGTTGGAAGGGGAAGAAGAAGAAAAAGAAAACACATACACACGGTAATAGACAAAAAATCCATGTGAACATTTCTAAGATTAACAAAGTATTGCCCAAAGCATAGTTGGCTTTCCCTGATTCTGGGGTCAATGTAATACATATATAATTGTTATGTTCTGGGTAAAAAAAAAAAATCTGATGCTATCGTCGAGATTTAACCCATACTATGCTAAATTGGAATTTGACCTTTTTTAAACTAAATCATAGAAACTATATGATATCCAGCTATGACTTTCATTGCTTAGAATCATAAGCACCCTATAAGAAGAGAAACCCTTTAAAGCAAATGCTTTTCAAGTGTCACTGTTCACAACATCATTGTTCGATGCCAAAAACATAACTATTTCTATGAAAAGAGAAAAACCCACAAACAGAACATGTACTACAGCAATCGAATCAATGCCCCCATGGACGTAACAGTCATCAATCGAAGGTCTCCCATTAAAATTGGACAAAAACAGAAAGCCCCATTTCTTATTTTATGATCATAGATCGATTGACATCTAGAATTTGCAAGAAATGGAAAGAAAAAGCAATGGCGATCGGGAATTGAAAGGGAAGAGGGGTACCTGTGTGAGCAGAAAGATATGCTCGGCCGAGTATTTGCTAAAGAGATTGAGAGAGAGGAGAAGAAACAAGAGGAAGGATCATAAACATAAAGAGGAGAAGTTGCAAAACGGATGCATTAAGAGGAAGAGTAATGTTTTACCAAATAAAAAATAAAAAATAAAGGAAGAGTAAAGGAAAACTGTTGGGGAGGATTTAAAGTTGAAAAAATCAAATTGAATGTAGGAGGAGGAGAGGACGTGGGAGAAACTAGAAAGGGGGTGGAGGGGGGTCAAAACAAATTTTAAGAGTCAAAATCAATTCAACAAATCTAAATTGATTATTCAATTTTTTTTACTTTTTTATTTTTTATTTTTTTGCTAACGGAGGGTTCCCAACCCTTTGGACTGGACTATTCCCTCCAGGCGTAGAGAGAAGCTAGGTAAAATTCTTGTGGCCATAGGTGGTAGCACAAGTGGTAGTACAAGGATTATTCAATTGATACAGTCGCTTTCATATATAAGAACTAGCAAAACTCGCACGTGCTAAGCCCGTGCCTAATTATAAATTTAAAAAATTTTGAAAATAAAAATACTTTTAAAAAATAAAAATATATCTAAATTGATTCGTTAAGTTGGAAGGGATGAATTAGTAAAAAATGGTGAGTAAATAAAGCTAAAGCTTAAAAGAAAAAAAATAAAAGCATTCAAAATATATATTGGAGTCACAGACAAATTAAAAGCATCATAAGTTAGAAAATGAAGATGGAGTTACTGCTAATTCAAGAGAGGGAACGTGGAGAGGGAGGGGGAGAATATTTTGGTAGCTGAGATTTGAGAAGTTAGAAAACCTCTTTGGGGTCAAGTTATAGTTATCCGGTTGTTCAGTCTCTGCTATAACTCTATCAGAGTATCTGCATATTATTTAAATTTAATGATGCCAATAGGAGTAATTCTAGGCACATGTAAACTATAGAAGAAAGGATAATAAAAAAAAAAATCACATTAGGTTCAAACTTATATAAAGTTGCATGGACCTCTGCATATTTTCACATTTGTTTTCCACAGATTTATTTAGCAATCTATTGACTTCTTGAACCTCTAAGAATGTCACCTTAACAACACAAATGTCATATGGTATCGAATGCTTATCGAACCATATAATGGTTTAAAAAATCACTTTAGGAGATGAACAATTGACAACTAACAGAGTGTCACATGACAATTGGATGAAAGCCCATGATTTGTATGAGAATTGCTCCCTGTTATGTAGGGGCTACATTAGGATTGTCCCAATAATTGATAGATGATGTATACTCAGAATTGAAAAGAATGTCATGAGCAGGACGACCGCAAAGACTTATTTTCCTCAGTTTCTTTGTTCTATCAATAATAAATATCCTGTACCTGAACAAAGGTATTAAACATTAAAACAGATAGGAAAAACAGGATTAGTCTAAGTAATCCTTCCCAGCATTTATGAATATTTGAATATTCAGGTAGTCAACTTCTGCTTTCCACTACCCAATTGACACACTAAGACCTGCATAAGTAAAAAAACCAGGTTCAAACCACCAAAACTGAAAAGAGGCTTTGTGACGTTTTGGTTATATATATTATTTATTTTATTATTATTATGTAATTAATTGTATTTTAGTTAAATACACGATTAGTCTAAGTGGGGACCACGTTATGCTTAGGTTTGGTGAGTTAGGCTTGTTGGATAGGTGTCTTGACCCATAGTTAACCCGGGCCCAGTTTAACAGTATAGTTCTTCTCAAACCCAAACTCTAGTTCTCTTCTAACCCAAACTCTATTCTTTTTAGAATTTAAGTTATATTACAACTCTTATTCTTTTTCTCTATTTATACTACACCACCACACTCTTTTATTTTCACACACAACTCTGTCTCTCTTCTAACTTTTCTCTGGGTTAGTGCTTTGGGCTTTGGCAGTAGGAATTCGATACCAACTCCCTCAACCGCAGACCTTAGGCAAGTACCTAATCATAATTTGTAAATTTAATACTTGTGTTCCTCTTTGATTCGTGTGTGGATGCATGTAGAAACCCCTTTTATGCCCTAAGGTTTAATTTTCTCTATTTTTGTGATGAGACCTTGCATATAGATGGCCACCGTCTAACGGTTCCAAGAATTTGGGGTGTGAGTCATTATGGAGTTATTTTCTTTTATCAGGTTGTGGGACCCAATGATTGATCGGATCACAGATCTGGCCCGATCATATGTCCGTACATGGCTAGCGGCCTAGTTGGTGGAGTTGATTTGGGACTGGATCCAGTGGGCGCCACTGTCCAGACGTCCCTGATGAACCTGGCGTGAAACTCGTCTTTTTGAGAAAGGGTTTTGTGTGGGTGGTTTTCTACTTGGACATGAATTGGGGGAAAAAAAAAGGTCATGTGTTGAACTAGGAGGGAATGGTTGATCTGGACTTGTTTTGGAAAAGAATTCCCATGTGACATAACTTTAGTACTTGTCAGAGCTTTCCCATGCACCCATTGGTTTTTAGAATTTGGAAAAAGGGCCCTATAGTTTTTAATGAACTCAAATTAGACCCTTTGGTTTATTTTGAATTTGGAAAATGTTTTGGATGAGGGTCCTCCGGTTTTCTAAAATTATAAATTAAGATTGTGATTTATCATTATTATTTACAAATTAAATATTAAATCATATCTTTGTTTTTAATGTGTAAAAATCATATTTTTGTATTTTATTAATTGGATCATTGGACCTGAGTAAATACCGTTCAGGCATACGGTATATTACTAACGTAGGGTTTAGTACTCCGTATGACCTTGGAGAAATCCTTGTGGATTCGAGATTAACTCATTTCTATTGGAAAACCCTTAATTGGGTCTATGCACCATTGACTAAAAAGGGGTGTGTTGATCTTTTATCTATTAGAGATTCTTGTGGTTGTTGGGTAAGAGACCTTAGGTTTGACCTTAGGATTGGCATGTGATTATTTCTTGACCTTGGGTTTACATATATAATTGAGATTGATGTTGGTCTATTAGTTGCATACCTTATGTTGATTGAATATGGATCGTGATGTGGCTTGGCAATTGATTAAGATATTGTAGAGGTTTATTCAAATGATTTGATTGGTATTCGATTGTGGATTATTGCGCAGCCAGACCTTCACTTTGACTTAGGTTTCTGTGTCAGAGCTTTACAGATCATTAGGTATATTCTACTATGATATGTATATATATATATGTATATTGATTGGGTCATATTCGAACGACTGCAGTTGTAATTGGACGGCTAAGCACCGATGTGTGCGGACGCTATAATATCCGAATTTCGAACTGGTTTATGATTACCGGCCTTCGAACGAGTTTTCCCACTTTATAGTTAGGCCTGACCACCCAAAACAGTAGCAGTGCTTATGTGTGATTATTGGATTGCTCTATTGTGTAGAATGGATTTAGATTGTATGTTCTTTTCACCATTATTCCGTTGTTAATCTCTTATGATCATTACTTGTCATTACTTACGTTGATCTTGTGTTTTATTTATAAATTATGCTTTCGTACTTACTGTTTACTTTGTTTATTGGTGCATAGGTACCGACCCTTATACTACCGTGGAGACGGAGGAGGGTCAAACGTTTTAAGCGTTTGAACCAATTGTCGAACCTGTGTGGAGAGCCGGAGATAGCTACGGAGCCGTCTAAGTTCGCGCATGAGATATCGACATCTTAGAGTCCTTAGTTGATTTAATTCCATAATATAATTTTATTTATTTGTTTTGTTTAAGTATTTTGAAAACTTTAAACCTTAAATATTCAGTAGTTATGTGTTGGTTTAATTTTGGATAATGATACCAATTGGTTTAATGCTTCTGCAAATATTTTATTATGACCCATCATGTTTTGGAATTTTGTGGGTCCATATTTGGGAGCTGGTGTTGCATTAAACACAGGAAAATAATTATTTATTCATATTTTTCACGGTATCCCTTGGCTGTATTTTGGGGACATGACAGGCTTAAAACAATCTAAGAATGTAGCCTTTTTTCCCTTCAAAATTTTCTGACATCAACACATCTGGAAAATCAAAATGTATTATGCAAATTGAAAATTAGTAATTGAATACATCAAGCCAACCAAAAGGCATGACATACCCACGGTCCAAGAACTTTGAAGTCAATGAAGTTGCTCTCATCAAGCTGGGCTGGCAAGCTTCCAATTCTAATACCCTCTGGTCTTCTTGGTTCAAGAACAGATATTTCAAGAACAGCTCCATTTGGGATACTACAAATACCAACTACGGATCTAGTATCTGGAAACGTATTCGGCGCCTCTCTCACTTCATTCACCATGGAAGTACTTGGGCTTTTGGTAATGGAGAAAGCATCAACATCTGGCACGACACTTGGCATGGGGACAAGCCTCTCTCAGCTGTTTTTCCCACCCTGAATTTTCCCCCAGACCAAAGACTGGCCTCCTTTTTCCACTCTGAAGCTTGGCAGTTCCCTCTCAGCTTACCTCTTGCAGTCAGAGACCTGCTAACCTCAGCTACTTCACTTCTCTCCCCCAGGTCTTCAGCTACAGATCATCTCTTCTGGAAGGGGTCTCCTGATGGGAATATGACTCTGCAAAGTGCGTGGAATGCTATCAGACTGAAAGGCAACATCCTTCCTTGGACACCCCTGATCTGGAATGGAATCTCCCTCCCAAGAGTTTCCTGTTTTGGCTGGCGCCTAATGCTCAACCGGACTCCCACTGAAGAACGTCTACAACACCTTGGCTTCTCCCTAGCTTCGAGATGTAATCTTTGCCACAATGCAGTAGACTCTGTCAGCCACCTTTTCTTCTCCTGCAACTTAGCTCAGTCCGTTTGGCAATGGCTTCTTCACCCAGCTAAGGCACGGCCTCCTTACTCCTTTACTGGCTCTTCGATTTGGACCTCCATTACTAGAGGCAATGATTCCAATGGCAAGAGACATATGGCTTCCTCCTTCCTATCTGTCCTGCACTCGCTCTGGAAGGCCAGGAATGTTGCCACCTTTGAAGGTCATCACCTCCCTCTCCACCAGATCATAGCCCTGCTGCATGAAGACCTCTGCTTCTCTCTGAGGAAGATATCCAAACCTTTTGTGAGCCAGCAGCTTATCTCCCTCCTGAATTTTTTGAGAGTTCAAGTCATCTCTGCCTCTTAGCTATGCCGTTTTGCCTGCTGCTCTGGTTTTTTGTTGCTCTGCTTGTAGTCCTCTGTTCTAGTTTTTGTAGCTCTGCTTGTAGTACTCTGTTATGTTTTTGCTCCCTCTTTGGAGCCTTTTTTGTGCATTTTGTAATTCTTTCTCCCCTCTCTTAATACAATTACCCTTTATACCAAAAAAAAAAAAAAAAAACCCACGGTCCAAGCTTGATTAGTAATCAAACTAATATCCTCAATGACCAAAAACAAATGGATATAGAGAAAGCTAGTCGTCTGGAAAAAGTGCCCTCCAAGAATTAAATATAAAAAAAAGTCATTTAAATGAGCCATATATAAGAACCAGATATTGAAGTGATCGATGCATTCCTTCATACATGAGCTTCTCCAAATCATTCCATCTATCCTCCTCGTAACATAAAGAATAAAGTTGTAATTGTTACTCTTAAGATCATATACTCTAATGCCCTTTGACTTACTGCTCAAACGTATAAATGCGATTATCTTTAACAAAAAGAAGAAAAACAATATAACATCATCAAGATTTAAAGCAGATGGAGGAAGAATATTAAGAAGAAGCTAGCCTTCTCCATACAAAGAGGTAAGCAAAATATCCAAAACATCAAAATAGTGAACTATCATAGACACCAACTCCACCAACCAGAGACAATGTTTGGCTATTGGTACAAGAGCGATTATTTTAACTAAATCCAAAGATCCCTGGGCATGTGCATGAAACTAAGGTGCCAACTGCCATCACCACTCAATCATGAGTGTGTTGGCTAGTTAGGGGATACTTGGTTGTAAAGAATCTTGGACAAGTGGGATCCCTAAACATTTCCAGACCTCTACATTCTTTGGGAGAAATTGTATTTTCATTTTCCTTCCAAGATAACTTCGATTCCTAAAAAAAAAGAAGTAGAAGAGTTCCTTTCCTTCGAAAATGAGATTTAACATTAATATTTTTTGAGCTAGACTTGAAAATCCCTTACATCAAACATGCACGGAAGGGCACCAGAGAAGGAAAAGAGGGGCGTTTTGCTTCTTACCTCTTTCAAAAACCTCAGGGGAGGGAGGGGAAGGAGAAAAATAGTAACAACAAAACGAATCAGAGTTATCTTGATTTTTCTAATGTAATACATCGAAAGTTTTATCCATGTCAGACACGGAGTCTAAAACATTTTATGGTTGAATCACCAAAGCCGAATTAGATGAAACAATTATCTAAAAGTATAATCTTGTTCATCAAACTTTCATTATCCTGTGCAAGTCTTTTATTGTCATGAATAGTTTCACCAATAGTTTTAAGGCCATGAGGACTCATGGAAAGTAGAGAAGTGAATAGTGATCACTGCTCATTTTTCCATTCAGATTTATTTTTTTATTTTATTTTATTTTATTATTTATTTTGTCAAGTGCAATTTTTTTAGGGAAAAAAAAGGTCCAAATCCTCTGTTTCAGGCTTTTAGCTGCCATACTCTAGACCCTTCTTCTATTCATATCACTATGTAGGTTTACTGCGGCCTCTATCGTTGGTGTGTTATAAGTGTGACACCATGAGTCAAGAGATAAAACCACCACACAAAAATACTTATATCATATTTTTTTGTGTTTATTTATTTTATTTGTGGGTTTAATATTATGAGGTATTTATTATTTTTAATGAGAATTTCACATTAGTCCGTAAAATTACTTTAGTATGTAATGGTTTTTTGGTTGGCCCACTACAAATGCCAAACCAATCATTAAAAAAAAAAAAAAAAAAAAAAAAAAAAAAAAAAAAAAAAAAAAAAACCTCTAGGCCTACCTATTAAGTAGGGAGAAAAACATTTTATCAGACACTTTGTCTACATATGACATGGCCAGTTTTTGCATGTGACAAACAAATATATATTAACAAGTCTATTAAGTTATCAGGCATCATGTCATTTTGACCATTCGTTATGTAGATGGGGCCCGAGTTCGAATAAGGGTAATGTGTGAAACAATGAAAAGGATGAAGTGGGTGAAGGAGAAGCAAGATTGCTTTTTTTCCCCTACCAGCTGCGATGTTTTTTGGGTCAGCCATGATTTAGCTTTCAGGTATAATAACAAATTAGGAACAAAGGCCCGTCCTAAGCCCAGGCCCTAGACATATAAATAAGCTTGGGTCAACACTAATACAAAACATATAAGTAGTTATCTTAATCTCCTAGTGGAAAAAAACCGTACCCATCAACTTAAAAAAAGGCAAAAAAAGAAAAAAAAAATAGAAACCCTATTAGTGATTGATTAATTTAGATACCAAAGAAAGAACCCAAAAAATAAAGGGAAAATGAATAAAGATTGGAAAAAAAATTAAATTTAAAAACCCAAAAGACCCTAGAATAGATGTGATCCTAAAAAATAAATAAAAACATTAAAAATCATATTACAGTGGATAAAAAATAAGAATCCATCAAAAAATTAAAAAATTAGATCATGGTCTCCAAGAGGAAAAAACATCAATCGAAAAGAAATCTAACAAAATCTACAAAATGAGATATTACTCTCTTAGGAATAGAAATCATAAAATATAATGGATTAAAAACCAAGTGTACAAACACAGATCTTCAAATCCAAAGAAAAGAAGATTAAGAGTGAATACTTATTCCATTTTCATAATTTGAGATGGACCAAAAAATGAGATGGATAATACCTTCATATAGTCTTTTGGTATTTGCTACATCCATATTATCATTCATGGCGATCAGGTCCGCTCTAAGTTGACATGAAAAATGGCACTTCTCGTTGATGTCTTTCGATTTGTGTTTGAAGCTGGACACCTTATCCCTCTAGTGCATGAGTGTCATGCCCCAAAAAGTGAGATCGGGGTAAGCGTGAGATTAGGGCTAATTTAAAACTTTTTCCAATGATAATAACATATCACCTGCCCTAATCATGTCCCATCTGGATCGAAGACCGCTGTCAGGTATAAACATTTTTCCTCGAATAAGTCAGACAATAGCGGAAGCTTCATAAAACAAGAGGTATCTTATAGATGTATAGTTTAAGAGCAACATACTGAGTATCAAAGTTAAGGTTGAAGTTTAAGACTAAACAAATTATTATATACAAGTAAAAAGGCCAAACTAAAACTAGGCCTTAACAAAAGCATAAAGAAACCAAAAGATGAAGCTAGGAGGATTATCGTGAAGCTCTCGCGTACGGGGTCGTCACGGCTATACAATGCCGTCCGTACTATACTCTAGGAAGTCATCAGGCTGATCTGCCTGAACTTCTTCCGTCGTTTCCTCTGCCGCGGGGTAGAAGTACTCGGTACCTATGCACCAAGAGTAGCATCATCAACACAACGGATGGCAGAGCAATAGATATAGAAATCACATAGATATGCAGTACTAAAGAGAGTAAACGATAAACATGATCATAAGATATGCATAGCTCTCTGATCGTATGAGATGCATTGCATTCGAATCATAAACAAACTATCAAAGTAGGCGATCCACATATGCTAAACTATATCATCAATTGGGATAAATCCCAATATCCAATATCCAGACAACTCGCAGCTCAAGTGCTCCGGCCCCGAGAGCTCTGGCACTATCTTGCTTCGAGGACGAACTAAACAGAACAGAACAGAACAGAACATCTCGAGGAATATATAAATAACTCTCAGCTCAAGTAGCTCGGGCTCCGTGAGCTCTGGCTCTATCTTGCTTCGAGGTGGTATCGTGTTCTCCCACAGTCGGTGCCCCAACTGTGTTGAACGTTAACAGCTGAGTGGTGCCTGACACAAAGAATCCTAAACAAAGGTGAAGGGCTAGGTTTCTTGCGTGAACAAGATTCAATACTAATAGAGAACTACTTTATTCCAAAACAAATCAAATCTCAAACCAATACCAATAGTAGTCCTCTTAAAGCCTGACAATCAAAGCTCCCTAGCCTCAACACTTCAAACGAATAACGAAACGAACGAAACAATACAAGGGGACCCTAAGTCCAACCTCTAAGTTCTCAAAGCAAACCTCTAATAAACAAAGCAAATAGATCTAACGAACATGCTCATTACATGTAGAAGATAGTACCCGAGGGTACCATTTGAATTCAAAGCAAATAAACAATCCAATCCTAAGTAAAGTTTCAACCCTGAAGCATCGCACAACCTATTCAGTCAACGAAGGGGTTAGGGTTCGCGATACTCGGACGAACAATCTTCGTGCATAGATTTATAGAAGAGTATCCCGTTGTCCCGCACCATTCAAGATTGAATGAAGTTAACTCTCGATACAACCGAATCAACAATGACGAACGCCGGCTCAAGACGTCCTCATAATAGTCCAAATGAGTCCACAATTGGGTATCCAAAGGTCCACCAAGGTCCACTACAAAACAGGGTAAAAATCCCTTCAAAAGGAAAATTGACCAAAATCTGCACAAGGCTCGGTCGAGTCTCGGTCGAGTGGCCCCTGTTGTCTCGGTCGACCGACACACAGGTCTCGGTCGACCGAGAAGCCTGCGGAATTCTGGGCAGCAGCCCTGTTTTGGCTGAAATGGGACTTTTTCCCAATTTCTTCTTATGAGACCTGATTAATACAATATGTATGGATAAAAACTAACTTAATAACAACCTATAAAACTACTAATCAAGACATTAAACTCTATATCCATTTCATTCAACTAATGAGTCATATTATCATGTTTTTCAACTAATAATGTATCAATTGAGCCAAGGTAATCTAAAACATGATTTAAGCATCCAAATCAAGGTAGACAAGCATATCAAGCATTAATATAACTATTGACTTGCCTTAGTGATGTGATGAACTCAATTCTAAGAAGAAAGTGAAGGAAAGAAACACTTTGAAAGCTCCAAAGGGGTGAAACACTTTCCAAATCCCAAATAGCTCCTACACATGCATGCCAAGGCCAAGGTAAGCCTATCTACTCCATTTCTAACCAAGAAGGAAGAAGATAAATTGGTTTCCAAGCTTAGAGAGCTTACCTCTAAATGGGTTGTGGGTGAAACACTTAGAAAAGTGTATGGATAGACTCTTGGAAGCTTGGAGAAGATGATTGGTGGCTTTGTTTCCGTCGCCGGAGCTCCGGGCTCGTCAACGGAGGAGAAGAAACGATGGGAAATGGAGTAGAAGAATGAGTCGGTGGTTGTGTTCTGTGTTGAGTCAAGTGAATGGATGAAATGAATGAAGATAAGTATAAGTTAAAGTGGGTTGGTAGGATACTTGTGTACATGGGTCATGGGCTTGGGCTTGGGTTGATGGGTCAAGGTCCGGGTCGGTCCACGTATAATTAATGGGTTTTGGGCCTCTTCGACGCGTCAGATTGAAACGCGACCGAAGGCTAAAGTTCATGAAACGACGAAACCTACCCAATGCACCCAAACTCACAAAAACTCATAATCTCATAAATTCCCTGAAAACCCTACCCAATTCGTAAAACGACTCTCTATCCTACCCAAACACGCTCCGAATCGTGCGAAACTTCGCACCCACGATTCGTTGTCAACCCTGACTACTTAGACTCTAAACTAACTTACTAACTAATCAAACAATTAATTATAATTAATAGGCCATTAGGGGTCGGGGTGTTACAATGAGCAATGGCATACTGCGTAAGAAAAAAGAAGAAGATCGATATCAGAAATATATTCAAGGCAAAAGAGTCAATCTTTCTTGCATCAACTATTCAACAATGTCAATTACAAAATAGATATGGGTCAAGGCTTTGCTACATCTATATTGATCATGGCAATCGGTCCGATGTAAATTGGAATAAAAAATTGCTCATCAATATCGTCCAATGTGTTTTTGAATTTGGATATCTTGTTTCTCTGGTGCCTAAGCAATGGTGCAAAGTGTAAGAAAAAATAAGATGTCAGAAATATATTTGAGGTAAACGACTAAATTTTCATCCATCAACTATTTAACATTGTCTAAAAATAACTATTCAACAATGTCATTTACGAAACATTAATGGGTCAAGGGCTTGAAATCCCAAAAAAGTTGGAATTTTTCCAGATCTAATACAAAAAATGGCACATAGAGCTTAAAATATGGGGAAAATCATTATGATGCAAGCGATAAAGCTTGATCATATTGTGTTCATGTCAAAAATTAGAAACTTGTACCCAGGCCTTGCATAAACCTATTAATGAGAACAAATGAAATTTCGATATCAATGAAAGACCTACAAGAGTGCTCATCCCCAAAGGCAGGACCCATTGAATTTCACCAATTCCTGCAGAGACGTTGGCACCGATCCAAATTGACTCTAAAGCATAGGAAGAAATCGTCCTTTATGTATAATACAACATAGAACTCGCAAATGGCTTTTGACAGGTAAGACATTCGATTCAATATAAACCACAAGCAATCTTAAACCTGCAAGGGTCAGTCCACAATAGAAGAATTATATTTGGATTATAAATGGCTTTAACTCAGTCATTTTTATTTTTTCTTATAGCATTACTCCTCTTTGTCTTTAATAAAATCTGTGTAACTTACAATATGCTTTAAACCAACCTTTGCAACGAGATTTAAGATGTGACATACACATCTATTTTGAAAGATAGAGTTATCTATCAAAGTTGCAAGTGGCATCTGCATTCTCATTAATTCAATAGCCACTGTATTATTACTGGCATTATCTAAAGTTACAGATAAAACTTTTTCTTTAATATTATATTCATCTAGTTTTTTCAAAATAAATGTACTTATTCTAGTGCCATTGTGTGGCCATTCAAGAGTGCTAAAACTAATTATACATTTATTAATAATCCATTTTGAATCTATGTTATGTGCAATAATACAAAGATAATGGTCACCCCCTTGATATGTCCACATATCTATGGTTATGGCTATTCTGTCAGGGATTTTTGCAAGGTAATTTTTTATATTTGTTTTCTCTTCCTGCCAGAGTCTAATAGCATCATTTTTTGCTGTATTTCTTGAAATACTGTGAAATTGTGATTGACAGTATTTCTGGACCTATTATTCAAAAAACTCATTTTCAACAAAACAAAATGGTAATTTGTATAACACAATCATTTTAACAAGATTTTGTCTACAACTTTGTGCATTAAAAGAAAAGGACCTAAACTGCTACTACTACTACCACCACCACCAGTACTAGAATTTGGGTTTGTGATCCAGGCCTCTCTGTCCCTGCATCCGCCGACTTATATAAGGCAAGACATTTTTTTTATGTCTTTTCAAATGGCCCGTACCCATTTTTGATGAGGCACCATAAATCTTATTACAAAATTTGCATTTTGCCTTTTTAACTGTTTTTCCATTAATAACATCAAACCTTGTAAATATTTCCCAAACTGCTGAATTTCTATTCTTCTTGGTTGGTTTATAAGAACTCTAAGGAAATCGTGGTGGTAAATCACTTACTTCATCTTGTAATTCAATAAAATTTTCTTCCCCCCTCCCCACCCCCCAAATTAACTGAAGAAGATTCTATAGGAAGTCTTCTAGCCATATTTCAAAAAATAAAATTTATAAAAAATAACAATAATAGGCTCTAATAGCCTTAAGGGGAGAAAATAAGAGTTAATATAATATAATATAAACTTATATATATAGAATCTCAAATTTAAATAATATAAATACCTCTAAATCTTTGAAGGCCCCTTTATCTTGTTTCTTGATGACTTAATCTTTGGCCTTCCAAAAACTTCTTAGAAAGAGTGAAAGAATGCTTTGAGATAGAGCTAGAGAATGTATAAAGAGAATGAAATAGTTGTGTAAATTGGTGAGGAATGAGAATGGGAGGGTTAAGGTATTTATTGACTTTGTAAAATGGCAAATGACACAAAATACCCGTTATATTATCGTTTTATGGCTGTTGTGTGTGTGTGTGTGTGTGTGTGTGTTTAGGGGGGGGGGGGGGGGGGGGGGGGGGGGGTGTTTGTAAAATGGACTTTTAAAAAAAAAAAGGGATATGGACGTTCGGCGGGCAAGCGGTCCAATTCCAGGGGGCCTAGCGAGCTGGTGCCTCCAACCCACATGCCAGGCGGGCCAGGGCCAAACGAGCCCAGCCTCTTCGGCCCAGCACGATCAGTGTCATTGACCGGGCCAGGCCCGTTGACTGGCGGTTTGGCCCGGCCCGGCCCATTTAACATCTCTACTACAAGCACTACTTGTCCAGGCTAGACTTTGGATTTTCAAGCAATTAATCTAAGCCCGGTCCATATGCTAAACGGGCCCAAAAATTGGATCGGATCTGAGTACTGAGTCTTCGGACCCCAATATTAAACTTGGCCGTGCCGGACTCGAACTGTGGCACAAACTTGGCCCAAAGCAAAATGGGTCGGCCGGCCCATGAGCACTCCTAGCCGTGGCGAGGCTCCCATGGGAGAAAATCTTCCATCTTATACCTTTCTCGGCCTATTGGCTAAGAGTATACACACCAATGAGACAGCTTGTCCCATATGGATCGGTAAAATAATGAAATGCCACACCATCCCTCCCTAGATTACGATTTTCCAGTTGCACTTACAGAGTCCAAACATAGCAATTCATTCTCCATTTATCATCATCAACGTTCCACATCAGGAATCTCATTTTCAGAGGCCAGCTAGCAAATCACATGCATCACATTATTCTAATAATCATTCGATCATTCTAATTTGCAAAATGGTTGAATCACATTTTCTTTTATTAAAAAAGAAAGGCTGTTCGTCTCAACAACTACATTTTCTGCTAGGAAAGAAAAAAAAATACCGGCAGATAAATTTATTAGAATCTTCCCTTAATTATTAATATCAATAAATACAATATCATAATGTTGTTACGACTCATATGCCGATGATAATTTATCCACTATATTGTTCACGCCTATCAATTTTCTCTAGCGATACGTGGTCTGATATTGATAATCAGAACTAATAAATGATTTTTTTTTTCATTTTTCTTTTGATGAATACTCATGCATACGCAAACATGGCCTACGCCACTGATACAAATAGCCCTTTGATCATCTTCTATTATTATATTATATATGAAAGAGCCTGATTTCAAATTAAAATCAGCATGTAATTGATTTTGATTGCACATGACCCTCCTTTATTCTATTTGTGAGAGACTTTGATTTTCTTTAATTCTAACAAATATTCAGTTGGAGCCTCTTCTTGCAACTCTTGGCATTATGGAGGCCATGCTTACTTAATACAATTTTCATAACTTAATATCCTTTAATTACTTGATTCATTCTCATCATAATTGTAGGCCCACTTAATCATGAAGCAATTGCTAACATACATTATTTCTCTCCATCTTCTCTCTAGATTTCTCTCCTCATACCGAAGTATATGGCACCTTACAGTGCTGTAGAGTAACAAAGAAGATATATCCCTTTGATTTCCCAATCAAGCAAAGCGGCGTAGTAACCCACAATCTGGGCACTTGCAAATCTAATCAAACAACTTTTAAGAAGAGAGGAGTCCATTTCAATATATATCCCTTAGAATATACCGAGGATGGAGTTGTGCACTCGTATGAGGCATTCCTCTTTCGTTCCATTCGATTCCTAGCAACATAGGATAGAGATGAAGGGCAAAGAACAATAGTCGTCCTTTATAATGATATGGCCTAGGAAGATTCCAACAACTTGCAAACTGATATGGGAAATCAATACAATATAGAAAATCCAGACTATGAATTTGTAAAATTATATTATGAAAGACGCGGTCATTTCTTTAAGATGATTGATGAAAAATTATCTTACATTCCTCACACCCCATACATTCCATACAAATGCTAGAAGTAAGAGTTTTCCAAGAAATTACAAGTTTTTATGACTGGGTTCCAATGTGGAAGCTCAATGAGCTCAGCAGGATTTTGCAAATTGTAATGTTTTTCTCTTGCAATAAAATTCCCCTTTCAAAAAAAATTAATTAATTAATTAAGTGGAAAATAGGGTACTTTCTCTTATTTTTAAGGGGAAAAAATAAGCAATAAAAACCATTAAGTACTAAAAACTATTCTAGTTTGTTAGCTTTTAGTTTTACCTTAAGTGGGATAGCCAAAATGTTTCATTTAATTTGAAAGACATGCTAATGGAACCATAGATTTAAAGATTAGCCAGTCCAGCAAAGTCTCAATTTAAATTAAGTCAACTAGAAAAATGATCCAAAATAAATTTCTTTCTCTAATTCGCGTGACAAGAATATATTGGAGCCTCTTGAGGACCTTTCACACTATTTTTAAAAGATTAAAATCACGTTGGAAAGAAAATTTAACCATTATTAGATTAGTTGTATAGCTCGTCACTAAATCTATTTTTAATATCTTAGAACAAATTGACTAGACATTTAAATAGTTATTAAAGACTTTCTTGACTTTTTGAACCATTCAGTGTTGCTTTCTTGAACTCAGCCAAGCCAACTCAATTCCATTATTCCGTTTGACCGACTTGATTCAATGGCTTTTTGCTGGACTTTTGGCTTGGTTTTTTACATTGGGTAGTTTTAAAGTTTTTAAAAATTGTCCCCTTGGGTGTAATTCCTAAATCATCTCCATAAGTGGAGCATCTGAAATTCTAGCAAAACACAAAGAGGCTGACATTCCAAAAATTCTAAAAAATCATTTGAAACTTTTTAGGTGGCTGAAATATGAAATACAATTTAATTGAGATGGGGCCTTTGGCAACAAAGAATTGAACGCACTTGTGACAACAATGTCTTAAGGGCCAACCAACAAGGGAGCCATAGTGCAAAAGTGGGTCCCACTGCTGCAAATATTATAGAGGTTTGTTCTGACTCCCCAGAGCAATGTTTTATTTCTTAAGCAAGTATTATACGATGTGTATGAAATATGGTCCACAGATGATCCTCCAACTGGCCAAAAGCACAAAAGATAAGCTTTTGGGGCCCACGACTAATTATTTTATATCGAGCTAGACGCACCGCCACTTGGGAGAAATTTGTAAGGCTCATTATTGAGCCTACTTATGAAAATTTCTAACCCTCAAGTCGTTCCTTCATCCAAAATTTCATTCCACCAGAAGATTTTGTTGCACATTTGATCAATTATCAAATACATAAGTTAAATATTCTTTACTAGTTTCGATGAGCCTGCTCCACAACAAAAGGACACCTCAGGTTAAGTTTTCTACCTTCAAAAAGAAGGATAAAAAACAGAGAGAAAATCAGATCCATCAGTCAAGTCAGTTTCATGATCATGCGGAAAAGAGTACCAAGCATTGAAGTTTCCATGCTTCTGAGGAGCATGGGAGCTTTCTCTTCCTCTTCTAGCTCCTGTTAGGTTTTGGAAAGGAAAGTCTGCCTGGAATAGGAAAATGTCTTTGGTTTTGATCCTTAGCAGTTAGTTGTTCATTTTCTTCAAGTTCCCTTTTTCTTAATTTTCTGATTGTTGTAATCCCGTTTAAACAACCCATTGGAGTTTTTACTCCACCAGATTGAATGTGCAGCTTCTCCCCGTCCTTTTTAGAATACTCCCTCTGAGGTTTTTTTTTTTTTTTTTTGGTAAATACTCCCTCTGAGGTTAAAGGCATGAAAGGGATAAGGTAAGAGATCCAAATTCAAATACATAATTTTGTCATTAATAATGTGGGGGGAACAATCACGTTCCACCACGTCAATTGCAGGCAGCCTGCTCGTGTCATCACAGCGTCTGCATATGGTGAAGTGGGGACCGCGACTCGTCCATAGGCACCCACTATGGGTCAAGTACCTCAGAGGATCCTGATTTGTTAAACAATATTTCAGAAAATGACCATCATCCATTGCCATAAATGAAGGCCATTATCGATTAGAGATTTGTGGTCCAAACTCTTTAAGCCAAACCATATACATAAAGCTCAAATAAAGATGATTATGATGACTGGACTCGCCTATTTTGATGGGGTTTTAAACAGGAGGAGGTTCAGGTTCGTCGTGATATACTTTATATCTTTTCCTTCTTCGCGAGTGTGTCCCCGAGATATCTCAATTGAAAATGATTGGTCCATTCTATCCGTCAAAACAGATATCGGGACCATTGATCAATCTCTCATCAAGTGTGGCGACTATAAACATAGGGGATTGACATTGACCGTTGGATCGAAACCATGCAAATGAATCATGATTATTATCATCTAAAACTGTGAATTTTGATATGATGGTAAGTCTTTCTTGGATCAAAGTGATAATTGGGCATGTACTCCTTAATGAGTAATAAAAACTTATTAGTGAGGCCCAATTTTAAAATTGAAACCACTTGAAACATTGCCTATGAGGGATTGTTGTCTGGGTAAATTTCACTCAATAGGAGTTGTACACTCTGTTAATGATCAAGAGTATCACATGGCACTTCAAAATCACCTTGCATAATATTTCCCTTTGAACTTCTTATTGTCATTGGGACCTTGCTTTGGACCGTTAAGATTGTTCTTCCTCTTCTTGGGATTCTGCCCATGTTCCACCACATTTGCCTTAGCTTCAGTGAAAGTTTTTCCTACTTTCTTCTAAGATGGACGATTGTCTTCTCTATCCTCAATCTGACAATCAGGTCTTCAAGTTTCATCTCATTTCTCTTATGCTTAAGGTAGTTTTTAAAATCCTTCAAAAGTTGTGGCAATTTTTCAATGATTGCGGCCACTTGGAAAGACTCATTAAGAGACATTTCTTCTGCATGTTTTTCATGGAGAATTACTTAGAGTTTCTGAACTTGATTACTTACTGCCTTGGAATCGATCATCTTGTAGTTAAGGAATCTGCCAACAACGAACTTCTTCATTCCGGCATCTTCAGTCTTGTACTTTTTATCAAGAGAATTCCATAATTCCTTAGCAGTCTTCAATGAACAGTATACATAATATAATGTGTTGTCTAGTCCATTGAGAATATAATTTCGACAGAGGAAATCAGCATGCTTTTACAGCAGCAACAACTTGCTTGTCTGTCTCACCTTCTATTAAGGCATGAGCTTTTTTATCGAGGAACCTAGCAAAGTTCAAAGTAGTGAGATAGAACAACATTTTCTGTTGCCATCTCTTGAACTCGGTACCATTGCATTTTTCAAGTTTCTCCCCATGGTTCACCATAACAGGGGCTGGAGTACCAACTAGAGTATTCTTCTCAATACCCATTACTGTTAACAAAACAAAAATAAAATAAACATAGAGTATGCTACAGACTTATAAACTAATAATACTGTAAAAAGAAACTCAGACTATATGGTAACCAGATATTGGTTACTGTATACTGAGGCAACAAGAAAGCAATTTACAGAAGACACTGAAGTTCTGTAACTAGTTAAAAAAGGAGAGAAACTCGGTTTTATAATACTGGTTTCAGAATAAGAAGAACTAGAAACCAGTAGTGAAACTGACATAAACTGAAACAAAAAAATATTGAAGTAAAATTGATACCAGAGTGTACTCAGAAAAAAAACAAACAATTTTTCTTAAGATTGTTGTTCCGAGTACATACAGTAGTAGTTCAGAATTTAGGAAACAGTTCCTCACAACAGTGGAGTAAAACAACAGTAAAACATGATTACAGAATGTAATCTAGAAAGGTAAATCCACTCACAGTTTGAAGGCAGAAACAGAGTGTTGTTGTTGAAGTTGTCAAGTCTAGTAACTCGCAGAAGAAGGTTGATCAAGGCTAGTGTTACACACTATGTCCTTAAGACAAATTTTGCCCCCGCAATGGTGCCTACGAGCTTCAACAACGTTTGTCTCCCAGGATACAATGATCGGTCTCACAACAATTACAGCATTACAAACTATGTGACAAGCGAACCAACAGTGCAACAGAACTCTTTCTAGACACAGATGATGACTCAAAAATGCAATGCAGCAGCAGTGATTGGAACGATCAAGATTTCACGGACAAGATGCTTTTATATAACTTGTTTCAGGACTCTTTCGTGGGGTTGCATCTATTCAGAACAGTGATTGTTCAGTGAACAGATGCTACTTTGGACACACATCTTGAGCTTGGAGACACACCCTTTCATATGCGAATGGACACACCACTAAGGACACATCCCATTTGTAAAAAGAAAAATTTTATTGAATAAAAATTTTCCAAAAATAATAAATGGGTAGTGAGCCGAGCCAGGCCCAACTCGCCCGTGAAGCCCAAGCCCAGGCCCAGGCTCGGTGTGGGGCGCGCGCACTTGTGTGTTGGTGACCTCACCTTGATCTAAGTCCTCCCTCCTCCACAAAAGTGGGATGCCCCTTCGGGCTTATACCCAATGAATGTTTTGCTCCCAAGCAATGTGGGAAGCAAGTTCACAACTTCCTTTTATTTCCATGTTTAACATGTTCAACTAGTGGTGTTTAGGAGGTAATTTCTCATTCACTCCTTAATGGATTCACTACAACAAAAATCATTTTTCGCGACAAATATTCCGCGACGTTTTGAGATTTTGTCACTAAATGTTGCTTTTAGCGACGAAATATTCATCTTGTCGCGTAAAAAAAAACCGCAAATTATTTAGCGACGATAATTTTCAATTGTCGCTAAATATTGTCGCAAAAACCTTGGCGCCAAGGAATGGAGTTGGCGCCATCTAGAGGTGAAGTTTTTCCGACAAAACTATTTATTTGGCGACGTTTTATTTTCGTCGGTAAATCTTTTGCACCATATTTTATTAAGAATTTTTCGCGACAAAAATATGTCACCGCATAAATTAATCCACGACGAAATTATTTCGTCACAAAATACATCAAATTTGGGGTCGCGCGGGTCGTCTTCGCGGTTCATTTTTTAGCAATGTTGGGCGACGAAATGAAATCGCACATTGGACAGAACATAACCACATCGCAACTCCCTCTTTTTCATTTCTCTCAACGAAATCCAATCGCAGAAGATTTCTTCCTCTTTCATTTCTCTCAACGAGTCTCTTTTGCAGAGGATTTCTTCCTCTTCCTTAGATCTCAAAATCCAAGAGGTATTCTGGTTTTCCCTTCTTTCTCTGAAAATCTCTGGTTTTGTTTATGTGTAAAATTTCTTTTGGAGATACATACGAATCGTGTACAGTGATGTTCTTCTTGTTAAGGTTCTGAGAAATCTTCACCCTGCAAGAAGAAGAAAGAGAAGAAAACCCTTCCCTCAAAGAGGCGACAGCAAGAAGAAGAAGGAAAAAGAAGTAGAGAAGGGGAAACCTGTCTTTTGAGGTAAGTGTTTTCTCATTTCTATCTGAAACCTACTGTTTTTCTATGTTGGTTTCTTTTGATGTTGGTTTCGTTTGAAACAGTAACAAGATTTGTCTTTGTCTTTCTCTGTATTAGTGTATTGGTTTCGTTTATTGAGCAATGTCGATATAGATGGTGAGAAATCCCTAAATCTGCTGGAACACCAAATCCCAGCCACCACCTCCTCACTGCCAGTAACCCAAGCATTGAAACCCTACACATCTGACCCACTAATAGAAACAGAGTCATAAAATCGAAGCTCCTCCCTGGATTAGGTTAGTGGATGTGTTTTGACATGCATTTGGTTATTGATTTTCTATGATGCATTTTGTAGATGTTTGATGTTCTTCCATTCATGTGTTAAAAAAAAATACTCTCCTCTGCTTTCTAGTTGATTTGCTTTTTATACAAAATTTAGGGTTTTTCGAGTTTATCAGCAAATGGGTATATACATTGTGTTTGGTTTTCTACCGATTTTCCTTTCTTCTCTTAAATATATTGTGTTTTTTAGTATTTGATTTTTGATTTATCAAACAGGTGTATCAGCAATCGATTGCTGTGACTTGCAATTTGGATGGGCCCAAGGTCAAATTTGCTCATCCAGATTCTGGATGATTCAGATGACCCAATTACTCGGATTCTGGTGCTCATAGGGAATCTCAAGTCGGCGATGAATTGCAGCTACATCAAGGACTATGAGTTTGTCGCAGTCTTTGACAGATTTCTGACACTTGTCTGATTTCTTAAAGAGAAAAAAACATTCCCTATTTCAAGGTATATTTGATACCTCTGTGCAATTTACAGATTTTGTGAAGTGGGGTGTTCCTAATTCTTACCATGTGCACTAATATTTTTCTTGAAAAGCAATTGAATTGATACATTTTTTAAAATTCTGACATCAATCACTATCTTGAATTGGAAGTTTGATGAAAACTTGGACATCCTTGGGTAATCTGCCATCTTGTCATGCTTATAGCTTTTCCGAATCACAAATGTTTATTTGATGTACCATTCTCTGTAAACTGAGATTTCAAATGGGTTTTTATGGGGTTGATGAGATTTGATGCAGATTGCTTAAATGTCCAATTAGGGTTTTTGGGATTGGGATATTGGATTGAGATTTGGGTTCCAGTTTTGGCTTCACTTTCTAATGAAAATCCTATGCCTAATCTAAGCCTTTGAGAACCAAACAAGATGAAACATACTACAATCTTAAACCAAGGTTCATAATTCAGTCGAAATTTCTAATGAACTAATTATATATGATTAGTAGTACTTGTTCAGTCGAAATCTCTAACTGCACTACATAGATCCATTGGCTTTCTTTGTCCCACTTTGTCTTGTCTAGGTACTCAGTGAACTTGGTGTTTAAAGTGAAAACATAAATATGAATCATGAAGGGGATGGATGCTTAAAGTGAAAACTATGATGGATTCTTCAAGCACACAAATTAGCATCTTAATATTTTACAGTTGCAGCACATATTGTTCATAGTGAAAATAGAAACATCACCTTTTTGTTTGATACAGCCATACAGGACACATATCACCTTATGGTTGTATTGAAGCCTTGAATTGCTCATTTGATATGAACCAAAACTCATTATCTGTTATGTTTTTTATATTTACTTTTTAAGTACTCATTTCCCTTCCTTCCCACTGGTTAACTTCTGTAATTTCAGTGCCTCTAGTCGTCTCACAAGTTCAGTGCCATTGTAATTTCAGAATCCTCATATTTATTTTCTTTAGGACGTTGAGTTTCTTCTTCTCTTTTTCCCATTGTCTTCATATCGCTTCAGGGGCAGTCTTTTTCTCTGTTCATATTTTGATCTTAACATCGTTAATGGTAAGCATATTCTCTAAACATTTGATATCTACTTTTGGTTTTAGAATATGTGATCATTTTTTGTGTTGTACTTTTATATATGGTATATGTTGTAGTTATCTTTGTTGTGTGGAATTATTGTAGTCATCTGGTTTCTTGAGTTACACAAGTTGGTTTAATTATGTTTTATTTTTATTTTTTAAAATGCTCTTTCGTAGAGGGGGACTTGTTCTAGTTGGGTGGTGTAACTATGCATTGGCTTTTGCCTTATGCATAGTACATAGATAATGTTGCATACTTTTCATATTTTATGTTTTTTGAAACCAGATATGAAATCAAGATTTGTATTTTTAAAAGTTACTATCAGTTGTTTTTAATGTTATTATCAAATCATTATTCATATTGATAACAAGAATATTTCAGTCTTTTCCCATAATAATTACACCCACACAACATTCTTTCACTGTTGACACTTTATTAGAAGCCACTTCAAACAACCCAAGGAAAAATAGAACTCTTAAGGAGCTGGTCTTACCCCATCTTCCACCTAAAAAGGGACACATCCACCCTCCTAAAAAGGGACACATCTTTTTCTTCTGTTATACATTTGTTTATTTTTATTAAATATGGAATTCTCTAACCTCAAAGCTTCACAAACAGATACTCAGATTTATTTTGAGATTATCCAGTGGATTATTTGGGTTGACCTAATGATGGAACCTGGCTAAGATGAAAAAAAAAAAAAACAATTGGGTTTGGACCTAATTTTTCAAATGAACTCAAATTCCAAACTTGACTCTCAGTATCATTCATTTCCTCAAACTGTTAAACTAAATGTTTGACAAAAACAGAGCAAAAGATTGGACTCATCCCATGGAAACGGTGGGACCAACAATAAAATAATTGACAGTCAGCACTGGCACATGGGGAGTAATCTCTCCCCCACTAGTTCAGCAAAAGAAGACATAAATAGTATGTGTATGTATGTATGTATGGGTATCATTAGAAGACAAAAGGACTAAAACAATTACAAGTATTTTATCATATCTTTTACCATTGGAGTGCATGGACAACATGATATGCATTTGGATGGAGGTGTTGAAAGGAATTTTAGTGGAAGGGGATGTTTCCAAACACAATCTTGTAAGATTGTCTTGTCTAAGGTACCTGCCAAATGATACATAGAACTTGCATGTGTGTGTTGGGCATTGTTGTTCTGATTCCATCCTTGTGTGATATCTCTTTGGCTGGCATGAGGATATACAAGAGTCTTTTCAACTTTGCAATGTTGTTGTAGTACAAGTAATCACTGATAAGCTGGCAGTTGTGATGCTGGTTGGAAGGGTGTTGGGGGGTAAAGGATTGAATTTTGTTTTCTAAGAAGTTACGGCTCTTTCGGATGGTACAGAGAACTCTGCAACCTGAATGCTTGGAAGTGAGGCACATACATTTATGCCAACTGGGAAAACATGAGCATGAGCATGGGATCCAAGGTTGGCACTGGTGGCCATGTCATGGCAGGATTAATGGTCAGGTTCTTAGGTTTTGGTTTCACCTAACTAGAATTTACATATCAGGATTTTAAGGCCACCTTTGTGTGAACAGGGGATTTTGCGCTTGGTAATTTTTAATGTAGCCCACTCTTCCGTTGTTTAGTGCTCTTTGTAGAATAGCATAGCATTGTTGAATTAACAGTAGCTTTTATATGAATGCTGAATTTGGAGCTAAATGCAATATGGTCTTTCTTAGTCATCTTGTGGCGAAACGTGAAAAGGAAAGAGAGGAAACATGTGCATGAAGCCATATGGTTTCAGTCAATCTAGTGGTCATTTATACTCTTTCCATCATGATAATATGATATTTACACACACATACATACACTCATTAGAATTTTTAGGTGCACAGTGTGCATGGTTCTTACAATGCACACCTCCTAGTGGGGCCCACCTGATCACCTATTCGAATGAACCACACACATACACCCTGCCAGTCACTGATCCCTTGATTATTATGCTGTAGTGGTATTTAGGGACAGTTTTTTCATGTAATTCAATACATAGGAATCAATTCATCTTGTGGTTTTTTTGTGGCTTGTTAGAACACTGAGATGAAGATTTTGACTTTACTCTTTTTTTTTTGTCATGATCATCTGGTGTGTTCAGCAGATGCTGAATTGTATGACTATAATGAAGAGAAGGTATGTTATAATGCACCATAAGTATAAGATAATTGATAATTTATAGTCTATACCTTCACTAATAATCCCTACATGTATTGGCAAGAGAACAGGGGCAGTCCTTGAGCTCTGCTGATGATTTTTACAAGAACCTGTTGTCAAGAGCTACTATAAGAATCATGTCAAGGTACTGAGAAGATTGAATGTGAATGCGTTTGCTTTTATTTCTTTTGCTAATTTATTGTTCTGTTACCTGTGAATGAGATTTATTGCTTTTTATTGTCATTATTTCCTTCTTACATCTTTCTGCAAAAGGGCCTCAACTGCTTCTCAGTAATTGTAACCTGCAAAAAGAAATAAGAAACGCAGCAGTTAGCACCTGCTGCTAACCGCCAGTGCTTTTTCTGTTCTTCCTGTATGTTGTGGCCCTATTGTTCATGAAAATTAACAGGCCTTTCTTCATTGGTAAGCAAGAGAAACTGCGTTGCTTACATATTTGAAAATGAAGAATAGAGATATCAACTTCCTCATGGGAATTATCATTGGAGCAGGGATCCAGGTTAGCTCTACCCACTCCTGAAACTGCATTCAATATTCTGAATAAATGTTATAATGAGAATAGAGCCCAACTTAAATGATGGAATCTATGTAGCTAGGAATTTGTTCTAAAAAAATAGAAAGTTCTTCATGTTGGTCCTGAATTAGTGGCTTATTAAATTATGGTTACAAATAAAAAACAGAAATGCTATGGATCACAGAAAAATTGGTGTGGCATGTACATCTTGGATGAAATGCAGAGACTATACATTTGAAGCAGCACAGAACCTTAGTTGGATATATGGATCTCCTTATCTATATACATTTATCTATACCATCTGATTGCCCAAACTCAATTTCATGTATCACATCTTTAGTGTTAACATGTGTACCCACATTTAACACATGGTTCCCAATGCTGTCACTTCATATCTACATAGAATACATGGTTACCATGTGATAGTTATCTGGTGCTAATCCTAGTCTTGAGATAATGTGATTCCAAACTGTGTTCATGGTCCAGGTCAAATGTAAAAGTGTTCCACATCTGTGATCTCATGACAACTTCCACTATCTTCATATTATTCACCACAGATTCGGTTATGGAATCACATTAACTCATTGCCAGCTGATGAATCCATGGCCAATAGATTTCATACAATGAAAATCTAAAATAAATTAATTCATGATTCAGATCGGTTAATCATTTGGATTACACATCTCATTGATGAATCGCATTGATCAGTCAGTTGAAAATTAGAGTGAGATGAGTTCTAAAATAATTTGTAATCAAACAATTCTCATATATCAAAAAAGGACCCACAGATTCCAAGTTTCCAAATCATCATGACTAATAGAAATTTTGGTTTTTCTAAATATCTGACGAGTTGGTGTTGATATAAGATATTTTGTGTACTTATACAAACATGGCAAATGTGTACATTCATTTGCACATAAGGGCCTCATATTGTTGCTTTCAATGGAGCTTAATTTCCACTTGTTCAAAATAATATAATTGAGTGAGATTATTCATTGACAGTGATCATGCTCTTTTTTGTTACTCTTTTTTTACAATTTGCAGTATTATCTTGTTTCCTATAGCGAAAACTCTCTATACTACCGAGTGGTTTATACATTTTGTGGATGGTTTTGTTCTCTCTGATCTACACTCAACTTGGGATTAATATCTTCGGTAAGTTCCATCTTCATCTCTTCATGTAAAAAACCAGTCATTCATTTCATTTTGCTGCTTACTCTCTCTCTCTCTCTGTCTCTGGTGCCTTTTGCTTTAGACTTACCAAAATTTTATTTTGTTGCTTTATTTGCTTTTATTTTGCAGAATCTCCGTTTGCAGAAGGTCGATGGCCAGCTCAATTCTATACATGAGCTTTCAACTGTGATGCTGATTGATTTCTATGAGATAATGAGTGAAATTCATCCTAGCTTGGTTGATAGTACCAAGTCAAAGAGCATAAGCAATGACACACTAGCTAGGCTGGCTGGAAAGGTTCATTCACTAAAGCACGAGAAACAACAAAGACTACAAAAGGTAATATAAATGAGCATATCCGTTAAAATTGGAACAAAATTGTTTTTCGTAACCCGCATATTTTCTGTTAATCACTGTTTGAGTTACATGAGATGTTGTATATTTGGTTCTGTTTGAGTTAAATAACTTGTTTGAGTTAACCAGAAGCGTGGTGTACTTACCAAATGGAAAAAGGACAAAGTAAAAGAAAATGGTCTGTGGATATTTTCTGTTAATTGTTTGTACTTTGTAGTATATGGAATATGAACTGTGGACATTAGTTGTGGCACAATTGTATTAGGTTCTTCTTGGAGTGACTGTATCCTATCTTGGTGTGCATTGCTCTGGCTGAATCAAATTAAATGCTTGTTACATCCCTTTTGATCATATGTGGCTACTGCACCAGGTTGACAAAGGTGAGCCTGCAAGTTTTTCCACTAGTTTTGATATTTTATTCACTTTTTTTTTTAAATTATTGTGAAAGAAGCTATGGATTTTTTTTCCTGATCTGGTGGTACTGTTAGTTTTCATTTTTTTTCCTGATTTGTGAAGGGATTTGACATTGGATTTTCTTTTATGTATTTATTTTTTAATGATATTTTTTAAGTATTCATTGCTCTTACCTTTCATAGAAATGATAAGATTATTTATAAATGGTTGCTCACAGTTATGTCAATGTTGAGAGGCCATTATATCATTTCCCATGTTAGAGTTTCCTATGTATTTAGTCAACATTAACTTCTATATGTAATCAACTATGCACATGATCTTTGGTGCAGTTACTAATGTGAAGCTGGAAGTTAGTTTATTTTTCTCAATTATTACTTTTCAAAAATTGTTTCTGATCTTTAATGTTGTACTGGCGCGGAGTCCATCCTTTCCTGTAGTGGCGGTATTTGCATAAGATGTGAGCAATGATTATGTATAGCATATGGCCTCGTGATTATGTATACCTGTTCTTATCCATTACAATTAGTCATAATTAACTGCAGTTTTATACTAACAAGTCAATAAATTGTAGAAGCCTTCTCTTTATGTTCCTTCTCTGTTTCTTCCCCATCTTCATTTTCTTGAGGGCTTGGGGCCTTTTTCTTTATCAATTTTTTAGTTTACCCTGATCTCTTGGGGCTGGACTGTTAGAAACTTTAACTTATGGCCCTGTACCTCATTATTACCTAGTGTTTACCTCGCATGTTCTATTGTTGCGTTGTTGACGACGACGACAACGACAACATCAATGTTAGAAATTATAACATTTTGTTTTCTCTGTTTTAAATTTTACTCTTGTGAGTTCATTGCTTGATTAATGCAATTCGATTTAGATTCCCACATAATTTTTTTTTTAATTTTAATTTTTTCTCATTCTACTCTAGTCTTTCCCAGATAGCAACATAGATACCATAACTGAATTTTTTTTTTGGACACACATATATAGCTCATAAATGGATTCAATGCATTTGTTTCTATTGCACTGTTTTCAATTTGTGACTTGTGTCAACATCCAGGCATCGTTGTGGACTTGTTTTCTGATGGAAAAGTCTTACCACAGTTGCAGGCGGTGCGCATTACTGAATTTTGATTAACCATACAGATCATATGCTTGTGTCAGGTCTCCTTTAGTTTAAATATGGTATTTCCTATGAAATAGTATCATTACAAACTAACTGCATGATCAAATCCCAAAAGGTTTTGATTATCAATTTATATAGAAGAAATCTTCTTTATCAACCAGTTCTCCATTGAAGTGGACAGTCTAACATGATTAGGTCAAATTCCTTTGACTACTGTTGATGTTTTATCTTTTGGGTCCTATTTAATACTCTTATCCTTTTTATTGACTAAAATTTTTATTGTTACCAATACCCAAAAAAAAAAAATCAACAAAACCTTCTATGTATTTGATCAGTTTTAGTTTCAGTTTCATTAACAATTCATGATTCTGGGTTACATGAGCATGGCTATTAGTATTGATAAATAAATGGTATTCTAGGATCTATTTATTCTTGTCCTCTTTTGATTATCATGCTGGTTCTTTTAAAGTTACATTTTGTTTAATCCTCATGTGTTTTTTGTTTATTTATGCATCTCTGCTCTGTTTATTCAGCTACCTTTTATATTTTAATGCTGTTTACCTTGCTTAACTATGTTTAAAAGATCGATAGTTTCTCTAAAGTTTGTGGCTGCATATTCTTGTATGTGTTTTCTGATTGCACATCTAAGGCTGCAACATGGTTGGAACTTAATGAAAAGTTGATGACCCATGGGCGTATAATGGTGAATTGTGGCGGGACCCATGCCGAAGCAGCCAAAGCTGGGGGAGTAGTCTATTCAAATGTTAGCTCCTGGATACAGAATTCTACCATTAAGGCATTGTGCAAAGCATTTCCAAAAAATGTAAGTTACTCCTTACAGTCAATTAAATCTTAACTCCTTTGATACATGACCCTAGTTTGTGATCTTGAATCAACGGTTTGTGATCTTGAATCAACTGTTTAGGCTCAAGTGCACTTTTATTTTTTAATTTTCTCAGGATTTTATTTTGTTGCACTTACTTTGCTTTTGATTCCAATGTTTAATTCCTAACAAAATTTTTTTTTTTTTACCACAGGTTGGGACTGAAGATCAATGTAATAGAGGCCAATTGCTTGAACATCTTTTTGTTTTTCATAAGAATATTGTACTTACACTATTTTGGATGCTACATTTTTACTTGAATTAGTAACGACAATGTGGCTAAGCTTGTGGGTCGTATTTAATAGTTATATGTTTCCTAATATGTTGAAAGAGCATGTTTTGTACATTTTCATTAGTTAAATGAAGATACTTTATTGTACATTTTGTTTGAGTTGAATGGCCATGTTTTATTGTACATTTTGTTTTTGTTGAATGTGAAGGTTTTATTATACATTTTATTTTAGTTGAATGAGCAGGTTTTATTACATTCAGCGTAAAAGAGGTTTTTGAGGTAGCATGTGGTAATTTAAAAAAAATATATTATTTTTAGCAACGAATTTTATTCGTCTCCTAAAAGGAATAAATATATCCCCGACGTATATAATTTGTCGCCTAAGAGAAATTGTGGCAAGGTTAAATATTGGGCGAAATGTCTACAAACTATGCGCGGCAAAACTAATTCGTCACCTATTATAATTTATGGCAATTCATGCACTATTTGGCGACAATAAAGTTTTGTCGGTAAAAAATTATAATTCAGCGACGACTCCATTTTGTCGCCAAATTCCTTTTTCACCATTTTTTATCCATTTTCTCGTAATGAATTATGGACATTTGGCGACAAAAAATATCATTTTTGCCGACATAATGCGTTGTTGTAGAAAATTGATATTTGGCGACGATAATGTGTTGTCGCAGAAAATCATTTTAGCGACGATAATGTGTTGTCGTAGAAAATTGATATTTAGCGACGATAATGGGTTGTCGCGGAAAATTGATATTTAGCGACGATATGGAGTTTTCGCAAAAAATGTATATTTAGCGACGATTAATTCTGATCGTCTGCAAAAACAATCACCGACACGTAATGGGCGACGAACGGGCGACGAAACCATTTTCGTCGCAGAATATATTATGCGACGATTTTGTGATTTTCTGCGACAAATATTTACGTCGCGAAAAATGATTTTTGTTGTAGTGATTAGAGCAACTCAATACATGTCCTTAATCTATTTATAGAGTAAATTACATTCCCATGTATTCCCACCTAAAAGGATAAGTGAGTCCCACTTAGTTTTTGGCTCAAAGTTGACAAAAAACTAGCGGTGCTCTGAGCCATTTTTCCAATAGAAAGCGATCAAGTTTCTTACTACCATGGTTCAAAATCGCTGTTCGCGGTCATTGCATTGCGGTTCGTAGTCATCGGGGTTCATCGCGGAGTGAATTTTTATTTGACCCAAAAAAAATCCCAAAAAAATAAAAAAAATCAAGAATATTATAAAATGATAGAAAACAAATTTTTTTTTCATTAGTGGACCCTTTAAAGCAAAATAACGGTCCCCACAAGTTATAACATCCTGTATTATGGCTGTATCACTATATATATTAAATTAAGCTGAAATACCATAAATTTGACATAATGCAACCATAATTTTGGGCAAACTACTAGTGTTAAACATTTAAAGTCTGTAATTTAGCAATAATACTAATAGAGTTAGGGCATGTGTAGTACCCAACTTAATAACTCGGTCATTAAGGTGTGCTCACCTTCAAGTTTCAAGTTTCAAGTAAAATTCACCACATCAAAATGAATTAACTTTTTTTTTTTTGATAACGTAGGGTTCCTAGCCCTTTGGGCCAGAATAATCCCTACGGGCCCAGGAGAGAAAGCCGGGTAAAATCCCTCTGTGGCCCCAGTGTGGTAGAGCAGTTTCGAACCCACAACCTCCGGGTGCAAACCGTAGTCCTAGGCCAACTGAGCTACCCCTTGGGGTTTCTTAAAGTAGTGGAGTTTGGACAATTGTAATGTATCTTGGCTTGATTTTTAGGTTGAGACATGAATGCCCACGAGGCACGGCCTGAGCCTAATGCCATAACGAGATCTACACTAAATGTCATTAGATTTATGACAATTATAGAACCCAAAAGCAAATCTAACACATATTAAACACATTTGACAAACTAATTTGATGAAATCTAAATGATTTCAAGAAAAGCCCCAAATATTAAAAATAAAAAAGCCTAGATCTACACTAAAAAAAACTAGATCTAAGAAAAACCAAGTGAGCAACATCAAATAAAAGTATTTAACTCAATAAAAGACTTAGATAGATGTATTTTATACAAAATTTCAAACAAAAAAAATTCAGATTTAAATAAAAAAATAAAAAAAAACAAAAGTGCTAAAATATACAATATGGTCCTCCAAAACTCTAGATCTAACAAGCCTCAAGCATTTCTAAGTTGTTTTGAGTTCCTATCTTGGGAAAAACTGAAGAATCTCAAAAAAATATCACCAAATAATATCCCTTGTACTTCTCCGTAGAGAAATCCATCAAAATCTTAAAAAAGTCTGTTTTAGAGCTTGGAGAGGTCACACCATTAGAGGAAGGCTCGGGCTCGGTTTGGAAAAGAAACAAATGAAGAAGGAGTGAAAATGCAGGTTTTAAGAAAAAGTTTCACGTCGGCTAATATTTTACCCATACCACTAGAAGGGGCACGATATGGGCAAAATATCGGCACGTCACAGTCGTTACTATGCGGAAGTATCCATTGGTAAAACTATATCTTATTTGCTATGAAGGGGCACGGTATATGAAAGAGAAGCGTGAGACTCTGTATACCAATTCTTAGGCCATTTCTTCTTATAGGTTTTAAGTGCTAACCATATTTGCATTCTTTAATTAGCTTTTGCTTTTCTCATTCCAGTATAGCTGCATGCCAATGAAGGACCTGAGAGTAAGGCATATCCCCGTTATAAAAAGATTTTTAAGTGAGATTTTTATGTAGTTGAATTTGGAGTTTTATATTTGGAGTAAAGCATCCTTTCATCTAATGGTGTTGTGTCCTTTGCAGATGGGCTGTAATAAGTTTTACTGGTTGGGTTGGATTTGGAATTCAACGGATGTACGAAGAATTAGTGAGTGAATTGCATTATTTTCCATCACAGGATCTCGATTGTCCAAATTATATGTGTCTTATGTACTGTCTTTTTTATTATTTGCACCAGATCATGTTCACCTAAGTTTTTATGTGATCATTCTATACTCTTTAGGCTAGTCAATGCAGAGACTTGTTTTGGTTGAGTTATGATGTTTATCCATTTCTTGCGATTGGTGTCATCTTCCTATTTTGGATAGACCAATCAAAGGTGAAGTAGAAGAGATAATGGTCCCTATCCTCACCTATATAATGCGTGCTATATTTGAAGGGTAAAGTGGTCACAAACCACCATAATCAAGGGGGCACTAGATCAGCTCCTAAGTTTACTCGGCCTCAATGTTCCTTTAGCTGATATTATGTTTAATAATACTATATAGGTTGCATTCTCCATGCACAACATTGCCCACCAACATAATATTACAGTCTTGGTCATTACATCCTTTAAGGGCATTGGCTATTTTCTTCCTTGCAATTTGGCTTCTACTATCTTATTTGCTTTAAATCCGAACATATTCTTTTTCTTTATGTGATCAGGGTATTTTCAACATTAGTAGATGTTTGGAAGATCAAAGCCATTTAGTGGGTGGAAATGGTATGCATTGTACCAAATTGTTGATTTATTTGGGCCAATCCTTGTGTAAACTATTGGAAGGTAATATTACTTGATGTGCACTCACATATCGGGGACACTTTCAAAACCCTCTTTTTTCGTTGAGCAAGACTACATGGCCCGAAAATGGGGACCGGGTGCTGGCCCGGTCCCCACTGGGACCGTTGGATCCCAGGCTGTCCTGGGATCCAACGGTCCCAGTGGGGACCGGGCCAGCACCCGGTCCCCATTTTCGGGCCGACTAGACATTTTCTTTTTCGTTTAAGGAAGAGGAAAAAGCAGTTTCAAATAAAAAAAAAAAAAAAAAAAACCGGAGTCATCGTTCCGTCCCTGCTTTATTCCCTTCGCGCCAATTTTCTAAAGCGTGCCCAAATCCTTTTTACCTCATTCCCTTCGTGCCCAAATCCTCATACTCCTTCCCTCCCGACGAATCCGACATTCTCTTTGAGGAGCAGCGGAGAAGAGGATCCAGAGGATTCTGGACTGCTGCGTCTTCTTCGAAAAAATTGAGAGGATCGTGGCATTGCTCTCAGGTTCTGCGCACCGGCGAAGGTCAAACAAAGAAAGAGAGCTTCTGTGGGTGCACAACAACGATTGGAGAAGAAGGGTTTGGGTTGCTCTCTTGCCTGTTTCTCTCTTTTCTCGTTACTCTTCCTTCGTTTCTGCTCAGATCTGTTGAGTTTTCAAAGGTTTTGTAGTTTGATCTTTCTCATTCTGTGTATATATTCCATCTAATGATGTTTTCTTCTTTGTTTGTTTTCTTCTCGTTTTTTGGGCTTAGATTTCTGTTTCCCTCAGTTTGTTTTTTGTTTTATTGAGTTTTGGTTGCTTTATCCGAACCGAATCTTTGATTTTTGCTTCATACATTTGCGATTGGGTGGGTTTTTGGAAGTTTCGTTCTGTTGTTTTTTGTATTGTCTTTGTTTTTAGGGTTTTTGGAAGTTTCGTTCCTCTACCAAAATCATCTTCTTTTCTTTCTTGCCAAAGCAGAGAAAGCACCTCTTCTGAATCGGCCTTTCCTTATCTTCCTATGTCAGCGATGGTCTAAATTTAGCTTCAGCAGAAAGGTAATATTTCTTGTTCTCCTTTTTTTGTTTTTCAGATCTGAACTTTCGATGCTATTTGTAATCATGAAATTGGTACTGCAATCTTGAGGCTTTTTTTATTTTGAGTTTGATTTGGATTGATCTAAGCGATTGTTTTAGTGTGGAAATCCTCTTTTCATTTTCTTGTAGTTGATTTTTTAGGGTTTTAATTAGAGAGATTAAGTGTCACCATTGGTTTGTAAAAACAGAGGCGACCGACCATGACGGAGCTTTCACGCTTCCTTCTCTCCAGGTCTTTAAATTCATGCCCAATTCATTCCCATTTTAAAGTTTGTGTTGTGATCATCATCAAAGCCTATATCGATTGGGTTAAATGCTTGAATTTGTATAAAAAATAAGAAAAGGAAAAGAAAAAGAAAAACCTCATGTCTAGTTGAGTCTGGGCAATTTTGCTGGTTGGAGATTTGATCAATATGTGCATATTCTCAGTTCTGATGAAAATGTACTCTAAAAAATTGTGAAGCAGGTGTTTCTATGGGCCTCACAAAGAAAGAATTTTTTGACCCAGTTAACATTTTTAAGTACAGGTGGCCTGCAATTATGTGTTCAGTTAACCTGAGTAGCCTGGAAGTGACAGATGCTTTGTTTAATTTTGCTAAATTTGCAGGTAAACAGAGTGCAAGGCAACCGAGTTTCGAGGATCCAAACAGGGCTTAGATGGGAAAATAGATGCCTATCTTCAAGTAATCACTCATTCATAACATTCAGCTAATGGTTTTCCCTAAAACTTACTGCAGGAGTGTGGTGGTATTACTCAGGCTGAACTGGGTTTTCCCTGAGTCCAGCAATTGTCAGATGGAAGAGTTGGGATATGCTTTTAGCATCTGCAAGCCTGTCCTGGTCAAATTTAGAAAATGCATACCAAGGCGTTGTTTGGATCCTTGAAATTCATTTCATTCACCTTGTACTCAAGTTACCTGTACCTGGAAATCTGATCACATGGGGTTTTTTGTTGCAAAGAACGAAGTATATATGCAGACATTGTGTAACCAGACCATCCAACACAAGATCTGTAGGCTCACATGTAACTAGAGCTACTTGTGCTTGAGGTTTGTAAATGCAAACTAGCCCCAAGGCTTTCGATTCATTTCTGCTCCTTCTTCTCTTTCCTGCATTTTTCATTTGCTTGTTTCTGTGATTCGTTGTAGTGATTTCATCTATTGGCTTGTAATTCTTGTATCTTTCTGCAATTTTAGTGATTTGGGATTTGTGATCTCACACTGCCGGTTGCTATTTTCTCAAAATCATCCCCTTCTAAGTTGGTTCCTTTGATGATGGGTGGATTTAAATTATCCAAGCATCATGTTGGCATTGGTGGTATTAAACTTTTTGCACTCATTGTTTTTTTTTTTTTTTTTTGGGCATTGTTGTGCAGTTTACTGTACAAACTACAAATTGCTTGTGCCTTGGTTACTGGTGCCCAAATTAAAGTACCCATTTGGGGTTCCTTTTTTAGTTTTTATTTTTTATTTTTATCTTAGCGGATTTCCTCTGTGGTGTCTGTGGTCATTTCCTTATTTTTATGTGATATTGGATATAGGGTTAAGGTTTCACTGTTTCAGTACATTTGCCAATGTTTCCCTTTCATGCCATGTCAGCGACATTCTGTTATTCTACCTGTGGTTATGGGTTATTTAAGGGCATTGAATTTTTTGGGCTTTAATTCTAGTATATGGTTTCTGATTTTTTTTAAATAACATCCTATGCTTAATTTTTTTAAAAAAAAAAAACACCCAATCCATAGTAACTAAAGTGCCCAAAAATATACCACCTATGGAGTCGGTTGAGTGCATATACTCCCCATGTCTTGTGTTTCGAACAGCCCTAAATTTACTTGGTGTGTGTTTGTATGAATTCAGCAGTCAGCCACCTCAGAAATACCCACATCGGTTGAGTGGCATTTACTTGTTTATTTTTCTTGTCTTGGAAAATTGAAATAGTGAATGGATGTAGAGTTGCACACAGTTGGAATGGGCCCAACATGATACATGGCCCGTTTCTTATATTTGTCTTCAGATTTATGGTTTTTCTTTTCTGTGTTTCAAAATACTAGGTGCTCTATCAGTGATGTCTCACTATACTTGGCACAATTGCGTCTGAGTGTTCAAGAGGTATTATCAGGTTTGTTATATAGCTAGAAAGATAATTCAAATTCCCTGCACTTCTTTTCCATACTATTACTAGTACATCTGTTTGATATAATTTATTTTTGCTGATCCTTCAGATTTTCTGTGAAGGGAAAAATGCAGCTGGGTGGTGCCAAAATAATGTTAAGATATATACGTGGAGGTAAGTTGTAGTCCAATAATTTATTTTACCTGCTTTGTACTGTTTTTTCCTTTTTCTGCTTTGCAGGGTTTGGATTTTGTGATATCTGAGGCTATATAAGGCATGGGATTTATATGATATTGAACTGGTAATTCCTTTTTAGAATGTGACACAACTACTGCATTTTTTCCATATCTTCCGCAACAGTTATTTCCACTACACCACCACCTGCCCCAGCAAAGAAGGAAGCTGACACCAACATCTATCCTTCTGCACTTGCTACATATGAGGAAGTTGCTGCTAGTCCAGAGTTTTTCATGGAAACCCTTGAGAAACTGCATAAATCTATTGGGACTAAGTTCATGTAAGTGTTGTCCTTTCTCTTTTCTTTTGAATATATTCCAAAAAACTTTAGTTCGGTGATGGGTCTTTCTTGAAACTGCTCTTGAATTGATTGGAACCCAATGAAGTTAAGGTATTGCTTCAAATACTGTCTTTGAGTTTGTTTCCTTGACGTTTCAGTGTATTTCTCTTATTGGGTGGTCTTGGGTTCTTTCATTATACTACTCCAGTGTTAGAAAATAAAATTTTGATTTCTTTTCTTGTTTATGGTATCTATTTTTAGTACATATTAACAATAGTTTTGATCTATATAGAGCTTTTTACTAGTAAAAAGGTAGTCTAAGGATGTAGGTTCTTGTTTTTTTTTTGGTGATGGTTTTATGTCGAGATTTTTGGTTGTTCAAGGTTAAATGTTCTGGGAGTTTTTAAATCAGTTTATTTCCTAACTAATTAGGTTCTAGAAGTTTTCCCCCTTTTTTTTCAGCATGCTTTTAGATTGGGTTATTGTTTAATACTATTCGTCCTTGCCTCCTTTTTATTAATCTCTTCTGATGTTCAGAACCTTATCTAGCAGACCAAACTAGTAGTAGATTGAACTTATCTGGTTCAGAACCTTATCTTCCCAAATGATGGTAGTTATTTCTTTACCCTTGCATGTGCATGGGTTTTGTGCATCTATCCGTGTTTTAGTTGCATAAATCTTCTATATAGTATTTGTACAGATGGATGTTCAGTTTTAATGTGCATGGATCTTGTTTTAAGATTGCCACTCTTGGTTTGGAATTTCTAGCTTCTTCTTAGAATGTTCAGGTCTTGTTAATTCTCAGTGATTATTATTGCTTATTTCAAGACACTGAAGTGTTGATGAATTTGCACATCTGTTGAATCAATTTAGATTCTTTTTGCCTCATTTGCATTCCAATTGTGTCAAGTGGACTTTTCATTACTAGCCTGTCAGCGTGGCCATTTGGATTTCCTGTGATGAAATCAGAACAGGGCTTATTGAAGATGGGGATGGCTTCTTCTTCTTCATTATTGTTATTATTATTAATAGCAGTCCAACTTATGTCTGCTAAGATCAAGAACAACGTATATTTTGTATTGGTACTGAATTGACTTCTTTTTATGGATAATTATTATTAACAGTTGGACTCATGTCTGTGAAGATCGACACAAAGTATATTTTGGTCTGGTAGTGAATTTTCATGCTGAGCAAGAAATTTTATATTGTTGTCAAGGAGACTTGAGTTAAAGACCTTTCTTCTGTTGAAGTTATCCACTTCACTCATTTTTGAAAGTGGCTCTTTTACCCCTTCTGCAGTGGTGCTGATTGGAAGTTTGCAGCTGATGAGCTTGTTAGAGCGTTTCCAGATAATGGTTCTCACATATGTTTCTGCTTTCTCTAAAGTTTAATCACCAAAAGCTTCTCCCTAATTGAGGTAATTGTAAAAATTTTGTAGTAATTGTAAAAGGGTTAGGAGATTGGAACTCTCTCTCTCATCTTATCTCATCCAAACTTGGAGCCCAAGGGATCATCCTCTCTTAAAGATAATTGCAAGCAAGAGAAATGATCAAGGAGTTTGTGTTTAAAAAAAAAAAAAAAAACTATTAAGGGGAGCAACCCGCATGTGAATTGGCATGCAATCACTCCCTTGGATGTCCACTCTTCTCATCTCTCTCTAATTAAGTGTATCTTGAGATTCACTTTTGGGTATCTTGAAGCCTTGTTCTTGGGACTAGAAGAGAGAAATATGAGAGATCTATTGTACTAATCTGGAGAAATCAATGGAAAACTCTATGAAAGTTCTTCACCATGGAGGAGTGGTTTGCTAGATTGGAGCTTCTTGATGAAGTTAAGTTAGCTGTTTCTGCCTTTTTATGCAATTCAATTTAATTTTTTGAATGTCTCTATATCATGCATGCTTTATCATAAGAATAAATCTGTTTTCATGTCTATGTCGAACCTCTGCTAAGAATTCTAGTGATTCTACTTTGATCATATATGCTTGTTTAATAGATTATGCTTAGGATTTAATCTCTTTGATAGTCTATGTTTACTTGATATATATATGATGCTTGGATGTTTTCAAAGTTTTATGAGGTGAAGGTAGGGGTGTTCATGGACGGGGCCTAGCCCTACTTGGACTGGGCTTCGCCAGGCTTGGATATCTTTTTTAGGCCCGTTTAATAGATGGGCCCAACCAAACCCGATTGAAAAAACAATAGTAGAAAAAAGATATAGGTATGGGATTCGAACAATGATACTTTTATATACACTGTCAAGTGTCAAGACCAAACAAACTGGGCCGCAAACGAGATCATGTAATTTCACTCTCTTTTTAGATTATATTTTAATCTCGGGCTGGGCTTGGGTTTAAATGCTTCAGGCGGGCCGGGCTTGGGCCTGCTCCTTATAGCCCGATGTGGGCCTGGGCTGGGTTTGGACAGGCTGTTTAGAAGCGGGGACGGGCCTGGATATTCCTTAGCATGGCCCATGAACACTAGGTGAAGGAGGTTTTGGTTTTAATTAAATCTGAAAACTTGTTCTCTTTATAGACATATCATCAGGATCAGAAATATTGATTTGTTTCTGATCAGAGTTAATTTGAGATAAAATTGTTAAATTGATTGCATAAATTGGTCGATTAACTTACTTGATGAGTTCTTAATGTTCTGATCTATTATCATCATTATTATTTTTATACACGTTAGTTTTAATGATTGCAAATTTATGATTCATATACATCACTTTCTAATTATTATTTTCGAAAAAAAATCAGATTTTTAATGAAAGGTCAAAAGTGCTCCATGTGGGTTCGACCTTTAATTTCCATTGTCCCAACACGTGCACTTGCATTTATTATTGGATTGAAATAAATTCCGCATCACCTAACTCGTTTGGAAATTTATAACTACTACTTTTTGGTGCTTATTTACATATGTTGCGTTAGGCTGAGGCAAGGCCTTTTAAGGAAGCATGGAGGATGCTAAGGTCCAGGCCTATTTACTATAAGACCACAAAATGAGGTTCGGCTTATCGAAGAACCTAAAAGAGCCAGCCCAAGAAGGCTGTAAAACCATACAGGCCTAAGTTGTCTTGGCCGATAAATTGAAGTTAATATTGAGATTTTAAGACATTATAAAATCTTTCTTATTTCTAAATTAATGTCATTTCTTATTCAAATAATTTCAATGCCGAGCTGAACTTAAGATGCACAAATGAGTATTAGCTTTATTGATTATTAAATTGAAATTCTCCTCTAAGTTGTTACAAAAATTCCATAAATGGATCAAAATCAGATTATACGCAAAAATACTTTTTTTTTGAAGATTTAACAAGAAAAATCCCATTAGACTTGTCAAAAGCCCAAACTGCCATCAACCTCTTGTATATCCCTTTTCCTTTTACCTTAAAAAGGTCCCAAAACCCTTTTCCCATTTTCATTCTTTTCCCCCATTTTCTTTGAACAAGGACTCATTGAAGAAGAGAAGCAGCAGCTATCAAGAAGAGAAGTTCAAATCCAAAACCCCCATATCTTCTCCATACAAGAGGCTTTGGTTTATGAGATTCTTTTTTTAAAAGAGGGGCCGCATTTAAAGCTGCTAGCCATCCAATCAAAACAATTGAATGCAAATTGTTTACGGCTTTCATATTTTTCATTCAATTTCATTCCTTCTAATCAGGTGGCTAACTTCTTTTAGAGTGAGCTTTTATAAATAGCTAATTTAACAGTCTTCTGTTTGAGAGCCTGCCCAACACTACTGCATATCTTAAAACCAACCTATGATTGTTTTAATGAAAAAATAATGTCGTTTTGCTTGCAAGTTTTGCACGAAAACATACCTCCTTATAGACTAGTTTTAATTACAACTCTTTCATAAAGAAAAGGTGCTAATGGATGGAGCTGATCACTAGATGTAAAAAAATACAAGACGGACCTGTAAGTTATCTACTAAAAAAAATGAGAATCATCATTATGAACCATTATATTTAGAACTTTGAAATTCGTCATCATCATAGCCTTGTCCCAACTATGTTGGGCTTGGCTACATGAATTTTTTTTCTTCATTCCTATCTATCACGAGCCAAGCCCTTTGATATGCTGTACTTTTTCGTATCCGATCTTATTAATTCCACTTATGTCTTGTGCCTACCATTTTTCATTGGCAAGCCATCAATTTGTATTGTAGAAAGATTTTCCCCATTGACGCTATTGCTCCTTATAACTTTGAAATAACACTAAAAAATTGAATTTAATAATGGCTAACATTCATCTTCATAGATTGAACGATTGGAAATGACATGTGAATTAGTTCTGATAGCCACTAATATCATCTACCAAAAATGACTTTCATCTACTATTTCTACCCATCCAACTAAAGATAGTGATTATTAGTCATTCACAAATTTTTGTTTTGTCCGTCATTTTAAATTTACGGATCTAGCGGTTAAAAATGTTTAATGGTTAAAAAACGATCACGACTCTCCTTGCCAGTTGCCAATACTAAGCATATGTTTCTTAACAAAAAAAAAAATTACGAAGCATACGTGGGTGACTTTGGTATATCTTGCATTGTAATATTTAACTCCTTTGCAATGCATTTGATGTTCCAAATTCATAATACTAGTAACACTTTCAAAGTCTAAACAAAACTACATTCTTAATTACAACAATAGGTTTATGTAGCGTTAATCATAGTACCTATCCACAATCCTGAAAAGCTTCTGTCGCCGGTTCTTATTGCAAATGAGGGCAATGAAACTCCAAAATCCCAAAGCATATGAAATAGTCACCAACAAATAGAAAAACATCGGATGGTCTAGGATCCCAGATTTGTCTTCTTCTCCTTCGCCATCTTGAGTTTGAGATCGATTGTTGGATGAACAATTCCATTGTAAAGGTTGTCCGCAAAGATCAAGATTGCCAGCATAGCTACTCTCCTTGAATGTAGAAAATTGCTTCTCAAATGGAATCGCTCCTGATAGATTGTTGAAGGCAACACTGAAGGTGGAAATTGAGTGAAGTCGAACTATTTCAGGTGGAATCATACCGACTAACTTGTTATATGAGAGATCTAAACTCTCGATATTTTCCAAGTTTTTGAAGGACTCAGGGAAAGGTCCAGACAGAATATTGTGAGACAAGTTTAAGAAGCGAAGCTCTTTCAAATTTCCCATTTGAAACGGAATACCATCTTTCAATTGATTCATGGACAGATCAATACCAGTAATCAAGGAAAATGGAACACCTTCATAAGTTAGCATGGTACCCTTTATAGTTAAATTAGTTTTAATTCTCGTATAGGGCACGTCAACTGACGAGTATTTACTTGTAAGCATTATATTTTCGAACTACGGTCCAAGTGATTTGTCAATTTGAATTGGAATTTCTTTCATCCAAGAAGAAATGTTGCCGAGGCAAGAAGGTATAGTCCCTGAAATTTTATTATATGAGAGATCCAATATATGAAGATTTTGCAATTGGCAAAGTTCTGTGGGGATAGAGCCATCAAAGAAGTTCCTGCCCAGTAGAAGTAATGCCAAATTTGGGAGAGATGGTAACCAACACGGAATAAAACCAGAAAGGCGGTTCTCTCTCAGATCAAGAATAATCAATGAAGGACTGGTCAACATGATAGATGTGATGGTTCCAGTAAACTCATTGTTATCAAGTAGCAAGACTACCAACTCAGTCAGGTTCGAGTATTTCGAAAGAATGTCCCCTTGCAATTTATTATTTGATAGTTTTAAAAACTTCAGTGAGGTGTTGTTTCCAGTTAGTAGTTGCGGCATCTCCCCAGAAAGATTATTTTGCGATAAGTCCAATGTTATTAAATTTTGTAATTTGCTTACTGATAAGGGGATAACACCTTGTAACTCATTTGTGGACATGTTGAGAAGAATTAGATTGGGAAAAAGGGTGTCCATGTTAGAAGGAAGCTCGCCAAAAATGTTATTGTCAGAGATGTCAAGTTCATAGAGCATTGATTTATTGTGGTCAGTAGACTTAAGAAATGAGCCTTCTAGAGAGTTACCTCTGAGATTCAAGTATTCGATTGTGGCATTGTATAATAACCATGAAGGAATTGTCCCTTGAAGGGAGGTATAACCCAAATTTAAAGTTTTCAACATATGTTGGGTGGAGATAAAGGATGGTATGAGATTGTTGCTACGTTTGTTTAGGATGCAATTGTTTAGCAACAAATGGTATAGTTGGAAAGTTGGAAACCACTTCGGGCACTCAGTGTCGACCTCTAATTGTGTGTTTTCTGAAAGGTCAACGTATAAAAGCTTTGAGAGGTTGGCAAAAATTGAAAAAGAAATCACACCACTAAATTGGTTTTGTGATATAGAGATGAACTCCAGCATTGTTAAGTTGCCAAAAATGGATGGTGGAATGGATCCTTTGAATTGGTTACGAGGTAGATTTAGATAACTGAGATGATGCATATTACCAAAACATGGATGTATACTGCATTCAAATGAGTTCTCTTCTATACCCAACGCTTCCAGGTTCCTTAATTTGCAAAATCCTGTACAAGTAGGAATAAGAGAGAAATTAGAATGAAAACCTAGATCCTCATCATTATCACTACTTACATGTTTCTATTTTGACTGATAAGTATCAAATTATCTACAAACAATATCCCCATGGAACTCATCTTAGATAGTTAGTATTACATTGTCCACAACTTAGACGAATAGAAATGGGCAAAGCTATGGTGTAATTGTCTTTCCTAGATGCATGCATATATAGTTCTTGTATTGTACATGTTACTTGCCCTTCAAACACTTCTTTTATAAATGTGCCCCAAAGCAATTGACTCAATACCCTAACATAAGCCTTCTATACATCATAAAGACCATGCCTAAATCTTATACCTTCTCTTTAAAACTTCTCATTAGTCGCCCTAAAAAGGAGAAAAGCTCCCGTTGAGGACCTTCTTGAAATGACACCAAATTGATTTTTTAGAATATGAGAATCCTTTTGTGCGCTATTCGATTATTTTTATTGTATATCTTATAAGCTTAATAGCACAATAGCTAGTACAACTATAAATATGATAACCCAGGGCATCTCCCGCCCAGCCCAAGAACCTTTGGCCCTGAGCCCGAGGGACACTCGATTTTGGACAGCCGAGAACTAATCCCTATGGGCACATGCAAACCCTCATATCCACATTCACCGGGTAAAACTATAAGAGGGGGCCAACGGAGGTAAGTGTCGAATATTTCTCAAAATCATTCTTTAATTTCTCAAAATCATAATAGTCCAATAATCTAAATCTCATAGTATGTAATGCATTGTTAACTTTTGCTCTCAATTCTTATTTGATCACTCTTATTATTTTCTTTTTTTTGTTCCAGGTCGTGATTAGTTACTCAATCCCTATTTTGCCTTGTGAGATCCAGTAGTCTATAGGTATATCATTTGGTTCTAATGCATTATTTCTCATCATCCAATCTAATGCATCCTTTACTTTCACCCTTGATACTTCTTTGACCACTACTTGATTTTTTATTCTAGGTTGCGATTAGTTTGAATTGTGTATTTGTTCAGTAGGTCATTTAAATATCCTATTTTCTTAATCTCTTCTTTTATGACCAGGGACATTTCATTTCCATCTTTAGTATACCTTATACGGTCAAAATCCCTTCTTGTTTCTTTCAGTCATATCAGCCAAATTATAAATCCTCATGTCCCTTCCTTTTGTTCCAAGCTGAACATAAGGGCACGTTTGTATACATGTAACTTCCATATGAAAAGATGAAATTGCCACATCAGCAAATTCTATGATTTTGAAATACCTCAAAAAAGGTTTTCTGCGGAAGTTATAATTTTTTGTCTGGTGCAAAAAGTTCTTCCTCGATAAATTAGTGTTAATATTGTTTGGTGTGGCTGCGAATATTCTTTGTTGAAAACTAGTATTTACTGTTTGGTGCGGCAATTTTCCTCGGAAAAATGTACACATGGCTCATGAAAAGGGTGTTTGTGACTGAGTGGGGTAGGAGGGGAGGGGGAAGAAAGAGGGTGGTTGAGTTGGTCATGGTGGCTGGTTGCAGGGGAGCTGCTGGAGGCGTTAGGAGAGGGGAGGTTGGGGGCATGGCTGCTAGGACAGGGTAACCATGGTTGCAGGGGAGGCGCTGATGGTGTCGGCGATGGTTGCAGAGAGGTTTAATCGATGACTGCAGGATTTCTACAACGTGTCCAAAGTAGAGAGAGAGAGAGAGAGAGAGAGAGAGAGAGAGAGAGAGAGAGAGAGAGAGGTTACCCGCAGAAGCTGGGTGCTGTTGGAACGTTGTTGCTTGCTCTTGTCGCTAAAGAAAAGATAATGGGCGCTAGGGCTTTGCATTAGAAATGGGTCGGAAATGGAGCTTATAAAGGAGGTGTCAATTTTTTGAGGAAATAGACTTCCCAAATCTATTTTGAGGGTAAGGAATGAAAAAGCTGACTTGGTAAAAAAGTAATTCTATGGAAAACTAACGCCCCAAACGCATGAAAAGAGGGGTTTTTGTAGAAAACTACCTCTTTTCCTTGGAAATGGGGTACACAAACATGCCCTAAATGTTATGAAGTCTTTGTATTTGACATTTCTAATTGTTTTTACTTTCCTTTTCTTGGGAACAATCTTATCTACTTTATACGTATCTTCGTCACCTGTACCAAGCAACATGCATAAATACTATTCCTTTTTACCATGGGCTTGCTAAGTACCTCTGTTTGCAACATAATTACTACAACCTGCAATTCAATTCCACTGTACATTCAAATTCAAATCAGAATTCATGTCTTGCCTCGTCATCTTTTCTCTTATTGCAGTTTCTGCTTTACCTGTCAACCTATACATGTTTTTTTTTTACCTCCTTTTCAATTTTTTTGTTGAGTACTTTACTTTTAACAATAATACACATAATAAAAAAAGCATATGCCGCATTTTTTGCCATGTTAGGTTCTCTCCAAAGACCACTTACAACCCACACAGACAGATGGATCGTTGTCCATGCCTAATTAAAAGAAATTTGTAAGTGCCCTCTATTGTTCGCTCTTAAAGGACACAAGGATTTCCTAAATATTTATTAGCTAATGCAAGATCAAAGCTTATAACAAAGACGAGGATTGCTCTTCAATGATATTTCTCCCAGCCCATGTTATCTTTTGCTTTTAATACAATTTACCATAAACCAAAAAAAAAAAAAGTTCTTTTGCCAAGACAATATCCTCCACGAACTCTATTATATCCATCTCCCGCCTTCCTACGTGTCCAGAAGTCTCCTCTAATTACTCTACTTTCTCTACATGATGCACAACTATGATACCTACCTCATTAGGCTTTATGCTTTCATGTATACACAGCTTAAATACCCTTTCCCAGGTCTCTAGGCAGTGTCTCCTTTCAACTTTGGTTTCTAAAGACATAGTTCATTCTCTCCTCATTTTGATGTTATAATAATCAACTCATGCTCTTATCTGTCAAAGTGCCGGTTTCTTTATATTGAACCTTCTTAACCCATGCTTGCCTCTTACCTGCCCCTTTACACTTCCTCATTTGACGCTCAGTGGAGTTTCCTAGAGTGTGTTGTGTTCGTGGTTGGATGTACTTAGACTCCTTGAAAAGGTTTAAAAAAGAAAAGAACAGGAAAAGTAACAAAAGCATCTAAACAGTTATACCTAGACACAGGAAATATAGTCGAACCACGTAAATCTCGTGTTTGTGTGCTTATGATTGATTGTGCGTGATTTGCCCTAGCTATTTTTCTAACAATTGGTATCAGAGCCTAGTGGGTCGGGTGCTTGGGTCACGGGACACACATTTTGCGAGTTGCAAAGCAGGAGTTGCCACTCGCTCCTGAGCGGTTATAATTGTGATCGAGCCCTCACCATGAAACCATTGTTGTGCTCTTTCCCATCACCAATCGGTTTTGGGATAAGTGGTAGCTCAATCGGATGCAAGATCCTACAAGTGGTATCAGAGCGAGTTTAGAATTTTCCTAGCGCTAGGGCTTTTATCATGTGATCAATGGTGAAGATTGTCTCATCATTGTCGACCGCAGTGGAGAGAACAGAGGGTTCTTGGTTTGGACTCGGACTCACCGCAGGCTGCCAGTCCTCTTGCAGAACCAGGTTCTATTACAGAACCGAATCGAAGAAGAGGATCTAATTAGTTTTCCTCTACAAAACAGGGGAGAAGAAGGGGATTCGCGCTAGCACCCTTGAGGTTGCCGAATCCCAGCCGTTCATCATCGTCGGAACCAAAAAAGAGGATCGCTGCCCGTTTCCTCCCTGCAATCGTTGTTGGCAACAATTTGACTCCTGTCATGCAGAAGGTGGGCCACGCAGATCGCCACTGATTTTGTGCGCATCACGTCACCAGGCCGCAAGTCGCCGGAAATCAGCTGGCACAACCGCAGATCTCCGGCCGTTCACCAATGCTGAAGAAGTAGAATAGAAGCAACAAGATGCTGCATCCCGGCATCTGTTGCAAAACCAGGCTCTGTTACAGAACCAGATCAAAAGAAGAGGGAAGACAAGACCCAATTGGGTAAGTTTCCAGGCCAGGGTCAAGTTCGGTTCAGTTTTGACCCGTTCGCAGCAGGAAGCCCAGTTCAACATTAACCAACAGCGAGCCATGGCCGACGTCATCCTAACGGCAGCAGTACATTCAAACAGCAGTTTGACCAGGTTAACGGTCAGATTTCAATCTCATTTTTTGGGCCCATCTGGACTCCGATTTGCGCTCTGGTTCTTCCTATGGACTCGTGTCGACAAGATCTACAAAGTTAACGGAGCAGATCGATAGTTTGAAGGGCTGAAAGAGGGGCAGATTTCAGACACAGTGGCAACCAAGGCTACAACAACAGGTATCAAATTTGAAATTCAGAAATTTGATGGCAAAATTAATTTTGGCTTGTGGCAAAGGAGAATGAAAAATATTTTGATTCAACAAGGAATCAAAGTAGCATTGCTTGGCAAGGAAAATAGGCCTGAAAAGATAGTTGCTAATGAGTGGGCAGATATCGATGAAAGAGCAATGAGCTCTATTGAACAGTACCTTTCTGACGAAGTTATGTTCAATGTCATGGAAGAGGAATCTGCAAAAGACCTATGAGAATAGCTCGAGAAGCTATACATGGGAAAGAATCTGACAAACATGCTACATTTGAAGAAACAGTTGTATGGGTTGAAGATGGAGGAAGGATGTAATCTAATGGAGCACATAAACCCTTTCAATATGATGATCAGTGACTTGTTGAGGTTCGATGTGAAATTCAAAGATGAAGACAGGTCCCTGCTATTGTTGAATTCTCTCTCTGACCCATATGAGCATTTTGTGACTACCCTGCTATATGGAAAAGAGACACTCAATTTTGACGATGTTACTCGACATCATCTCCAATGCTGCCAGAAGAAAGCCTAGCAAAGGTGATTCACATGCAGAGTGGCTCCTAGTAAAGGAAGGCTCGCATAACCGTGGCAGGTCCAAGGACATGGGTAGGTCAAGAAGAAACAACTTCAGATCAAAGTCCAAAAGTAAGAAATATTCAGAATGCTTTCATTGTGGGAAGAAAGGGCACTGGAAAAAAGATTGTTGGCATTACAAGGTGAGCAAAGATGGGAAGAACAAAGCTGTGGACAAATCAGAAAGCAGTGACTCCACCAGCATTGCCTCAGAAAAGGAAGTGGAACTCCTATCGGTCTCGGAAGGTAACCATATATCTGATGTACGGTTACCAGTTGTTCATATCATGTGTCCTAATCGCGACTGGTTTGATACTTATGAGCCGTGTGATGGTCGTAGTGTTCTGATGGGTAATGATGCTGCATGTAGAACCGTTGGAATGAAAACCATAAAAATCAGAATGGCAGATGGAGTTGTTAGAACCTTGGGAGGTGTGAGACATGTTCCCGCACTTAAGAAGAATTTGATATCTTTATGCACACTTGAATCCAAAGGATGTTCATTCAGTGCAAAGGATGGTTTGCTTAAAGTGCGCAAAGGAGTTCTGGTATTAATGAAAGGTACCAGAGTGGAAAACAACCTTTACAAATTGATAGGAAACGCAGCTGTAGGTGGAGCGGCAGTCTCCACGGAAGACAAAAACAGCAATGATTAGTCTCAATTATGGCATATGCGGCTAGGGCATATGAATGAGAATGGCATATTAGAACTTCATAAAAAACAATTGTTAAAAGGTGTGAAAACATGCAAGCTAGATTTTTGCAAGGTCTGTGTTTATGGTAAGCAGACGAAAGTGTCTTTCAAAATTGCAAGCAATGACTGGAGAAGTAAAGGCATTATTGATTATATTCACTCAGATATGTGGGGACCATCCCCGGTTAAGTCAAAAAGTGGATTCTGAGAATACTTGAAAGGCACCAAAAACTTGGAAATACTGTTTGAAAGAAAAGATGGGTTAGAAAGTGTAGTGGGGTATGTAGATTCTGATTTTGCAGGGGATTTGGACAAAAGAAGATCCACCACCACAGGCTATGTTATGTTTACACACTAGCAAGTGGACCGATAAGCTGGAGATCGATGCTTCAGTCTACAACCGCATTATCCACTGCAAAGGCAGAATACATGGCACTTACAGAGACTTCTAAGGAAGCAATATGGTTGAGAGGTTTGGTGAATGAAATCGAGATTAAGCAAGAATCAGTCTTGATACACTAGGACAGTCAAAGGGCCATATGTTTGGCGAAGAATCAGGTATATCATGCCAGGACAAAGCACATTGTTGTTATGTATCACAGGATTCAAGATTGGGTTACTACAAGTGAGATCTCCTTTGAAAAGATTCACACGGATGAGAATGCAGCTGATATGCTCACCAAGCCAATCACTAGGGGTGTACACGGATCGGATTTGTTCAGATTGGGCCAAATCCGTCACCAATTCGTTGCCTACGGTTTGACGGATTTGGAATCTGTCACCAATCCGTGGTTGTTAGAATCCGATCTGATTCGATCCGTGGAGGACCAGATTGGATCGGATTAATTCCTTCAATCAGTTCAATCTAATATTAAATATGTTGTAAAAAATCACATTTTGACCCCTTAATTTTTTTTTCTTATTTTAAATTTAGACATCTTAATTTATATTTAGGCCCCTTATATTTTTTTATTTATATTTAATGTCAACGGATCGGATCAGATTGAATCCACGGATTGAGGGTGAAATCCGCCACCGATCCGTTGCTAACGGATTACAAAATTTTCAATCCATCACCAATCCGTTTACCTTAGGATTGGATAAAATTCCGCGGATCAGATCGGATTTACGGATCAACGAATTTTTTGTGCACCCCTATCGATCACTACGGAGAAGTTTTGGCATTGCCTGGACCTGCCCAATTTTTCCTCTTGTTAGAGATTGAAGGTGCACCTCATTTTCGGTGAGGTTCTCATATGGTGGGAGGGCTTTCCCACACGGTACATGTGTTATAAACACAACACAACAATTTTTCTAAAGGGTCGAATATTTTTCGTCAAGGTGGAGATTGTTAATTTGGCTCAAAAGGACCATTGGGCCCTGATGAGTGGTTTCTTGGGGCCCAAGTCTATTAGTGCTAATTCTTTATATATACTCTCTAGGGTTATTCTTTGTAAGAAACAGAGAGAAAGCAAGCAAGGGAAACAAGAGAGCATTGTAAGGGGAGAGGCTATGAGAGCAAGATTGAGACCTATTGAGGGAGAGAGAGTAGGCTAAGTGTTAGAGGAACTGAATCCTTATAACGAGTTGCCCAATTTCCTACATAGTGAAATTGAGCGGAATGCCCATAGCCCTGTGGGCCTAGGCAATTGTCAAACCACGTAAATCTCATATTTGTGTGCTTGTGATTGATTGTGAGTGATTTGTCCTAATTAATTTCCTGACACCATCTACCTCTCCACCTTAACTCCCTCACTCCATGCTTTTAAATTTACTCTAGTTACTGCCTACATAAAAATTTAGCAAATGGCCACCCTTAACAATGAAAGGAATATGGGTATCACAAAAATAAATAAATAAATAAAAGGAATTATGCTTTGCGTCCTTTTATTTTGTTTTTTAAGATAAAAATGGTAGTTATCATTGCTTATCCATTACATATGGGGTCCATGGTGTGATGACCCAAGTTGGTACTTATTCTTTCTATTGAAAGCTGAATGTTGGTTGAAAAAAAAGCCTTAAAAAAATCCTCAATTCTGACCTTAGGAGAAGCCACATCAGCTTATTGGGGCTCATTTGTAGATGTGTCCCTTCAAAAACACATAATATGTGCCTTTTTAATAAAAGGTGTCTCTTGGGCTAAATATGTGTCTCTTGGGCCCATTTGTGTGGATGTAACCCAATTAAAATGGATGCTTTCCAACTTTATAAATTAAGGTTATTTTTAAAGTTTTTATATAGTATTCAAAATGAGCATAAATGCATATGAATCCTTTATTTATGTATGCTGATGTGGATTAAGCTATGAAATGTTTGGTTTTCATAATTTTTTGATTGATTTGAACTTTTTAATTAGTTTGTTATAAATAGATTTATATGAATGGAATATTTGTTTTAATATATTATTCAGGACTCACAGGGGCTTCATGCTAGTAATTTATTACAAGAAAAAGCAATGTCCCACTATCCTTGAACTATGCGAAAGAGTAACAATTCTAATAAAATGTCCTTTATCAAGAAAAAGCAATATCCGCAATTGGTACTTATCATTTATCTATCACATAGTCTTTCGTATAGCTGGGATGGATCCCTCGTTATTCTCTCTCCGCATATGTGGGTGCTCTTCCCTATGTGTGGGTGTCCTCTCCCAAGTGTGCAAGTGCTCTCATGGGGTCTCATTTTATCTTGACTTGTGTGTATTTTATATATATATATATATATTTATTTAGGGTAGGGCTCTTCTAAGCTGCAGCTTAGCTTATCCTAAGTTGGAATAGTGAATGGTGAATATTATAGCTATGGGTCCTTAAGACTGCAAAAGAATTACAATTAATTGAGGGAATTTGAGTATGCAACTCAATGCGTTTAAAAGCAAAATGCAAGGTGTAAACGTTAGAGCTGAAAATTTCCCCATTAACACACCTTTAACTTTGCTTTTGCTTGCATCCCAGGATGTGATATGTTAATGAGTATAAAAAAATATGTATGCATAAAGGGGCTAGCTCTCCTAAGCTCAAGCTTAGGATAAGGTAAGCTCAAGTGTGTAGTGGGGCCCACTTGGGGACCCTCATGGGGATGGGGATGGGGCGAATTTCAAGCACTCCCTGTAATCCTCCTCTCTGCAAAAAATTAGTTCCAACCGTGATTTCTATCATCTTCATATGGGCCCAAAAGTTTAATGGTCAATAGTCCATTAATTTGGATCGATACATTGTCAATCCAACGGTCCAATAAATTCAGATTTGATCGAAAGTTGGTGGACAAGTGCAATTTAGGCTCTGTTTGGGAAGGGGGGGAAAATGGGGGGGAGGAAAAAAAGGGGGGAAAGTGGTTTTGGAGGGTGTTTGGGAAGGAGGGAGGGAAAATGGGGGAGGGGAAAGTGGAGGGAAAATTTGCACTTTTTGCCTTAAAAATTTCCCCCCCAAAACAGGGGGGAAAATGAGGGGAAAGTGAGGATGGGGTGAGGAAATGACTACAATGCCCTTTAGACTTTATTTGAATTTTTTCCAAGAGCAAGGGTAAAATAGTCTTTTTCTCTGTACCTCACTAAAAACAAAATTATACTTTTTCACTTTCCTTCCCCTTACTTTTTTACTTCCCAAACAAGAGGAGGGAAAATTAATTTTCTCTCCCCTCCCCTTCATTTTCCTTCCCCCTCAAATTTTCCCTCCCCTCCCCACCCCTCCCCTCCTCCCTTCCCAAACGGACCCTTAGGGGGGTCATGTGTTTGGTCCATTTGGATGGACCAAAGGTGAGCCCTACAAGCAGGAGCTTATAATATTTTATCCTAAGCTTATGCTTAGGAGAGCCTTTGCTCACGCATGAATATTACAAATGTAAATAGTTGCATACAAATGACCCCTAAATGTGCTGGTTTTGTCTAATTTGTTTTGAGTTCATCACAGGATGTATGTATAAGTTACCACAACAATATGCTACTTTGATAACAAATGATTAATGCCTGTCATACTTTTGATTTGCTACTTTGATGACAACAAGGACCATAATATCATATTATATACTATTGAGTTTTCTTCCCTTTATTTAATAAAAGATTATTAATACAAGTCTTTAGAAAAAAGGACCATAATAGGGTGTACAAGAATGACCATGACTTACTAAGGTACTATTTCCCATATGTAGTAAGCTGGTTGGGACCACATCGATACATGTCGTTAAGTGGGAGAAGGGCAGATCTAAAGATCTCTTTGGACAACAGGAGCAAAAATAAAAATTAACTCCGTTAGATTATCCTAGTCCTTGATTTAATATCATTAAAATATAAGGGCATATTAACCGTAGATTTTTTTTTTAATTCAATCCAATGGTGAGTGAAGATTCGATGAGTGTAAGCATCTAAGGGGCTGCCTTGCTCGAAGGTGGGCGTAAATGGGCCCCATATAGATGGACTGCACATGCAGTCCGCTGGTGTGAGAACATTCTCCCCATTTATCCTAGTATATTAAATCTTAAAAAATATTTCAATTGCGTGTATTTTTTCTATCTTTCACCGGTCACTCTCCATCCCTTCCGTACCACTAGATGAGATTCTCTTTTCTCTAGATTCTAAATTAATTTTGCCTACATCTAATTGAGTTTCTCTAAATTTGCATTGAAGGAGCTTTTAAACAATGGTTATTGAAAAGTTGAAGAGTGAAGGCCAAATTGAAAATTCTAGTGGATCCCGTCCCGCCAACTTCTTAAGACTGTTATAATTGGGGTGAAGGCCATCTAGGTATTTTTCTATTAATCCTTCATTGTTAAAAAAAAAAAAAAAAAAACATTACTACGAAAAGCGTACAAGAGTAAAGTTATTTTAGCCCAAGATGAACTTTTGTGGGAAGATCATTTGGCTTGTTGAACCATTGAGGCCTGAGAGAAGACCTGCAGCAATTGGATTGTTTTGGTGTGTTTTTCTGAAAAATAAAAAATATGGTACCTCTCATGGTGTCGGAGCCTTTCAATTTGTTGTTTCCCAAGTATAGCCGAGTCAATGAAGTCAAGTTTGATATCCAAGGAGAAATGTCATCATCCGTCAATTGATTCGACCCGAGATCCAGTTCCCGCAATTGCTTTAGTCCTGTGACATCATAAAAAACGAATCATGTTTATCACCTTGAAGTGGGCCCTACCATTCAACTGGTGGTCCATAAATTTAGATAGGGCCACATCCTAAAATTATCCTCGACCTGGGAACTTTTGCAATATAATTCAGTGATAGAAGACACATGGTCTTAATAACTACAGATCTATGATGGAGATTTTGCCACAGAGCAAACCGGTAATTATGCAAAAATAAAAAATAAAAAAATCAATGGTCTGGATCACTCAATTATGGACCCACAAGGTAATCTTCATGTGAAACATGTCTGGATGTGGCAGGTTTCCATGACATTTGAATTCTCAAAACGAGGATCCACGGTGGGCCTTCTGATGGGCAACCGCAATCATACTTGTGCCATGAGTAAACTGTCTTTCTACTGATCTGTAGGATTGTGAATATCTACTGTTAAAAGCTGCTTACGTACTATTGCACCTTGGTTGGGCTACACCAGCACTCGAGCTGTGCTGTTGGGTGCAGCGCAGCACATTTTCTCAGTTTGGACGTATCAAATGATGTGGCCCAATAGCTACATGAAATGAGCCTAGTCTTATAATAAAAATAAAAGGCCAAGTAGATGGTTTGCTATTACTTGACACATTTAATACAAAGGGCATGCCGTAATATTTTGTTAATTGCAAAGTTGGGTCTCTACAGGCCCCATAACATTGGTCCAAGCTGCACCGTGTGGACTAACGTTTTAGAAACAAGGACGGCCTGTAGAACAGATGAAGGATAAGGTTCAGTGATCAAACAGGTAGTTAATTCCGACCAAAGCATGAAATTAGCATGAAACCATAATTATCGAATTCATAGATTTTTAATTAAAACATACATATTGTAAAGATGGGGCCAGCTCTCCTAAGCTCAAGCTTAGGATAAGGTAAGTTCAAGTGTGTAGTGGGGCCCACCTGGAGACCCACATGGGGATGGGGGTGGGGGAGATTTCAAGGACTCCCTTGGATCTTCCTCTCTACAAAAAATCAAACCCAAATGCAATTTATATCATCTCCATATGGGCCCAAAAGTTTAATGATCAACGGTTCATTTGGATGGATTGATACATAGTCAATCCAACGGTCCAATAAATTCGGATCTAACCGAAAGTTGGTGGACATGTGTAATTTAGGGAAGTCATGTGTTTGGTCCATTTGGATAGACCAAAGGTGGGCCCTACAAGCATGAGCTTACGAAATTTTTTCTTAAGCTTGAGCTTAGGAGAGCCTTGCTCTGTAAAGATATAATACACTTTAATAAAAGTGCAAAAAAATGACATAATACACTTTAATAATCTCCGACTAATAAATCAGATTTTAAAGTCTTAAGAACATGACGACAACAACGATGGATTATTCACCCTCTTGTTAAAGTCTTGTAACAATAGTTTTTTAGTCTTTATTTTTGAAACTCAATTGGGTCAAAGTATTTTGGTTTTACTATTATAACGATCGATCATAAATTGAAGTAAATAAGAGAAAAAGTCTTATTAGTAAAAATCCAAAACTCCCAAATTTTGTTTTCTAATTCCTCCAGTAAAACCCAAATTCCGATGGCCAAAAAGACCATTTCGGTTTCACTACAAAATTATGTTTTTTTTCAAAAAAAAAAAAAAATTTCATCAAATGCAAATTAGGACGCACCTCATTGGCCCTATTAGCACCTTATTGTGAATTCATGAAGTAAAGGAGGAATGTTATGGGCTTATACCTGATACTGAACTGCTGAAAAGGCTACTAAGATTGTTCTGGAACAAGTAGAGCTCCTCAAGTAACGAAAAGTTTCCCATACACATGGGAAGACTGCTGAGATGGTTGTCAAATAGAAATAGATACTCCAAAGCCCTCAATCCACATAAACCTACAATATGAAATAAACATCACAAGAGCAAAGACAATCATAAAATGAGATAGTTATGCAAGTCACAAGAGTTTTTTAAAAAAATAGTTTGTACTTTTATACGATGTTCTAGATCATTTCATTATCGAGTTATGATTTGAATACATGGCAATGGTAAAAATATCATTTTGAGGATAACAATGTATATGGTGTAGAGCAAATATGAAGTACGCAGATTTTCTAGATAATTTTTATTTTTCTTTGAAAAGTAAGCTAAGCCCAAAATCTAGCTACCCGACCTACAGCTCAATTCCATTATCCATTTCAATTTGAATCTTAATTTCATTGTTCATCTAAATTCAAATCTTAATTCCATTGTCCATTTGGCTACTCGACCATGCCTGATTAAAATGCAATCCGGATATGCTCTGTATGGTTCACTCTTAAAGGCTAAAATGTATTTGTTTATCTTTCTTCGTGAAATATATATGTATTAGCTAATGCAAGATCAAAGCTTGCAACAAAGTTGAAGATGATTTCTTTATTGTTGTCCCTTTGCCAAAGCAATATCTGCCATAAACTTTTATGATATCCATCGCTTGCCTTCCTTACATGACAACTAAAGTCTCATCTAGTTACTATACTTTTTTCCTTCGTGATGCAACTTTCACACTTAATCCTCAATGAGGTGCAAATGCGTTAATTATGTTTAAAAGCTTAATATCCAGTACAATCTTGACCATTATAACCCTAGCATTCAACTATATTACCTCTAGTATCTTCTCCTTTATGTGACTAACTACAATATTTACCTTATTAGAAAACCTTAAATCCTTCCCAGTGTCTCTAAGCAGTCAGTCTCTCTCTCTCTCTCTCCCTCTCTCCTTTCAGTGTAGTTTCATTAAGAAATGTTTAGCTTATTCACTTCATTTTTGTTATATTAATCAATTCCATGCTCTTATCTATCAAAGAGCAGGCTTCTTTATATCCAACCTTCTTTTTCCATGCTTCCCTCTTGCCCACCCTTTACCACCACATGATAAGAAGCTTCTATGAACTGCATGATCTAATACTTCCTCGTTTGACACTTTTTTTTTGTTTGGGTACCCTTCAAGGGTGCTGGGACCCAAGAGCAGGCAGGAAAACAACCTACTCGCATGGGAAAGAAGCCTGCACTCACATGGAGAAAGCCCACACAAATGGGAACAGAGTACCCAGGGTTCGAACATTAGGCAGCCAGGTAAAAACATGGTTACTAACTAACTCAGCAACTACATGTTCCCTCCTCATATGACACTTGGTGGAGTTTCGTGTTAGTGGAGTTTCGTGTCAATGTGTTTTGTTTGTGGTTGCATGAATTTGACGGAATTGAAAAGGAAAAAATCAGAAAAAAAGGAAAAAATCATCTTAAATAGTTACACTGTGAGAAGAAATCAAAAAGTGTGAACAATCAATCTGGGTCATTCTCCTCCTTTATATGGTGTTGAAAGTAAAACTGAAAAATCTTTATGAAAAGAGATAATACTATCAAATGAAATAAAATAATATCCTTTTTGTCTTGTTTTTTTATCTTTGGAGAATTAGATAGATGGTTAATGATGAATTACAAAAATTGAGGGGTCCTCAACTAAGAGAAGACCAAACAAATGATGGCTAGGATCTTCTTGTCATTTCCAATTTTGGGGAATTTTCTATTAAAGTTTATCCAATCAGATTCTGGTGTTGATAAAATGACTTTGGATCCTACTTGCTCGTTCTCGGGTCTCTAATATCATATTATATTACAAGTAAAGGTCATGTGCCTATGTCCCACTAGCCTCGAACTTTATGGCCATTATATGTACTTCAAAACTGATTCATATCATTTTAGTGAGACAAGTAAAGGGGGGCCCCGTGCCGAGCCTGCGCCCCCAAAAAAACATATGTTCATAAATCAATTTTCTCTGAGAGTAAAAAAAAAATACAATTCAATTTTCATTAGGGAAAAAGGTCAACAGGCAAATTTTCAATCTCTTCGTATTATCTTAACCATTGATTCAATGGTAATTAAGCTCAGTCTGGATTTAACAACAGTTAGCCATATCCTTGATTTGTTATAAGTTTATCAGTTGAGAATTTTCATAAACCTACTCGACGGGGGACATGGTTATGAAGATTAACAAGTACTATTAGATTTTTATAGGTCCGAACCCAACTCAATTGCAAATTTTATTTGTTTATGTGTACAAAATAAATTAAGGTAGGGACCATATAATATAGAAATCCTAATTGTTCAAAATAAACGTCCTCAAGTACAGGGAGCATCCCATAAAAATGTGATAATCTATGATTGTGTCTTTTTTAAGTTTTTCAAATAATCTACCATTTCCAATAAACAAAATAAAAATGTGCTAATGAATATACATAAGGTTGTGATATGATAATGAATAAAAAAATACGAGCAAATTTAGAAGTCTTTAAGATATTATTAGGTAGAAAAAAATTCAAATAAAAAAATATATTTTCAGTTTTTATATATGTATTATTGATATGTAGTAAGACTTCATAATAAAGATTTTTCTTTTACAAAAAGGCTCCTCTATTTTCATGAAATCTAAAAAATGCTCTTATATTTTATCTTTTTCTTAAAACCTCTCTTGACTAGCTAAAAAGAAGAGCAGACCATCCAACTTTGTTTGTTTTAACTGATTTAGCCTTGAGGAAAACTAAAAAGAAGATATCCCTCAAATTAAAATGTTAAAAGACAGTTGTGCCTATCTTATCATCATGTAATAAGTGAAATCGACTTAATTAGCTGGTTTATCCACCTCACCTATGTGATCGAGTCACATTGGAATAACTTGCCGAACCTTTGTATGAGTCATACATAAATTAGGAATGCTAGACATACATTTCATGATTTTGGTATGCCCATACTTTAATTGAAGTGTGGGCCCAATAATGATTTTCATCAGTTAAGTGTGCATGCCACATATCAAGGAGCCACTGCATTTGGCAATTTGGGCACAAAGGGGGCCGATGAATTTATGCGCTTGACACATTGTTATCCGTCAATGAGTGAGGCCAATGTGGGTTCTATTAATAGTGGCCTCACTTTTCATTACCATATTTACCTGGAACCCACTAATAAATCCTCAAAGGTGTGGCACACGGCTGATCATGTATCCATCTATGGGTGGGTGCAATCACCATGCTTTTCATCCTTGGGTGGCCCTACTTTATCTATGGAGGCCCCCTCCATGGTTTCACCACTATGTCCCCTCACTTTTATTCCCATCGTTAGTAGGTCCCATCACCACTCTGATTCCATTACATGATAAAAAGTGGAATGTAGATATTTTTGTATTCTTCATATGTTTCTGAAAATTCATGATGATCAAAGATATGAAACTTCACATCCTGAGACTTATTATTTCTACGAGGTTTGGATCGTGAGCTGCGGCCCAAAAAAACTTAGAAAATTAGTTCCATGTGAGGAGGATTTATATGCAAATGTTATATATGTGAAACACATTACCATGTTTGTCAAAAACTCAATTTTCACATGAGTATATGAATATATTCAACAATTTTGATATGTTTAGAAATTTTTAAAGATTTTTACAAATGTTTCAAAGAAAGAAAATCAATGAAAATTTAATACTAGAGCGGCTTGCTACTTTAGTTGGTTTTGTTGTTTGTGTAATTGGATTGTTTAGGCATGTTTTTTTTAAGAAAATAAATTTTAAAAGAAAAAGCATGGTACCTTTGATGGTGTCGGAGCCTTTCAATGTGTTGTTTCCCAAGTTTAGGCTAGTCAATGATGTCAAGTTAGATATCCAAGGAGAAATGCCATCATCCGTCAACTGATTTGAATCAAGATCCAGCAACTGCAAGCGCTTCAGTCCTGTGACATCATAAAAAAAAAAAAATCATGTTTATCAACTTGAAGTGGGTCCTACCATTCAAATGGTGGTCCATAATTTCAGATAACGCAACATCCTAGAAATATCCTCGACATGGGAACTTTTGCAAAATAATTCCGTGACAGCAGACACATGGTCCTAATAACTATAAATCAATGATGGAGATTTTGCCGCACAGCGAACTGATAATGATGCAATCCTAAATCAATGTTTATCAACTTGAAGTGCGCAGTACCATTCAAATGGTGGTCCATAAATTTTGATAGGGCCACATCCTTGAATTATCCTTGACGTGGGAACTTTTGCAATTTAATTCAGTGACATCAGACCTGCGGTCTTAATAACTATAAATCAATGATGGAGATTTTACTGCAAAGTAAACTGATAATGATGTAATACCAAATCAATGGTCTCAATCACTCAAGAATGGACCCACATGGTAATCTTCATGTGAAACATGTTTGAATGTGGCAGGTTTTCATGACATTTGAATTCTCAAAATGAGGATCCTATCATGGATATAATAACCACATCCACATAGGGCCTTCTGTTAGTAATCTTTGTAGGATTGTGAATATCTACTACTGTTAAGAACTGGTTACTTACTGTTGCAACTTGGACGGGCTCTATCAGCACTTAAGCTGTGCTATTGGGCATAGCACATTTTCTCAGTTTGGACGTATCAAATGATGTGGGCCAATAGCTACATGAACTGAGCCTAGTCTTATAATAAAATGAAAGGCAAGTAGATGGTTTGCTGTTACTCGACGCATTTAATATAAAGGGCATGCCCTACCAATAGCTACATGAACTGAGCCTAGTCTAATGATAAAATGAAAGGCCACGTAGATGGTTTGTTGTTACTCGATGCATTTAATATGAAGGGCATGCCCTAATATCTTGTTACTTGCAAAGTTGGGTCTCTTCAGGCCCATGAAATTAGCATGAAATCATAATTATAGAATTCATAGATTTTTAATTAAATTTATATATTTGAAGTGAAAAATATCCCATAAAATTTATTAAGGGATCAAAGATGATAGATAACAATTCAATATCTAAAATAATTAAATATGTGGATTTTTTAAGTTTTAAAAGTAGATAATAATAATTAAAAAATTTACATTTTGATTTTAAATTCGTTTCTTAAATTTTTGCTGGTTTGAACAGTTCTCATGGGTATGCAGCAACATGTTTCATACTCATATAAATAGTTTTATTGGAGCTCAAGCTCAATATGTAAAAGTTTTGGTTGATCCACATCATACACATCACGAAACAAATTTTTTTAGATGCTGCTATGTACATCTAGGACTTTCAAATGGCTATTCTTTTACCAACGAAAATAAGAAAATTAAATCTGTTGTTGATATGGATTTTAATTCGGGTGATTTGAAGCTTTATTCAAATGTTCCAGATGATCAGCTCATTATCGGGTTTTTTTTTAGGATAACATCGGCAGGGAACAATAACTGGAAAATTTTAATTTTTTTATTGGGATATTCTAAAAGAATTACCTTCCAAACTAAAAAAAAAAAAACCTTTTATTTGTACTATTGAAACATTAAATTTTTTAAAAAGTTCAGAAAGTGTTATGATACACTGAAATAATTTTCTTTTAAAACCTTAAGATTTGATGATAACGATGATGGATGATTCACCCTCTTGTTAAAGTCTTGTCACAGTAGTTTTTTAACTATATGTATTTGAAACTCTATTGGGTTAAAAGATTATGGTTTGCTATTATAAAGACTATAAATGGAAGTAAATAAGAGAGAAAATATTATTAGTAAAAATCCAAATCCCCCAGATTTTGTGGTTTAACTCCTTCAATAAAATCGGAATTTGAATGGTCAAAAAGTCGATTTAGTTTAACTTCAAAAACTTGCTCTTATTTAGAAAAGAAACTCCATTAAATACTTTATGGTTTTTTTTCCAAAACGGCTCCTCTATTTTCATAAAATCTCAAAAAGGCTCTTATGTTTTATGTTGTTTTACTAAAACCTCTATTGACTAGCTACAAATAGATACAGGCCATCCAACTTTTTCATTTTGACTGAGATTTACCATTGAGAAAAAACTAAAAGAAAAAATTCCTCAAATTAAAAGATAAAAGAAAGCTTTGGTATCATAGCATCATGTAATAAGCTAAATCGACTAGATAGTTTACCGACCTAGTTATATGATCAAGTCACATTCGATCGCTTCCCAAACCTTTATATGAGTCATACATTAACATTAGGAATGCTAGACATACATTTCATGATTTTGGTGTGCCCATACTTTAATTGAAGTGTGGGCCCAATGATGATTTTCATCAGTTTAGTGTCGTGCTTGGTTATCGTGATCGGTATCATCACTCCTGGGTTCTATCAAATATGAAAGAGCCCTTGCATTTGGTGATTTGGGCACAAACGGGGGGATTAATTTATGTGCATGCCACATTGTTATCCATATATGAGTGAGGCCAATGTGGGTTCCAATGATAGTGGCCCCACTTTTCATTTCCATATTTACGTGGCACATGGCTGTCGTGTATCCATAGATGGGTGGGTGCAATGACCATGCTAGCTTTTCATCCTTGGATGGCTCCACTATATCGATGGAGGGCCCCTCCATGGTTTCACCACTATCTATGTCATTGTCACCTCACTTTGATTCCCATAGTAAGTAGGTCCCATCACTTCGGTTTTATAGCATGTAATAGGCTCTAGCACTCTGAATATTTTTCCGAGATGAAATAGTTGGTATTAGATACAATGAATACTAATATTTATAAAAAGCATAATACCTCTCATGGTGTCGGAGCCTTTCAATTTATTGTTTTTCAAGCGCAGAAAAGTCAATGATGTTAAGTTAGATATCCATGTAGAAATGCCATCATCCGTCAAATGATTTGAATCGAGATACAATTTCTGCAGCCGCTTTAGTCCTGCAACATTATAAAAAGCAAACAAATAATGTTTAACGGCTTGAAGTGGGCCCGACCATTCGTAGAACTCTCTATGACATGTGAACTTCTACACTACAATATAATTCCATGGTAGCATACAAACGGTCTCGGTCAGTAAATTAATGATGGATATTTTTTCGCAGAGCCAACGAATAATGATGTAATATTAAATTAATGGTCTCGATCAACTCAATAATGGACCCCGTGTCCTACTAATCCAAAGGGTAATCTTCACGTGCAACATGCATGAATGTGGTAGGTTTCTATGATATTTGAATTGTAAAAAACAGGCTCCTATGATGATGGATATATTCACATCCATAGTATGCCGGTCTGATGGGCAACCAAGGTCTGCAATCGTACTTGTGCATGTAGAACTGTATTGTACTAGTGTAGGTTTGTTAAAATGTCAAGTAGAACTGGGTTCTAATGACTGCGCCCTGGACGGGCTACACCATTGCCCAAGCTGTGTTATTGGGCAGCACATTTTCTTTGTTTGGACCTCATGATTTGGCCCAATAGCTATATGCAAAAAAAGTTTTGAAGGGCCAAGTAGATGATTAGTTGTGAACTCAAAACATTTAAAGCAGAGGGTTTAATATCTTGTTAATGGTTGTTGGGCTTCTTTGGGCGCCCGTAGCAATGTAGCATTGTTAAAGCTGCACAACGAATGTTTTTCAAACGATGCCAGAAACTAATAAAATGATAAGGTTTAGTGATCCAACCAGTAGTTCAAACCATGAAATTAGAATGAAATCATAATTAAATAATTGATAGATTAAATATAAGTATCTTAAAATTATACATTAAAAGAAAAAAAATCCAACAAAATCTTGTTAGAAGGTGATAGATAATAGATAACAATTCAATATTTAAATTTTTTTTTAAAAGTGTATTATTAAGTTTTGAAATAAATCCTATTAAAATAAGGTTTTACGATAGTAGCCTAGTGGCCAGTTGGAAAATATACTCGTACTTTAATTAATTTGTATATGGCCAAAGACATACCTCTTGTGTATATAGATGTTTCCTTTAGAAAACTTTATGAAAATTCTTATATTGGTTTTGCTATTTGGATTAATGGTGCATGTTCCTAGGTCGGTTCAATGGAAGGTCCAAATGTCTATTCCCCAAAAGAAGCTGAAATGAGAGTCATTCTCACTATGCTCTTGAAGGTGAAAAAATGGAGTTTCAACAATGTTCTTTTACTGCCTTGGATATTCAATCCATCTCCTATCATTTCAATTTCTTTATTTTGCTCATATTCCAAGAATATTTAATCAAGTATCTCATGAACATTCCAAGTCGGTCAATGGGTCGAACTTAAGGTCTAACTTTAAAACAGATTCCCTGGTTATGTGATTAGTGAAGGTCCTTGTCTTTTGTGCATCTTTGCTATAGTCTTGTTTTGTGTTTTTGTTTAATGAGATTTTCTACCACCAAAAAATAAAGATGGATAATAATAATTCAAAATTACACTTAAGAGTGTAAATTGGCAAGAGATCGAATTTGGATAATTCTAACCTTTATCGGGATAGTTATAAGAAAATATCTTTAAAATATAAATAAATTATATTTGTACTACTAAAAGTATTTTTTTTATAAAAAGAATTCATGCAATGCTATAATACACTAAAATACGTCCCTAGCAATAAATTACATTTTAAAGCCTTATGATGATGACAATGACGAGGATGGGATTATTCACCCTCTTGTTAATGTCAAAGTAGATTACTTTCATGATTTTATAATTATTCTAGTTAAATCACAACAAGAAAAGAGGGCTTTTCCGGCGATTTTATAAGCGCCGGAAAAGAAATCGCTGCTAAAGGAATTTTTTTACGGCAAAATATACACCGTTGCAAAGTTATAACATATAAGTGACCATCTAGATTTTTGCAACGATTTTAGTTACTATTGCGACGATTTAATTCGCCGCAAAAGCCATTTCATAGTTGCGACGTTTTGTTTCGCCGTGATAGCCAAATGCACATCAAGTTAAATAGTTGCAGCGAATGTTGTTGCCGTAAAAAAAACTTTTAATAATACTTTGCCGACGAATTACATTTTTCGGCTCCAAATTCCTCCTCGCCAACTCCACTATTCCCTTCGCGCCTTCATTTGGGAATGCCGCCTTTATTTTGGAATTTTTTCTCAATTTGTTATTCTGTTAAAGCCACTTCTCTCCTCAAAGCCCCTTCTGCATCTCCTCTCGGTCCTCACATCCTCTGCATCTCCGTCTCGTCCAGCCCCAACCATGCTCCCATCTCGCCTCCATCCCTCATCTCTCTGACCCTTCCCGGCCTCTCTCGCTCGCTATCCTCTTCATCACCAATCAACGCAGAGAATCCACGATCCCCATCTCTCTCGATCCCTCCGTCTCCATGCGCAAAACACCACCCTCGCAGAAAGCTGCACATCCCTCACCTCGCGCCTCTCTCGTCTCCCTCGGCATCTCTCTCTCACTCTCACGGTCTCCCTCGCCAGCGCATCCTCTCCGTCCCTCTCTCGCAGCCGGACTCACATTCACAGGTAATACAAGATGAATCAAATGTGATGGAGTTGTACGAATTTGGAGGTTTTTTTTTTGGAAGGAGTTAAGCATTTAGGGCTGTTTGATTGTAGGGAAAGTGAAAATTCTATCTAGAAAAGCAGATCATCAACCACCCACCTCATCTTTTACAGAGATTTTCATTCCAATATCAACTGAATTGCTTTGTAAGCTCTCTTCAACACTATCTTTCGAAGCCGGGAGAACATCCATGTTGAGATCCAGGCAAATGGGGGCACTAACCCAAATCAAATCCATTCTGATGATTAGAGAGAGCACAAATTAAGAGGCCTAGAAATGTTTCCACCCAAGTTTCACCTAAATAGAAGTTATAGAGGTCCCTCTTTTCTTAAGCTGTAATTGAGTAGGGAAAAGAGACAGACACGGAGTATAAGTAGAAGAGGAGAGGTGTTTGTGTGGATATGAAAAGTAAGAGGAAAGGAAAGGAAAGTCATAGGAAGTAGAAGAGGGGATAAGAAGGGGAGTTGAATGTCAGGAGGAGATGGATTTGAATGGTCACAATCTTGACCTTGTCAGGGCCTAAAAAGGCTGGGATACATGAATATGAAAGGCGTGTGGGTTTTGGCCTTTTTTCATTGGTGGGGAGCAGCAACATGTAATGTGGTTTGGCTGTGAGGATTTGAATGTCGGTAGCCAAGTCAAGCCCACCACAACCCAACTTGTCTGTGGGAGTCTTTCTTCATTCTTGATCTTCTTTAATTGATCGATTCTTTTGTTTAATGAATTTTACCTTATCATATTGCTGCTTTTGTCATCAGATGCTCCCCAGAGCCCTACACACAGGGAAAAATGCCATTCTCTAAAAATGTGTCATTTATGATAACTAGCTCATCTCAAATATTATGCTTTGTAACCTATTATTCTGTTGGGTATATTTGGGTGTTGAAGTGAGTTTGCTAACATGGAGGTTTCAAAGAACAGAGTTGAGATAATGTTGCAGAATATAGGCCTGGGACTTCTTTTTTTCCGGTTCTATTAGTTGTGAAAGAGAGTTTCAAACGCTTGTTACAATTTGTCTAAGGTGTTTGACAATATGCCCACATGAGAATTGAATTTCATATATGGGGGTATTGCTGAATTCACCTATTACACTAATTGAAACCAACAAATCCAAGAAAAGAAAAAAAGGGATTTGGGTCTTTCTAGCCCCCATTAATTTTCATTTGTTTCTTCTCTTCTTTTAATCTGGGTTCATGGATCTAAGGAAACCATTCTGGGTTCAGTAGTAAGAACCTGATGGCAATGGCTTATTTTTCTTTTATCTCTATTTCACAATTAGCAAACACATTCTATCAATCTGGAGTATTGCAAACACATGGTGCTGCCAGCAGTGTACAAGGGAGGCCATGTTTCATGAGTCCTAAATCCATTGAGATGGTGCGGTGGACTTTGTGGGGCCTCAATGCGATGAGGTGAAGACTTTGAAGAGTCTTCATGAGTTCCACAAACAAGTTTATCTTAGCACTCTTATAACTTGGCTTACTTTTTAACTAAGTTTAAAATAGCAAAATACCACACTTCCTTTCTTTTTTAAAGTAGGTAAGAATTTTTACCCATAAAAACACCTAGCTGTTCTGGTATGCTCCAGACTTCTGTGTTACATTCACCGGAAAGGAAGATGGAACCCATTTCATCTGATATGGAAGTCCATCGTGCACCGACTCCCCTCCAACCTGTTTTCATCTTTTTGGTTTTGCTACATGGATGAGTGTGACAGGTTCCCTTGTTTTCTTACTTTCATAATGAGAATGTCATTTCAGATTACTTACCCTACATTTTTTCTAAATGGTGATCTGCTTGGACTACATGAAGTTGTTGGAACTGTTGAAGGGGGCCCTGCACCAACCAAAATAAAGACGGATCTCAAGAAACCAATTGTTAACCTTGCTTGCCATCCTCGTCTTCCTATCTTGGTAAGCTTCATAATGTGTTTTATTATGTTCCACTTCTTCAGTTGGCCATCAAATACTTACATTTGTGATTAAAGTGCATACATGGAGCTGTTTTTTGGGTGGAGCCATGTAACGTCGATTTACCTGTTTTATTTCAGTATGTAGCTTATGCTGAGGGCCTGATTCGAGCTTACAATATTCAGACATATGCTGTTCATTATACTTTACAACGTAAGATCACAGTTGCAATTTACAAGTATAATTTTAATTTTTTTTTACTAATTGAAATTAATTTTATATTGTTTTCTTTTATGTTTGTCAATATCAGTATTTGAACTAGTTATTTTGTTTTCTAATGTATTTTTCTTTCTCATCCTCCGATGCAGTTGATAATACAATTAGGCTGATTGGTGCTGGTGTCTTTTCTTTTCATCCAACCTTGAAGTGGATTTTTCTTGGTGATAGAAAGGGTACTCGTTTGGCATGGGATGTATCAGCTGAGAGACCAAATATGATAGGAATGTAAGTTTTATGTGTTTAGTCTTCAGTATTAGAGGGTTCATTCGTTCTTTCCATGTGTACATATCAGTTCAGTTGCCACCAATACTGGAAAAACCACCCTTTATTCAATGATGAAAAACACAATGGGTCATGGGCAAAATGATTGAATCACAATAGACCTTTAAGATTAAATAAAAGTTTTCGCTTGGTTGAGTAACTTTTTTTTATCTTTTGTTCCTGTGAAAAATTTGGTTTTGTTTGGGGTGAGTTTTTTTTCTCAATTTGTGTTCTTTAATTTTCTTCTATTTTTTGTTGAACATTTGTGCTTCATTGCTGGAGTCTGTACATGGGCACTTTATTTTCTCCCTTGAATGGTAACTTTGTTGTTTGGCTTTGTGATTGAGACAATTGCTTGGGTTTTGTGGGGTGGCGTAGATTGGGAGTGTTTTTTTATCTTTGTCGGTAGGGTGCAAATCTATCTATCTATTATGATCGTCCTACTCTGAGTGGCTTCTGTATAGTTATGTATGTGTGTGTGAGTTGCTTTCTACTTTTTGATGTGTTTGTGTGGAAATTCATGGATTTATGTTGTGCTTTTCTTGAAGGTGAGGGGAAGCTGAGTAGCAGCTTCAAGATTGGGCTGCATGCAAGATTGGGCTGAGTAGCAGTAGCGTGACTTGTACATGATCCAGATTTTACTGCCTTCATTTTAATGATAATAGACTCCTTAAATCTTTTTATGCCCACACAATAGTGATGTGTGGCTTATTTAATAGTAGCCCGGTTTGTACTTGATATGAATATAATGCACCGCCACATTGTATAAATACATGAGTTTGGATGAATTGGCGTTTGAAGAGATTAATGAATTTCTATGTGTTAATAGAAACAGAGATTAATTATATGGTGTTTACTTGGTAGATGTGACAATGAATGTGACGTGGGGAAAAATCAGACACTGAAAACACCAATTACGGTGATTTAATTTGGGTCAAACAGTGGGAATTAGCGGCAAAAACAAGTCGATGCAACTGAGCGACGATTTCCAAAAACGCTGGAGAAACATCAATTCCGGCGATACAGTTATGCTGCTATTGAATTTTTGAAACCCAAAAATCAACGGCCAGATATTCAGGAGTGAGTAATTGCGTCGAGTTGAAATTGACGCAATTGAGTTTTACCCACGAAATCAAATAGACGGCGAAGTGCCAAAATGTTGCAAAAAAATTGTTTTGGTGATACATAGTCGTTGCAATTGATTTTTTATCAGCGAAATTCTTTTTTCCGACGAATTCTATAAACGCTAGGAAAATTCAAATGCAGCGATTATAAAATTTGATTGGCAGACATCCTAGTTTTTCCGTCGATACATAGTCGCTGCAAATGAGTTTTACCAGCGAAATACATTTTGCGACGAATTAAATAAGCGCTGGTAAAACATAATTGCAGCGATTTTCAATATTAGTCGGTAGAGATAGTATGTGTTTAAATAGTTTTTCCGGCGATACATAGTCGCTGCAAATGAGTTTTATCAGTGAAATATATTTTGCGACGAATTCCATAAACGCTGGTAAACCATAATCGCAGCGATTATAAATATTGATCGCTAGAGTTGGTATGTGAAAAAATAGTTTTTCCGGCGATACAGAATCGCTGCAAATGAGTTTTACCAGCAAATTAGTTTTTGCGACAGTTTAGATAAACGCTGGAAAAACTTATTTGCAGCGTTTATAATTTTTGGTCGCTAGATAGTGGTAAGTGCTAAAATAGTTTTTCCGGCGATACGTATTCGTCGCGATTAAGTTTTACCAGCGAGATTTGTTTTTGCGTCGAATGAAATAACTGCTGGGAAATATTAATTGCAACAATAAATAATCGCTGCAAGAAAAATTTTGCTCGCGGTAAATAAGCTTTGCCAACGACTTATAACTGAAGGCTTAATGCTGGTTTGTGACGTTTTTAATCACTAATAGCGACGAAAAAAAACGCTGGAAAAAGTCTTGTTTTTTGCAGCGAATTTCCGTTTGTGCCGCATAAAACTAAAAGTGAAGGGTTAACTGCGTCGATTTAGCGGCGATGTATAATCGTCGGAAATGAGCTTTCGCAGCGATTTCGTAGTTTTTTGCGGCGAAAATGTGCGCCGGGAAAAGTCATTTTTTCACTTGTAGAGTTGTAATAATAGCTTCTTTCTCTTTACATTTGAAACTCAATTGGGTCAATAGATAATGATTATAAAAACCATAAGCGGTAGTATATAAGGGAGAAAATCTTATTAGTAAAAATCTAAAGCCCCCAAATGTTGTAGTCCAACTCCTCAAATAAAACCCCTAAGAGCATCTCCAAGAGATCCTTTAAATTTGGATATGCCTTTTAAAAAATAAAGGCTGATGTAGCATACGTAAGTTGGCATACGTAACTTGGCAACTCCAAGAGAGATGTCAAATGCAAATGCAAGTGGGCCCATGATCATTATTTTATTCAAAAGAAAGATTTGCACCAAAAATTCAAATGCAAGTGGGCCCTCACCATTAATAATTTATTCAAAAGAAAATTTTGAAGTATTCTTTATGGTATATCTAATTTGGCATACCATCACATACTTCAAATGCCATGTAGGATATGAAGTATCTCTTGAAGACAATCTCATATATCATTAGAGCTGTTGGAGGCTGACATGGCCATTTAAAGTGTCTATTGGAGTTACTATAAGCAACCCGATGTTTAAAATTCTAAATTCTAATTAATGGCCAAAAGGGCCAATTTAGTGTAACATCAATATTTTACTCCTTTTTTTTCCTTTGAAACCCCCATTGAATACAAATAAGGTCGCAACTTATTCACCCCTGGTTTAACCATATTAGCAGTAACTAATAGGCAACAAAAACATGTGAATTCAAATTAAGAACAATTATTATGGCCTTATACCTGATATTGAGTTGCCAAAATGGCCACTAAGATTGTTCCCTTGTAGATAGAGAATCTCAAGTAAGGAAAAGTTTCCAATACACCTCGGAAGATTGCTATCATTGAAGTTGTTGCCGCCTAGATTTAGAAACTTTAGTGTCCTCAATCCACATAAACCTACATACAATAAGTATCACAAGAGCAAAGACAATCAGAATATAGAATAGTGAAACAAGTCATGAGCTTTTTTTTTTTTTTTTTGACAAAATCACCCATGTCCTTTCATGAAAACTTAGAAAGCCCCTATTTTTTTTATATATTTTTACAGAAAACTCCCGTGAATGACCATTAAACTACAGTCAAATGGTATAAAAGTAACTCGTTCCTTTCTAAATCTCTTTTTTATTCCTTTTTGACCGATTTACCCTTGGAGAAAAGCCCAAATGAATTATCACTTGAGTTTTACTCATGTATCCAACCGAAAATGAATAGAGAATAGGACAAGGGAGGTCAGTGAGCCCATTTTCGGCAAGTTACCAGAAAGGTTAAAAGGAATGTAAATGTAAGAAATCCAGTGGCACTGCACTAAAAGTGGGTCCAAGTCCCCATCATTAAAGACCTTTATTGCACTATTCATGGTCATTTAATAAGAGATGGACCACATCTAATAGCCCACGCAGATATTTTTCATTTTTGAAACATTTTTTTAATTTTATTTTTGGACCTTTTTTGCCTACCTTATGAACAGACCAACCTACTATACTAGCTATGTGCCACACATTGACGGTTATAATCATGCTAGATAAATTCACTCCTTTTTCCTACAGTTATGTCTACTACCCTTTCTCGGTTTTGGTAAAATTTTGAGGACATGACAAATTAGGCATTTTATCAATACATCTCCATTTGCTAAGATTAGACCAAGCAATACAAATTGCAAGGTCCTTCACACCGGCAAATCATTGAAGCAGGCTACCGGAAAATTTTAAAATTTTCACCTCCTTTGTATGGTTAGTTAATGGTGGGTAATTATAGCCCACATAGAAATAATTAGAGGATTTGAATCAACTGACTTTCGTTCCACAATTCCTGTATGATGATCTAAAAAAAAAATTAAAAAAACATCATTTTTACTTCAACCCCGCCTTGGCAGCCTAAATGCAAGGAAAAGCTTGACACTTAACACTGTCCGTGCTTTTCAATTCCTATACTAGTGGTTATAATTGTGCTAATCCCAGGTTCTTTTGAATCCGGCTAAATTAGTTCGGTTGGGTTTTAACTGAACCAATATACCTTTTACCAAGAAAAAACTGAACCAATACCCATTGGGTTAGCCTAGAAGTGGCCCTGGATATGTTGGGATAACACTTGCAGTTGTTGCCTTCCCATTGGCTCAAGAGTCAAGACCCAACCCATCCTTTAAAAGTGATAAGGCATGTGCTTAGAGTAGCTGTGGCCCTAGTTTTGCAGCGACCAATGCAAAGTAGTATAGCTGTAGCCTCAAAATGTTTCTAGGTTCCTGAATTTTATGGAATCCCTCCAAAACAAGTGGTCCACAATGGGAACTTGTGGCTGAAAAATAACATGTTTATTCCTCGTAATAATAGGCTGGCGTGGTTATAAACAAGTGGGCTACAAATGCATCCGGATCGACCCATTGAACCTAATTGACTAGTTCATTGAACTCTGGTCGGATCCTGACCTCTTTGGTCCCATCTCATTCAAGTTCAAAATGTAGGAATTAACTCATAAATAGGATAGACTTTCACTGCCCGCATCAGTTTATAAAGTGCCATAGAATTCTTGTCAGGTTTGGGTTTCAGCTTTGCATACCCAATTTGAACTGGGTATATATCTAGACTGAATGTTACATTGTATACGACCTAGAGTATGAATGAAGTATACAAATTTTCTAATGTTTATTTTTTAGTTGAAAAGTTAAATAAAGGATGAGATTTGGGTACGTAAGTCAACCGGGCAAGTTAACTGGGTTTTCTCTTTTTTTTGGGTCACGTTTGGGTTTGAAATTAACTACATGCTGTTTCTAGTTGGGCTTGGATGGAGCCATTGCTTGACCAGACCAACAAAAGTTGCAACCTCAAACCCCTTTTCTCTATGAATAGAAATTGATATATTTCAAAAAAAGAAGAAAAGAAAAAAAAAAACAAAAGGAGCAAAAACAAATTATAAAAAGGAACGAAGCTAACATTTCTCAATAACCATGCCCTATCAATGTGCTAAGCATAAATTACTTTAGCTAACAAATGAGCAACCTCATTAAGTTTTTAGAGGAATAAAGCTGAAATAAATACTATTAAAATACTTACCCTATCAATGTACCAATCATTTCTATATAAATAATTTTTATTGCTATTTTACCTGTTAGAGCACTAGAGTAGGATCCAAGATCATTGTCCAATAGATACAATTCTTCCAACATTGATAGGTTGCTTAAACATGGAGGAAGTGCTCTGCCATCAAGATTGTTGCTATCAAGATCTAAAACTCGGAGATTTTTCAATTCGCATAAACCTGCAAAATTCAGTAGGCATATATGTTTTGATGAGCTATGTCAGCCAATGTCTGAAAATCCAATATGTTCTTTTAATGATTTATAATCATTGTATCGCGTGTAAATAATTAATCTACATACATTTATGCTAGATCTATATATTTAGGATTTTGAAAATAATTTTATTAAATCTTTTTTGTTCCTAAAAATAATTGTTGTTAGAGTATTACTATTACATGAATTTCTTATTTTATAGGAACAAGATGGTGCGTAACATAGATTTGGCATGGAGCCACGGTGAAGCAGCTGGAAGCAAAAGTAAAGTAAAATGTAATTATTGTGGACGAGTGCTCAATGGCAGGATTACTTGATTGAAACAACATTTGGCATATGTATCAGGACAGGTGACAAAATGTCATAAAGTGCCACAAAATGTGAGAGATGAAATGCAGGAGGTCCTTAATGCATCTGCACAAAAAAAAAAAAAGTTGTACAAGAAAGAAGAAGAACTGAGGAACTTGATGCATGCAGAGAAGAAGTATTTGGTTCCTCTGATGATGACGATGAAGACCCGAAAATGTGGAGGGCTAGGAGAGAAAGTGTGAGGTCACTTCAGGAGTAGGAATAGAAGAGAAGAATCCAATATGAAACAGCCACTAGAGGTAGCCAATATGAGCATGGTGGGTCATCCGGACTGGAGGGAGCGAGTTTGCGTCGGGCATTTAGTCAAAAACAACCCCGTCAAGATCCAGACATTGAGGAAATTGAAAGACCTCCTACACATGCACCTCGTAGGCCAGATGTGGTGGGGCCAACTGACCCATTTGCTTATAGAAAACCAACATCAATTTCAGGTAAATCATGAACCTTTTGATGCCTAAGTGCTTTATGATTTATCTATCTCACTATCATGTTTCTGATTTTAATATGTTATCTTCAGGGTCTTGAATATCACAACTTATTTGGTGATTGAGTTAGTATTAAATGATGATTGATATGTTATCTTTATTTTCTTATATTTTACACTAATAAATTGATCATGAGTATTAATAATGGTTGCATTATATGAAATACTGGAGAATATAGCAAACTGCGACACAGACATTACTCATAACTTAAGGTGACCAAGATTTTGATTTATTGTTGTTACTAATGGAAAAAATATTGTTTTTCGACATTTTCTAATATTCTGGATATTTTTGCAAATTTTTTTAGATTAAAAAAAAATTCACACCGCGACGGACCGATATCCGCGACCGATACCGATATCATATCGGTTTTTCGGCCCGGCCGATACCTCGACTGAGACCGAGATTTTAAACCATGTATGGGATCGTGAAACAAGTTGGGAGTTTTTCTTTTTACAAAATGGTCCCTGTACTTTCAAGAAACCTCAGGATGCCCCTATTTTTTTATGGTTTTACAAAAAAACTCACGTGACTGACCGTTAGACTCTAATCACATTGTATAAATGTAACTGCTCTCTTTCTAAATCTCCTTTTTATTCCTTTTTGACCGATTTACCCTCGGAGAAAAGCTAAAATGAATTCACTTGAGTTTTACTCATTGTATGTATCCAACCGAAAATGAATAGAGAATAGGACAAGGGAGGTCAGTCAGCCCATTTCCAGCAAGTTACCAGAAAAGTTAAAAGGAACATGCATGTGAGAAATCCAATAGCACTGCACCGAAAGTGGGTCCAAGTCCCCATCATTAAAGACCTTTATTGCACTATTCGCGGTCATTTAATCACAGATGGACTACATCTAATAGCCCACGTAGATATTTCTCATTTTGGCAACATTTTTTCTTTTTGGAACTTTTTTTGCCTACCTTATGAACAGACCAACCTACTATGCTATGTGCCACACATTGACGGTTATAATCATGCTAGATAAATTCACTCCTTTTTCCTTCAGTCATGTCTACTACCCTTTCTCGCTTTTGGTAAAATTTTGAGGACATGACAAATTAAGCATTTTATCAATAAATCTCCTTTTGCTAAGATTCTCAAACAAGCCGAGCTCTAACTCAGGCCCAATTAAGCTTGGGCTGAGCAAGTCCTCCAAGTCGGCTCATATCATGTATACCCCAGAGGATCCGGACTCATTTCAATATATGCTTTGACATATATACAAGTGTTTCAAGCAGATCCTAAAAGACAAGAAAAGAAGCAGCTTTGGTCTGTTTGGCTGAATGGTTGGCCCACTTTTCTTTTGTCCCTGTCTTGTGCTATCTTATTAATTGTTTGCTTACCTTACCTTTTCTGTTTTTACTTTCTTACTAAATTCCCATCATCGATCCTTCCGGGTCCATGTTCTCCTTATATAGTTCCGTCAGATTCCAATTCAAAAGGAATCTCTCTCATTAAAAAAAAAAAAGAAAAAAAACCAAAGGACAATATTGGAATCTATTCAATCCTATTAACATATCACATTCTCTAAACTCTAAATATAACCAAGAAATGATTCGTACCTTATAACCCAATGGTACCATTTTTTTTTATCATACGTAGAAACTATACATATATTTTAAACATCATCAACCCAATGGTACCAAATAACTCCAAGCAGATTGAGATTTGAGTAGATGCCAACACATGGTAACAAAATGTAATAAGAGCAAGTTAGATTATCTTAAAATGGAGCCTACATGGGCTATTTGATTTACCTTGAGGTGCGACCCATCCACCGATATGATTTTCCACTAAATCAAGTTCTTCCAATTCCTTGAATGCAGCAAATGAGGAAGCATTTGGATACCATAGTCCCAATTTTTCATCTCTTATCAAGAAAAGATCAATTGAAATCACCCTAGATGATGAATTATTGCAATTTACTCCATTCCAGTTGCAACAATTCTTGCCGACCCAATCTTCATCAAGGGAAGAGCCAAATGGATAGTTGATGGTGTCTTTGATTTGTAGGAGATGTGTCCTCTCTTCTTCTAGACACCCATGACTACAATAAAAGTAACAACACCAAATGATCAAAAGAAAGAAAGCTGTCTTAAACATTGGCATGAACATCGTAACTGAAGCTTTTGTCTCACCAAAAAGTAGATAGAATGTATAGCAAGAACACATTATATATACATGCGGAAGGGGGATATTTTAGGCATCACAGAAGTATCAGGCCATCCAACGGAAGTGTGGGCTTCAATTCACATGCATCGGTCAATGAAGTCAACTTTGCAAAAAAAGACAAGAAAGTGTCCGTATCCTCCAATACTACAACAAGTTCATCAGGCTCGTAGAGCCCACTTATAAGAATTAATCAATATAAATGTCCATCTTTATGGATACTTTTTATTTTGGTAAAGCTCCATTCAATGGAAGAATTATTGTCACTCAGTGCTAGTCCATATGAACTACATGAATGAATGCCCGGTGTTAGTCAAAACTCTTTACCTTAAATAATTGGATATGGATTATCATGTTGATAGATTATCATCTAAATTGTGCGGTTCAGAAAATTTAAAGAAAAAAAGATCAACAAGCTCTTTACCTTAAATAACTGGATATGACTATGGCCTATTTCTTTAATGATCAGATTCAAAGAACTCTTGTCCCGAAAGTTTCTAAATTCTCTAAACATGTGAAAATGCCTAAATCACCTTTGTACTTATAGCATCTTAAAAATCTAGCAAAAACCAAAAGGATTGAAGTTCCAATAATTTTAAAGGTCATTTGAGACCTTTGAGGTAGTTAAAAATTTAGAATTCTGGTGAAGAAACATGGCATTTTGCTATGTTCCATTGCTGAAATTTCAAATTTCTTATAGAATTGTTGACTTGAAGGGTGAAACTCTCCAGTGGGACCAACCTAAAAAAAACTTAAGCTTAGGCTGCTTAAAATGTAAGACCTTATCACTTTGGTAGGACATCCCTATTTTTACTTTAATAAAAGTTGTCCCCACTGTAAAATTGGTTGAAGAATGAAAGAATATCGTGATTATAAATATATAGTGATCTTGGTATCCTCTGCCAATTGGAATCAATATTATTGTTTAATGAAGCATGAACAGAGTGGACTGATTGAGGTATTTCTCAAGTAGATTTAACAGTTTCTTCGCTGATCTTTTTTATTTTATTTTATTTTTTAATTTTTTGGTTACTTCTACTCAATGATTCTATTTTTCTTCTATGTCTCCTTCTAAGATCTATTGAGTCTGAGATGATCTGTTCTACGATGAATCCTTTGATATGGCCCCATTGGCCCCCTATTATTGATAGATATAAATTATAGGTAGATAATGTCACAGAGGAAAAAAAAATTTAATGTACTAGTAGCCAAGGGACAATGCGATATCAGACATAAAGTAAGAATCTTGGAAAAATGGTTTTCACAACTTGTGAAGCACTATGTCTGGTTCCAGAAACCAATATCAGGTCTTTTAAATGATGTATACAAGAATGATTAAATTAGAAGTAAATCTTAGATAAAATTGCCAAAATGGCTCATTTGCTCGTTATAAAATGATGGTGAAGAACAAGCCAGAAAAGCAAAGAAGTATTGCACCAAATTCCAACACTCTGCAATATTGCAAGAAGGAATGCTTAAACACATGTCGTCTATTTATGGAGGACATCCCAATATTACACATAAGGGCATATTTGTCGTCAATTACATTTGTCCTAATTAGTAAGACCACCATTTAAATAGTTTTTTTTTCTTTTTGTCCACATCCTACGCATTAGATCAAATTCTAAGGGCTTGTCTACATTTAGAACCCCTATAGTAAAAGTAGTACAAAGAAACTTGTTATATAATAAAAGTTAGATTGGCAAACTTATCGGGAAAAGAGAGGGTCCGTTGCAGCTTTTTTATATCTGTATGACAAAATTACAGATTTTTTAATTTATTTTTTGAAAAAACAGCGAAGGTCTTGGAGCTGATTCAACGAGAGTTTCAAAAAGACAGTCTTCCCAATTTCTAAGAGTTTCGAAAAGATCCATTTCTTTGTTACTTGTTAAGATCAGTTCCATTTTTCTTTGAATGCTTATAATTTAGATGTTCTTCATTTAATTGATTCATTAATATGATTAAATGGTAAGAAATTAATGGATTAATGTCTCATTAACCCAAAAGTCTACTATAACGAGAATTAATGTCTTTTGTGCTTTTTACGTAACATACGAAGAAAAATAGTTTGCTTTGATGGTTTGAGATTAGTGTTGCAAACCGAACGGTTCTAGGTTGGAACCATACTAGATTTGGACCCGGACCCGTTTCTAAATAATGGTTTCGGTTTCAGGTCCGGGTCCGATTTTGACTCGGAACCTGTTTGTTGGTTCTAGACCCGGTTCCGATGGAAAAACTGGAATCCAATTCCAAAATTGGGTCCACCGAGAGGATTGGAATCTAGTGACAGAATCGGTTCTTATTTTCTTCATTTTTTAATTTTTTCTTAAAATAATCATATCATACAACTTATAATTATGCATCAAGTTTATTACCACCAGAATTATATATAAAAATGTTAAGAAAAGGCTGATTTGAAACTACAATTTACAATATCAAAGACTCATATGTCGGGTCCCAAGTCCACGGGTTGGAACTTAAATGGACCTAGAACCGGACCCGTTTATCAATCGGAACCTAAATCGAGTTCTGGACTCGAACCCGTTTATGAATCGGAACCTAAAATAGGTTCCGGACCTGACTTTTTACTAGTCGGAAGTTGCGAGTAATCGGAGAATCAAATATCCATTTACAACCTTGTTTGAAATGAAATATACTATACAATGTATTGTTTACCCCATAGAAATTAGTTACACGATTGATGGCATTACAAGCAGTCTCTCTCTCCACATCTCTCTATTTTATGTTGCCAAAAGTCATCATTTCCTTACCCACATGTTTAGCGCAAGCTCCATTTACTAGTTCCATAATATGGATCCCTCCTAAATTTAGTTGAATTGGTTCTAACACTGTTGAGTTGTTGAATTAGCATTATAATTAAAGTAGAATTTTCCTCCCATGGAATTATTCTTTTGTGAGACAAACTTAAGGCATTTTTGTGAATATAGCCAGTTATATGGAGGTTTTATTAAGACCAAGTCCAAATGTTCAGATGGGTTCCAGCCAGGTTTATCAGCACCCCCAGCTCAATCTAATTACGGAATGCCATAGCCACAGTTGGAAGTTACAATTCAATCCCCGCAGCACAATAAGCATGTAGTTCATTCTTAGAGCTAGGCCTCTTTGTTTGCCATGAAATAAAATAAAAATAGCTTTTCTTACATCTGACTTGACTTTTAATTTTGCTTAGTGCCTTTTTTAATTTTGCTTTCCAACAGTAAAAGCATCCGATGATGTTTGGTTAAATCATAAAAGTAGCTATTTTAACATAGAGGTATCTTAAATTATTTGTCATTAAAATAATCATATAATTATACAATTGTTTGGTCATGTGAGAAGCATCATCTTGATCTGCAAAATGCTTCTGATATATATATATATATATATAGTTCCACTTCATTTTGAATCAGATTCAGTGCCTGCAGCTGAACTTAAACATTTGACCAAATATATCTCTAAATGATATAGGTAATAATTCTCATCCATTGATATCATCATTTTTTTTTATTTATCAATAATCCGATCCATGGATATCATCCTCTCTACGCCATTTTATATAATTGACCCATGCTAACATCCATTCCACCTTACATTATTCTCTGTTTACCTAACCCATTATTATAAAGATTTCAATTCAATGGACCTTTTCCATTCAATCTCAGTCTCAGAGGGACCTTGTCCCTTTCCATCCCAGCGTCTTCCCTGCTTTATTTTATTGCTACTCCCAAACTAGCTAATCCTCGTATTCTCAACAGTTTCTAATTTTCAATCATCTAATTTGAAAATGGAGCGCTTCAAATACTCCAAACATTCATTGTATCATGGGAGGAGACCAGTGATATGTGCGAAATGTAGAAGGGGATATTAAACTAACTTCCCGCGAAAGTCAGCAAGATACTTTTCAATTACTAAACTAATTTCTTAAAAGTGATATTTCATTTATACTTATTAGAAAGTATTCATAGAAAGTTAATTACTAAACTAACTTTTTAGACTTTTGGACATTTACAATGTCAAGATCCCAAAACAACTATTACAAAGTGCAACCAAATACACTTTTTGAGAACGTGCAATTGCTCAGTTGGTTAGCAACCTCATTTCTCACCTGACTATTCAATTTCCAGACGTTGAGTATACCTCCCTTGGGTCCCAGCCCCTTTGCTATGGTAAAGGAAAAAAAATATCCTTTTGGTTTTTCCCTCAAGTCATTTATCCCCCACTTTATGGAAGTGGTCATGTCACTGGCATGTAATCATTGATCTCCTCCAACATTTGATTCAATTCACACTGGCAGAGATGAAAGCTTTATATGAGGGTTTGAGTATTTGTATCAAGAAAGGCTTTGAAAATGTAATTCATTCCACCTATTTAAAGCATTGGACCAAGATTTGAATTTCTCAGGGAGTTTAATATATATGTAGAAAAGAATTCAGAGAATGTTCACGTTATGCAACTCATGGCAAATTTCCTTATGTTCAAGAGATGGCAATATAGTGGCTCATCATCTGGCCAGACTAAGGCCTTCATCTATTATCCAATTATTCACGAACTCACTGTCAATTCAGCAGATTTAAGGAATTGAAGAGCCAAAATGATTGGTAGTTCAAATCAAGAACTCTTTTGCATTCCAAACAATTAAGATCAAAACTTTTTTATTTATTTCATTCCATGTTCCACGACAAAAGGTTAGACTAAATGCCTGCCGCCCATTCCCTTTGGCATGGGAACGCAGGAATGGATTTAGGTCAATTGTTTTGAGTTAGGAAAGGCTTTTGAATTTAAAATAAGGGTAATTTTAGTCTTTTAATTGCTTGAAATCGACTCGAGAACAATAGAATGTTTTTTTTTTCCTGTATTAAGTCATTTTTACAAAATAAAAAAAAAGTTAAAAGTAGAATGGTTTCTTAGAAGTTTTTAAAACACAAGGATATTATAAACAAAAAACTTTTGGAGTGGAGATGGAGCGTATTTCTATTGTATACCCCCCTTTTCTAGTCTCAAATCATATGGTTGGAAAATGTTCGATGAAACTGATTTTTGGTATGTCAATAGTTCTGATGTAAATGTTACTGGTCATGCTACAAATCCTACTTCTAATATAGCCCATGGGGTACTATTGTAATAGGTCTTTGTATGTAAATAGTTTTGGGGACTGAGGCGGTTAGTATTATGTATAGTTGTGCCCTGTGTTTTGTCTGAGGCTTGTTTTGTGTTTGTTTTGTTAATGAAAAATCCTTTTCTCAGCAACAAAAATAATAATAATAATAATAAAGTCTTCATTCACTATATGAATAATCTTATGGTGGGGCCAAATTCTATTAGTGTGAAATTTGAAGACATCAAGGTGGTGAAAGAACTCATTTTGAACAGCTCGGATTTGCAATTGGTGGATCCCATGACGGGGTTTCCACTCTTTTAACTCTCCAAGACTTCGAAGATACAGATTCCATGGTGAGTGCAACAATAATTAGTATTCCAGTGAATAGATGGGTGGAGTACTATCTATTTTATGACCTTGACTCCCTTTAATGGTATGTAATTTCAGTTTTACATCATGAACAAACAGTCCATTTGCTAGAAGAATTGACTGACCTACGATGCCCAACAAGTGGGGCCTTAGATAGTGACCAAAGAAAAAGCTGTTATCCTGCCAGCTAAGGCCAAATTGAGTGGATGAAAGTCAGTCATAAATTAAAGCGCAACGTAGTGAACACTCCTTACGTTTTAATCACGTTTCTCTTGACTATGAAATCTAGACAATGATAGTTAGATTCTTCCCCACTTTCCTGTTTTTTGTGTTTTTGTGGGGTAGAAGCGTAGAAGAGAATGATAGATTACCATGTCAATACAATGGTTCATATATGGGTTTTGATTGTAGATAACCTTTAGCCATTAATAATCGCGCCTGGTGACAAAGTAAATAATAATTTACTACAAATACCTGTGTAGTTTTTATGGACTGTGCAATATCACATCAAATTATAAACTATGTAATATCGTAAAGATATAATCATTATTTAAATCAACTAGAGGGGAATTTTTATGCGATATCACATAAATTAAAAGGCTACAGAATTCACAAAAATAGGGGTATGTGATGTCGCACAGTGAAAGATTTTTTAGTCCATAAATACAAGATGGGTGCCCGTGGAAAATTATCTCAATTTTTGTAATAAGGCGTAATTAATATCTATGCCTAAAGGTTACCATAGAAGAAGGGGATAGAGGAGAACGCGTGGAAAAAAAAAGAAGAGGATATTGCCCATAGAGATGTCCTTAAACTTGACATTTGTTATTTCCCACAGAGTTGTTTGTGCAAGGGATGTGCGATATCATAAATATTACCCAATGCGATATGGTGGGGCTATGCGATATTGCACCATTATTGTATGAATAACTTTGCGGAAAGTAATTAAATTTAGACTATTTTAGGGTAAATATTAAATCTAAGGATAGCCATCTAGTCAAAATCCCTAAAAATATTTTGTCAGTGACGATGAAGCTATCATCGTGTTTAGGACTACCGAAGGTAAAAACAAAAAGTGAAAAGGAACCCAATGATATTGTGAGTCATATATTATGGGTTTTGGACAAAGTAGTAGAGCAAAAGTAAATGACGGTCTACCATTTTGGAATCTTTTGTTATAGGGTTCACTCTTTTAATGAGTCAGAATATAGTAGAGAAAAAGTAAATGACGATTTACCTGTCACGCCCTCGAACCAGAACCTCGGGGGCGGGAATGGGATTAAAGCATAAATGTATTTTACTTCTCCCAGGATCCGCGTGTGTAAAGACAACACATTCTGAATATTTTGCGGAAGCATTTGTGGCGTTGCGACCCGAAGTCCGTGGCCATCGGATTCCGCGTCGCACTCAACCTTTAGCACATAACTATTATATCAAGAATCATATCAGACTGGAGTAACCATCACAATAAATTACAGAGCTGACGGTAACAGGATATTACATTCCCAAATATGTTCATGTTACAATTATCAATGTACATTAATTAAGAATCCCAAGAAAAGGCTAATAAAAGCCATACAACAATAAGCTATAAACTACTACCCAAATGTGACGTAGCTCCGATGTCAAGCTCAATGTCTACATGACATAGCCGACAAACTAACCTGCAAAGCATGGCTCTGCAGCCAACAAAAGCACTCAACTCGGGGCGAAGAAATCTGAACCTGAGTACCAAAAGTAGTGGGTCAGACACGACGGTCTGGCAGGTGGATGAAAAGATAACAAATATACTAAAGAATAAAACATATAATAAATCATGCTAATCGATCAAATGCTGCATATAATTAAACGGGTGCAAAGTCGGGAATCTCGGGGAAACCTGTATTCATTTCAAGCATGGGTAAAACATGAATATCTAATAAAACATGTGTTCATCTACATCATCTATAATCATAGATTTTTGACAATCGGGTGTTCGTCTAAAACATGTATAAATATAGCGGTATGGCCAAAACAACGTTCATTTGAAACTTAAGTAAAAACATAAGTATACAACAAACCAGACATTCATTGTAGTCTAGCAAAACCAAAGTCCATTTGAAACATATGTGAAAATACGGATATTTAACAAACCGGGTGTTCATTTAAAACCGGTGTAACCAAAGAAATATGACAAAACTAGTGTTCATTTAAACGTATTTCAAAGCATGGATATTTAAACAAGTCGGGTATCATTTAAAACAGGTATAAACGTAGGGATCTGGCAAACAAGTGTCATTTGAAACATATTTCAAAGCATGGATATTTGACAAATCGGGTAATCATTTAAAACGGTATAAACATAGGAATCTCACAAGCCAAATGTCATTTAAAACAAAGCACGGATATTTAACAATTCGGGTATTCATTTAAAACATGTGTAATCACATAAATCTAGTAAAACCATCGATCATTTGAAACATATGTAAAAGCATGGGTATTCGCCCAACCGGCATCCATTTAAAACATGTGCGGGTACAAGGAACAGAAGACAATATAATAATAACTGAATTTACATTGGAGAATATTAGCACTTGTTTAAATAACAACTTTCATAAAGGAAACGAATCATTTATCGGAAAGCAAGTAAGCAATATAAAACATGTCGGGTATCCAAGGAATCGGGAACTGGCAAGATGGCAATCACAAGAAGCTAAGTCCTCTATCACCGAAGTGACAAGAGTATAACGGGACGTTGGTCTCAGTCACACAAGGTGAGGAGACTCAACGTAAATCATATATACAATATAAATATACGGGAACGGGACCACGGTAGCGAACCGGGTATCGGGACGGGACCACGGTAATAATCGGGTATCGGGATCCAAACTGCAGCTGGCGGGACGGGAGAGGGATTTCCAAGTCGGTGGATCAAACCGACAAGGTATCCAAGCTTAGTGATGCCAACTCATAGGTCAAAACCAATCGAGACATATGCAAGTAAATCAAGTACAGTAAATAAACGGGTAAAACGGGGGTGCTCAAGGGCACACTGTCACTTCATATCGGGCAATACATTTCGGGACAAATAACTGTTACTAGTGTAACTTCAATGCTTTCGGGAAACAAGTCATGTGATGCAAATCTCGGGAAAAGAGGTGAAACAATGAACTATAACAATTTCGGGAAAATATTGATTTCAAGATCTATTTAAGTGAATAGGGGTCCCGTATGTCGATTATAACAATTACTTGGTACTCCTTGAGTTTGAGGACATTCCGGGCTCCTTATGCACTTTTACTACTTTCAAAACTTAAAATGACCTTATGGGTAATACTAGATGTCACAATAGAAAAGAATCAAGATCATAATCGGTCCATCCTAGGTATGACATTAATCCGGAAACATCGAGCAACCGATTCAGTCACCGAAAGGAATAGAATCCGCGATAACCAAGGGAAAGACTTGTGTTTAGATATAAAAAAGATATCGCGTCGTTCCATCCCGTTCAAGATTGAAATGGATTGCACTTCGATGCCACCGAACAAACCATGAGGCGTGTCGCCTCAAGACATTCTCACACATGGTCCAAACAGTCCAAAAAGGGTAGTCAGGGTCCCACCTAAAACCACGAATTAGTGTCTAAATCAACACCATTCTTTTCTTTTAGTTCCCTAGTCTTAAAGACCTTAGATTAGGGCATAATTGGTCTTAACACTAAGGTATATACCCCTAGGACTCATAGAAAGCCCAAAGGTTTCCAAAGATAAACAATATCAAATTTCACTGGACTCAAACTGAGTCCTCCAATCGATCGGACCGAAGGGCCGATCGATTGGCCGAAATTTCTGCACCAGCGTGACCCATGCCAGGCTGACCGCATCGCTCGAGCGAATCGAAGAGTTCGCTCGAGAGAACCCATCGGTCGAGCGGTTATTAAAATGCGTTCGAGCGACCAAGTTACTGAAAAACCCGTAACCTTTTCTGGACAGGTCGCTCGAGCGAACTGTCATGGTCGCTCGAGCGAACTGTCCAGAAACTGAATTCCGGGCAGTTCAGTTCCCCTCTTTCTCTTCCTTTTTCCTTTCCTTTCCAGCACTTAAACCAATGAGTTTTTCCTTACTTCAACAACATCCTAATTACAATTAAGCTCCCATCAAAACTTCAATGAATCATTAAATCCAAACACCTCTTTCTTCACATTCAATCCCCAAACAAGGAGAGGAGTTCCCATCATATACAAGGATTCATTTGAGCCAAACTCTATGGATAAACAAAGTCTATTGATCACATTTCCATAACCAAATATGTTTTAGCAAAACTCTAAAAATGAGTATCAATTTCAAATCAATGCAACTCATAAACATAACCATGATTAGCCAAACCAATCCTATTCTTTATAAAACCATATGAGTAAACTTGATCAAATGAAATGCATACCTCTCCAAGAGATTAACAAGATAGAAACAACCATTAAGGTGCAAATTTCGAAATCCATATATATGTGACAAGGAGCAATGTGCAACATGTATCCAATGATAAAAAACAAGAAATAAACTTGGGATTTTCTCATAAAACTTTGATAACATTAAAATCATCCATTCATCCACTTGCCTTGGGTTCCAATCTAGCAAATCAAGCTCCTAATCACCTCTCAAGCTCAAGATCCACAATCTCTACAAAAACCCCCCCAAAAAGCCCTAAAATGGGTTAAACAATGAAATGACAATGAAACCATTCAATAATCAAGGTGGAGCTTCTCTAAGGATAGAAGATTACAAATCTAGAAGATGAAGAAGAACACTTACTTGCAAGGTCCTCTAATGGCAATGGTAGGCTCAAGGAGATCTTGAAATGGATGATTTGCTCCACCAAAAGCTATTGGAAGGAAGCTCTCAATGAGATGAAGAAATGATGATCTCTAATCTCTTCTAGGTGCAAGCTTTGGATTGGATTGAGTGGTGGAGAGCAAGAGCAAGAAGAAGAAGAGAAGGAAGCCCTAACTTGTGTTTGTGCTGGAAAAATGAAATGGAAGAAGAAGGTCTCCTCTTGTAGTAAGTGAGGAGTGGGCTCCACCATGAACAATCCTAATTAGGCTGAAATCATCTAATTCGGGACCTCGGATGGATTCGACGAAGAAGGAAGAAATGATCGTCGAAATATTTAGTTTCCAAAAAGTGTATGTTTCGCGGGTTTCGAGAATATCGAGATTTGGGTACAGATTTGGTGTGAAATGACTGTTTTGCCCTCAAGGCCAATAAATCGGGTTTCGGGTTCTCAAATGGATACGGGATCAACATGAAAGTTGTAGAGGTTACCAAAACAAGTCAAATGAGGCTAAAACAAGAATTATCGAGAATTTAGAATAACCTCCCAATCACGCGCAAAGTCACTAAAAGAACCCCCAAAGGGTCCCACAAATCACAAGGCCCTCAAAATTCCCCAAAACTAGAGAAAACCATTCTAGCTCACAAACTCAACCCAACAAATACTAATCCCACTAAAAGAAACTAATCCACAAATAAAACAACACTAATCCAAGAGATTAGAGGTCGGGTTCTCACATTACCCCACGGTGATCATGGGTGGACCAATCCCTCAAAGGATCTCGATTCGTCCTTTAACCAAGATAAACTCTATGGTGAGTGTAGCAATAGTCGGTATTCCGGTGGGACGGATGGGTAAAGCACTGTCAAGACCTTGACTCTGAATTGATGCTATGTTATTTCCATGTAATGAGGAGCAAGTAGTCCATTCGCTGGAAGACTTGACCGACCCACTCTACCCCCACAACAAGTTGGAGCTTAGACGGTGACCAAAGTAAAAGTAGCTTGGCAAGACTTGCCTCTTTTGTGGGCCAATATTTGTTAGAATGAGATTTAGAAAGATCTCATACATGGTGACGGTATTCATTTTGAAGGTGAGAGATCATGGCGCATGATAGCAATAGCACTTGCCTCTTTTGTAACTAGAGACTTGGAAATCTTGATTTATCTCAACCATTTCGAGTGCCCATCATTGTCAATTGTGTCCTTCAATGTGCTTTATAGTCATCAGGAGCACCCAAGACGCGTGTTTTAAGGGGATCATTACAGGTAGGCCCACCATCTAGACTTTGCAAGTGAGATGTGAATGATTTGGCGTACTACTGTTCGTCATAGACAAACTATATATGGAGAAGAAAAGTCTTTTAATGAGTACAGATCTGGTGAAGGTTTACCCTGGGTGATGTGACAGACCATGATTTGTGCACCCACAATTATCATGGGTCAAATCCCTTGGAGGGTCCCAACTCCTCTTTTAACCCAAGAATTCTCAAGTCAAGTCATTGGTGAGGCACTATCAAGTGTCAAGTGTCGACTATCAAGACCTTGACTCTGAATTGATGATATGTCATTTCCATGTAATGAGGTGCAAGTAGTCCATTTGCTGGAAGACTTGACCGACCCACTCTGCCCCCACAACAAGTTGGAGCTTAGATAGTGATCAAAGTAAAAGCAGTTAGGCCACATGGATTGCATTACCAATCATTAATGAGCAAACGTAGTCCATACTCCTTGCGTTCTAATCACGTTTCTCATGACAATGAGATCCAGACAAGGATAGATTCTCATATTAATTCAATGGTTTAAAAATTTTAGAGAAATAGAGTTAACAATCTCCTTACCTTTAATAATTGGATATAATTACTTAAATAACAAAAAATTTTTTTTTTTTTTTTGCTCTCTACAACTGCGAACTTCTTATATATAAGTACTTCCGTATATTGAAGAGATGAGTAAATGTGCCATTGCATTCTCGTTGTAAACTAGTAGCTTATGATAATTGAAGAGAGAACAAGTGTTGGTGAGGATCCACATGATGAAAACACAAGCCGTTCAAAATGAATGTACTCACTAGTGCATGAAATAAACAAGATTTCTACTTCAACTTGAGTTGATCTCGCCATATGATTTAACATATGACAAATAACATGATTAATAAATCTACTGCATCATTACTCATATTTATTTCTCTCTTCACTTGTGGGCCAATATTTGTTAGAGTAAGATTTGGATATATCTCAAATCTCAAACATGGTGAGAGTTTTTATTTTGAAGGTGAGAGGGTATAGCACATGATAGCAATAGCATTACTTCATTTTTTTACTAGACGAGATTTGGGAATCTTGATTTATCTCAGCCATTTCGAGTGCCCATCATTGTCACTATGCTTTTGAGCATTAGCATAGTCATCAGAGCACCCAAGACGCGTGTTTTAAGGGGATCCTTATAGGTAGGCCCACCATCTAGACTTTGCATGTGAGATGTGAATGATTTAGTACTACTGTTCATCCAATACAAATTATGGAAAAGAAAAGTCTTTCTATGAGAAGATCCTAGGATTTTTACTGTTGTGTTTTTTCTAAGTACTAAGGAGAAACTAAGGAAGGAGTAGATACATTTGAACATACACATCACTTACGGGTGGGGATCTCTTTATATTTTTATTTTAAAAATAAATATTAGGAATTAGTTTTTTTCTACTTCTCACATAATAAATTGAAATTCTCTCTATCAAAGAATATTAGTTCTTCTTTTCCTTTTTCTCAAGGAAAATAAGTCGCACCAAATAATTGAAAAAAAAATGCACCAAAAAAAAAAAAAATTCTTCTCTATTGCAAATTCCTTTCATTGCACAAACACACCTTAAAGTAACTATCATCTATTAGTATATGTATCAATTGAGTCCATTGTTATATGAAAATCTAGACATGAGAAATTGTGCAGCGAGAGGATTTTGCTCTATGTAGATTTTTCATTTTCACAATAGGGAGGAACCCTGCTCTATTTGAATTTGCAAATATTGTTTTACGCATAGATTTATATAAAAGTGGCACATTAGATTTTATCAGATCTTGGTAATAATAATAGGCCCACCATTTGAGCCCTGAATGCTTTAATATGTATCTCTATTTTGATAATTTGTACGTCCGATAAAATTGTATCCTTTACTTTTAGAAAGTTTATTGCTCTTAACGTAGATAGCCCATTCTTTAATAATTTTCTTGTAAAGTTCACAAACTTCTATCCACCTTTCTTATCAAATTTTTTTTCCAGCCAATGGTCAATTACTCTGGCTGCATTTTGCATGTGGGGCAGCTAGCTAGGGATGGTGATTGGAGGGTTTGCTACTAGTCGGGTAGACCCGAACTTACCCCGACCCACAATTGACTCATCCAAACTCACTCCGTCCCAGCCCTTTTACAACTGGTGCCAACATGTCCCGTAAAAAAAAAGTTGTGATTTCCTGTCCGTGCAAAGTCTCTTTTAGGCGCAACGCTTCTTATGGGGTGTCATGTGTGAAAGTGGAACTCATCATCATGATTGCAGAATGCAACACAGACTACCAATTTGGTGCTTACGAAAATATCACTGAATGCTGCACAGAATAGCAAACAATATCAACATTGACGGATCCATCCCAATAAGACTTTTTTTTTTTTTTCTTTTTGCTAATGGAGGGTTCCCAATCCTTTGGACTGGACTAATCCCTCCGGGCCCAGAGAGAAGCCGGATAAACCCCTGTGGCCCCTAGGTGTGGCCCTAAGGTGGAACACAAGTGGACTCAACATTCGGTTCCTGAAGAGGAAGGAACCGGGAGTCGATACCAGGATCTCTAGCTCCGGAAGAGGGAGGAACCGTGGTCCTGACCACTCGGCCAATAAGACTCAATACAATGAAACCATATCCATAAATGAAATGTCCATAAAATCTCAAGATAATACAAGGGGACCAGTTCCATCAAGCAGTGATTTGTACAATTAATTGGACAATATCCTACTACCTCATCAACCTGGTCACTGGATGGAATTAAGAATACCCACTCCAAGCATAGAACTAAAACCACAAAGAGCTTTTAGCTCTCATGATGAAATGACTATAATCACGATAATGAAGACAATAATTTGAAGGGGCATTGTTATAATGATGTGAGGTCCCACCCTTGGTGGGCCCTCTAAGGGCTATTTTATAGACTAATTAACTCTAATTTATGTTAATTATTGTTTAATTATGTTAATCTTTGCTAATCCTTGTTAATCTTCGCTAATTATGGCTAATCATTGTTTATTACTGTTTTATTTGGGCTAATTAGGGGCTAATTAGATTTTCTAGTTAGATTTCCTAAGTTAGTTAGATTAACTTAGTGGGTTAGTGTTTTTAATTAAGTTGGGGGTTGTGTTAATCCTAGGCTTTTAGAGTTAGGTTAGTTGTTAATAGAGTTTAATTAAGTTAATTAAGAGGGTTAGTATAAGCTAAAGGTGCTCTCTAGAACCTTCTTCCCTAATGACCAAATTAACCTCAAACCCTAACCCTAATTCCACTAAACCCTAGGGCTAAACTAGTAACTAACCATCTCACCTAAAAACTATAAGACCTCTCTTAACTCCCATTTGCAAGAACCCTAAACCTAATCTCAGCCCCCATCCCAAGATAACCTCCAGCCCTCTTCCCAAGAAAACTGCCCCAGCCCACTACTGTTCCTCCCAACTACCTTCATTTCCATTGCAACTCTCTCCTCCTCCTTCTTCTCTCTACGTTTGAGCCAAGGGTTGCAACTGTCACTGTGCTGGAATTTCAGTCTTGGAGCTACTGTTGTTGCTGTCTTCTTCTACTACTTCTCCTTCATTTCTGTTCTGCTGGAACCACCTCACTCTGCTGGAATTTCCAATTGGAGCTGCTGTGACACCATCTTCTTCTTCTTTCTCCTCATTTCTCTCATCTGTACCTTACTGGAATTTCTCCAAGGACTACTGCTATGCTGTTATTATCACCTAAGGGCTGCTGCTACACTACTACAGCAGCTGGGTGTTCATCTTCTTCTTCTCCACTTCCTCCTTCCCAGTCACTATAGCTGAAACTCAGCTGGACTGAATCTGTGCTGGAGTTCTCACCTGGGAGGTTTTGTTTCTACTGAGGAATCCTCCAAGCTGCTGTTACTACTGCTGGAACCCATTTTCAGATCTGCTGCTGTGTGATTCATCTTCTTCATCACTTCCCCTGTTCAGCTGGGAAGTGGGTCTCTTCTTTCCTAGCTCTATTTCTTCTCTACAACCTCTCTCTCAAGCTACAAGAGGCAAGTGCATAAAACTACTAACTTAGGATATGTGTTTTATTCTGTGATTCCCTTGTTTTCAGTTCTTATTATGTTCAGTTTAGTCTAGATTACACATGAGCTTTGTTTTATGTTTTTGGATGGAAAGGTCACTGATGGATGGGGGTTTTCACCCCCCATTTGGAAGATCAGTGGGCCATAAGGTGATGGATGGATGGTTTTTGTGTTGTTAATTGATTAGAAGTGTTTGGGTGAAGTTTGGAAGAGATTGGAAGTAGTTTGGGTGGAAATGGAGCCAAAACAGAGTGACTGCAGAAACTGGGTTTTGTCCCAGTTTCGTGTACCCGGTTAACCGGCAGTGTAGCCGGTTAACCGGGCTTTGCAGGCCGGTCAACCGGCCACACTGAAATTGCAGAAATGGGAAAAATCAAAGCTCCCAGTTATTCTTCTGCAGGGACATGCTGCAGGTCAGCCGGTTAACCGGACTATGCAGGCCGGTTAACCGGCCACACTGAGATTTCTTGGAAAACTGGCCCTTAGCCATTTCTTGCACAAATTTCATTTCAAATAGTCGGGTTGACCTGGTCTCGCACCGGTTGACCCGATTCACGCTGTTTGTGCAGGAAGTGACTGAAAGTTGGTTCTTCAATCAAAACTCAGACTCCTCACACCCAAATGGACTTGATACTTAGGATTTTACTTTAGGTGATGTTTAAAGCGGGAACATCAATCGTTCTAAGGTTTTCAGAGTATGCGGTCAATCACCTAGGCCTGGTTGTTTGACCGGACACGCTGTAAGCCTTTAGAAACGATATAAGTTGTCCAGGAAGCCTGATTCAGATTAGTTAGTGCACTCGGTTGATCTTCCCGGCCAGGAAATCAACCGAGCTCACAACACATCAGGTTCACCTGGAAAACCCTGATTGTTCCAGTTTTCAACACTTAGGAGATATGATCAGTTGTGGGGCCCATTGACCATCCAAATGAGTATTTATCAGTGTCCTAAGCCCGAGTCAACGGTGTGGCTCAACCTTGACTCGCGGGGACCACTGTTTAGAGTTTTGGTTGATAATCTAAGATGATTCGACCTCCAAGAGTTGTCATAGATGCCATTAACTGACTAAGCACCAAATACAATATTTTACGGCATTAATGACATCGTTTAGAGATCGAATTACCGGAGATAGACCCGAACCTAAAGTGGCCCATTACCTAGGATTGGACCGTTGGATTTCCCGTTGATTCTCTGATTGAAGTTTATACTTCACTGTGATTTTACTCTGTCATTCTTAGATCTTTAGATAGTTGTTTACTGTTAATTAAACATAATTGGAAGACCTGAACCTAGGGTATCTAGAGGTGACCCGATGGTGTGATTTCGGAGATCATTGACCCGTGTCTGTGTCTAGGCGGGCCCTTAATGGGCCTAAGTGTGGTGATGTGAACCCTTTAGCTTGAAGAGGTAGTTTCTATTGGACTGTTAAGCTGTTATGGATTGTAATGGAACTGTTTATCAGTAGTAGATGGATTGTTGCCTCGTTTGGACGGTTATAGACCAGGCCATGTACTGATGGGCCTTGGTATGGATCCAACGAGTGGGCCTGGACCTTGAATGAGATCCAGAGACTGTATTGAGATGTGTAGACCTCTTAGAGATATTGTTAGGACCTTGTTCACGCAAGGCAAAGCCTAGACAGACACAGACCTTAGAGTTATTCTCGAGTCGGCATGAACATTCACTCGGTTGATTTAAGCTCAGCCGGTGGACTGATCATCCCCGGTAGGAGCTAGTTGAGTGTTGTGGAGCTATCATGATGAGCTGTGTGGTTAAGACGGCAAGGTGTCATACCGTGCCGATCTGGAGTGATGAGATGATGAGTTGATGAGTGATATTCGGGATTAGTTATTCCCTGGTGAGATTCCCCACCGCGACTGTGTTCAGTATGGGAGGGCCGCGGCATAATATCCCGCGGTATTCCAGCTCGTGTGAATGTGCCACCTTGTTTGTAGTAGTTTAGATGTTTTCTATTTATACTGATTCCTTATGATTTAAATGCACAACTGCCTAGTTCTTTTCCCTTGTTATTCATTTAACTTATGTACCCGTCTTTAATTCCTTTGATATATATATGCTATGTTAGTAGTATGCTGTATCTTGCCAGATCGTTTAGATCTGACCCATTCTATGGTGCTTAGGCCTTGATCCCGAGATCCCAGATGACACACTAGCTGTAGTGGAGGCACCCGTTGCAGGAGAGTACGCATGGGGCCCGGCCGACACGGATGTCGAGCCGGAGGGCGAGGAGTTCATTCCAGGGTTTTGAGGGACTTTGTTATTTTGGGTTTGAGTGGAAATTTTGTAGTGAGAAGGGTAGAATGAAAATGTATAACTTTGATTAACATTGAATCATTTTAATTAGACATATGTTCTGCTCATACTTTATATATTTATCGATACTTATTGCTTCCGCTTTGTTTAAATCGTTATGCTTCCGCAATATTAAATGTTATAACTATGTTGGTCAAAAAGTTTTAAATTGGACCTCACTGCGGCCTACGATCTTGGAAGTTCTCGGATTTTCCGGGAAGTAGCGCGCCAATTTTGGGTAGTCGAACGAGTATATCGGTATCCGGAATTGGGGCGTTACAATGATATACACTAATGACACAGACACTTACACGATATAGTGGGAAGTAGGGTCTCATACGGCCCATTTAATGTAACCACACCTTAAACACCAATTTGCTTTAAACAAAGAACATCTATAGGAAATGGAGCCTTCAATGATAAACCAAAGAATACAAACTGATAATGACCACAGTAGAGCAGTAGTACAAAACACTTCAAGTATTCTTGAATAAGCAAAACAACTCCAATATTGTCAATTAATCCTCGACTGATAAGGTGCAAAAACAATAAGATCAAATCATAGTCTGAAAATAGTTGAAATTTTGAAAATCTAGTGATGGATAGAGTCAGGTAGTAAACAAATCAAAATTGATTCTTTCTTACAATAGACATATATTCAATCTTGCCCATCTAAAATATTAAAAAAGAAGTACAGCGCAAAGATTTGTCTTCAATTAGGCCCAAGTATGCCTATGCAGCCTCTCTCAAGAAAAGCAATATATGGCTGTAGAAATGCAGTTCAGTCAGCACAACACATCCATTAGCAGCAACATCTAATGTCACATTCATTAGAGTATCCCTAAATACAAATTAACAGAAAGGCCCTTCCAAACTCAGGTTAAGTTCCTTGGCAATTTCATGGACCAACCTTTCAAATGGAAGTTTTCGGAAAAGGAGTTTTGTGCTCTTCATAAGCAGAGAATATTAAAATAAAAAAAATCCCAAAATAGGTTCATTCAACACTAACATTAGGTAAGTCAAGTTGAACAATTGAAGCAAAAGAAATTCAAACAAATCACTCTGAAAAGCAACAATATCTAACCTTACAATCTTGGGCAAGCATTTTGAATGGCACTTACTGGGTAAGATGCTCTATGATTTTATTTATGGATATCACTGCATTGAAGAGGAAGATAACTCATCAACCACATAATATTAAAAACCAAAGTTCCAAAATAGGTGCATGCAACAGTAACATTAGCTATTCAATAATTACAATTAAAGGAAAAGAAACTCAAAAAATACATGTCAGAGCAAAGTTCTAATCAGCCTTAAAATGGCAAGAACTAAGTTCGTCTATGTGGAGAAAACTTTGTTATATTTACCTTGTCTATGCAAGTGGGATCAGTCCAGTATTTTGCTAATTCCACATGTTCTAGCAAGCACTCTCTAATTGTTTGATGACTGTTTGTCAATGATATGCAGACTTCTAGGCTTGAGATGGTAATGTGATTTGAGATTATCTAAATCTTAAGATGTTAATTTGGTATCTAAATCTTCTTACGCTCACTCTCACGCCCATCTCCGTCTCTCTCACGTCCAAATTCTACCTAGAATCAGACTACCCCTGTTCCTCCTCTTTTCTCCACCACACATCTCCTTCATCATCAAACCTCAAAAGACCTAAAATCTGTTGTACTTGAGTTTGAAATCTTGAAGATTCAGTGATTGCTGATTTGGGGTTTTGCTTCTATTTTCTTTCTGTAGCATTAATGACAGCTTGGATGAGGTGGTCATGTTGTTACAACCTGATGATACTGATGGTAGAGATGAAGTGTAGCCTATATGTTTCACACCTGGATTCTGGTAATTATCTCCTCTCTTTTTTTTAATTCTGGATATGTGAGTTTCAATGAAATTTTTGGCAGCAACACCAATAAATCATGAGTGTATTTTCATATATTTGATTTTACTGTAGAAATGAGAATATCAGTTCGTTTTCAGCCTCATACAAATCACTAAGGTTTTTTTTTTTTCCTTTCTTTCATGGGTTCTTTATTTGGACCAAAAGTAAAATCTCTCTTTTATTTTGAATTTGAGATCGCCTTTTTCTAGCTTTATTGACCTGTAGTTCCCTATTTTGGAATGGCTAACAGTATTTTGGCAGGGTTATTGTTACATTATCTGCTCAATATTAGTTAACTTTTTTTATAGGTCACTCAATGTTAATGTTCAATTCATATGTTGCTGCGACACTGAGTCATTCAATACTTGTTGGTTGACAAGAAAGATATTCTTAGAGTCATTCAATGGGATAGCATAGGCATGGGATTTTAGTGGAGCAAGCTACGATGAAGATCTAGCTATGATGTTAATGATGTTATTCAATTTTATATGGATGCCCTTCCAAATTGAGTAATTGGCAATATGGTCTTCACATCTTTATTAGCTGGTAAAGGTCTTAATTACTTGCAGCATTGTTTTTTTATCATAATTCTTTTTGGATGCTATTAGGTCTTCAGTATGTGAGTTTATTGAAAAGGTTTTTGTTTTCTGTGTTTTGTGGAAGGTGGCATTATTTAAATCTGATTCTCAAGTCTTACTGCAATCTCTCCCTTCTTTTCCATATATATGCATGTGTGGAGAGTAAGTTTCCAGCGTTCTCTCTGTTTTTTTCCTTTTTCTTTGATAAACATGAAAACTTTTTGAGAGTCTCTAGGCTTAGTGGTGATGGGATGGAGTTTTTTGTTTCAGTTTTTTTCATTAATGGATCATGGTGAAATAATTTGGGATTTCTTGAAATTCTATTATATTCCTTTTTCAGTGAAGTTGTCTTTAGTTTGTGATTTAGGTTGAATTTTTAAAATGGGTTAGAGGAGATTTTTTGGATCTTATTTGGTTTTTTGGAGATTAAGGCTCCAAAATGCAACATTGTTGTGTTATGGATGAGAACTCTTGAAGTCCATGACATTTGCAATGCAAGTACACGGAATAGGTTCCTAGAAGGTAATGTCATGGAATAGGTTTCTCACCATTCGATAGGTTTGCGATCATTACATTTGGAACTTAGTGAAACACTTAAATTTGTTAAATATGCTATCTGTGCTTGTGCTCCTCATAGACATGACTATGCTGTTGTCCCTTAAAAAAAGGCATAGTAAGTGCCCTGCGATGCAGTATGCATGTCACGGACTCTGTCAACCATGAGTCGCTGGCCATGACAACTTGCTTTAAACTAACTCTATATTGAGCTTTTTGACTGGTTGATGTTTCTTTCTTCAGGGCATATGTTCTATCTCCATGTTTAATCAACTAATCGAGTGTTGGGGCCTTTTATATGTATTTATTTGTTTGATAAGTATATGCTAGGATTGAATTCATGGTCTGATCTGTGTATACCTTTCTTCATTTGAATGCAACTCAAGTATGACTAATGAATACATGGCTGTAACAAAAAATCGGAATGGTGGTATTCTACCCAAGTAATTTGATTTCACACATGTTCTCACTTAATCGCGCATACACAACACACAAATTGGAGAACTGCAATTCTTCATTCATATCTCCAAGTACAATGACAATTGCATAGACTAATTAATCCAGAAATAACTATCCAAATGTGGTTACTATAACTTACTAACTACATGAGAGTGGTAAAGAAAGTAGCATGTGATAGCCGCTGTACAACTAGCACATAAACATGTGTTTTGTAAATAAAATATTGACAAAATAACCTACTGTTTAACCTCATATGTGACTATACAGTTTACATGTGCAAGATGCACTAATTTTTTACAGACTGGGGGCCTAAGCCTAAAGATGTGGTGGCTCTGTTGTGGCGTATGTGGGATTTGCCTTGTTAGGCATAGGCATGTGCCAAACAAATATGATCTGCAATTCCAGCAGCTGATGTGAAGAATTAGATGTCTAACTAATGTCATCTTACCATAGATGGGTGAGTCTAATTATATAATTTGCAATTCTAGAAGCATATAAATTGTAGTTGTACATGAACTGCAATACCGGATGTCCAAGAGATACCATTATTACATGCTCTTCTTGGCCTTTACAGGCGGTGATAATACTAATGAAGGAAATATTGTGGTACAGAAATCAAAAGGTTGAGTGTTGCTGCCTACAATAGCTGTTAACTTTGATCGTTGTCTCGTGGGAGAGGTGAGCAACAATTTGAAAACCCTGTCATGTTAATGGATGTAGAGAGTAATTTTTAATCAAGTTGCATGTATCTATTAAATATGTCTTGTCAGTTGGTGCTGAAGTTGGTGGAGTGAAAACTGGGACGAAGGTAAAGGAAACAACTGAATATCAGGAATTTGCCTGTTCGTGGGTGGTGGGCTGGATACTATAAGTTAAAATGTATTCAAAAACATAATTGCATATTTTATGCCATTCTCATAATTCCCTTTCACTTATAAATGTGAAGGATTTGGTGTTTTGCTATTGAGTTTGTTATCAAAGGAGGCTAACCGAGCTTTAGTTTCAGGTCCTTTTCTCGGATGTGAGAATCACACTTATCTTAAGATTTTTACCCATGATTATGAGGTGAGAATCAAACTTATCTTAAGATTTGAATGTAAAGACTTTCCATTGAAAATGATTTTTTTTTTGGCAATGAATGTACTATTTAGAGGGCATACTTGACATTGGAGTAGTAACCTGTTGTCTTATTTAATACATAGAAAATATGGGTGGCACAAAACAATCATTGGGTGGTTTGCTTAAAATCTGGAAAAATGATTAAATAGGCACAGTTTAGCTCATCACCAAACCAACCAACCAGAGTTCACTCATGAAAAAGCTTAAACGTAGGATGGTTGTCTCAAAACCAAAGCTGCCCCAAAGCTTTCTTTATGGATAGTCATGTATGAATGGTGCCAATACATTTTCACCTTGTGGAAATTCTTATTTTTTGAGAATTTTCAAGATCAACCTCCTCCATAGGATTTGAAAATCCTCATTCTTACAGATTTACGTAGCAATGCTAATTTGTTCACAGACGTACGCACGAACACACACCGATATTGATGTAAAATCCTCAGTTATACAAATCTACGGCCATAAGGAATTCTGAAAATTTGTGAATTCCTCATGGATTCCTCATCTGCTACGAAATGTACCCTAAGGGAGGTTTTTTTATTGGTCATTTTTAGATATTCATCTTTGATTCTTTGTTTTTATCCACTTATAGAATTACAATGTCTTAGAATTCAATTAAATGAGATGAACTCTATTTGATGACAAGAATTTGAAAGTCTTTTTAGGGTGCATTTGTTGTGCAGTGACAGGATTCCACTCTCTGTGGATTTCCATTTCTCCAAGCTAAAGGAAACCTGTCATCTTGGATATGTGGGTTATAGGCCCACTACACTTCTGCTGTGCTATTCTGACTCTACAAGGATTCATACAAATATCTTCTCTTGCCGGTAATGTCTGTAATCAATCTCTACTTCAAATGTTCAAAACTAACCTCACCCTTCTCAAACAACACTAAAAGACACTACTTACATGATCAATTTATCAACAAATCTGCACTCATAGAAAATTCTGAACAGTCATCTGAATTTCTGACACTGTGGCAAGACTACACACCACACAATACTAATCTCTGTCAACATAGGCTGCAAAACCCTCATCAACAAACTGAGAAAATCCCATTCAAACAAACCTCTAAACTAAACCTATTAACAATAAGAAAATCATATTCTAACACAATTGCGGTACTAAGACCACACAGTGGGTCATGAGACATTAAATGCTCTCCCCACTCACTAAGAATTTGATCAACAAATTCATTCTCTAAACCAAACCAAACCAAGCATTTTCCCACTAGGTGGGGTCGGCTATATGGATTTGACGACGCCAATCAAATCTGTTTAGGGCCATGTCCTCCGTTAAATCCATGTAGGCAAGGTCATGTTTAATAGTTTCTTTCCAACTTCTCTTGGGTCTCCCTCTCCCTCTCCTACTCCTGGCAATCTCCATGCTTTCACACATTTTAACAGGTGCCTCCGTTGGGCGCCTTCTAACATGGCTGAACCATCTCAATCGATTTTATCTCATTTTATCTTCAATCGGTGTTATTCCTACTTTGCCCCTAATCTCCTCATTCTTAATCCCATCTCTCCTTGTGATCCCGCTTAATCCCATCTCTCCTTGTGATCCCGCACATCCATCTTAGCATTCTCATCTCCGCAACTTTCATCTTCTTAACATGATTATGCTTTACTGCCCAACACTCTGATCCATATAACAACGCTAGACGTACCGCCACCTTATAAGAGAAATAATTAATCACATTGCATGTACTAATCAAACAACTATAGAATCCATACTTATGCAGTATAGATATTGTCTAACGGTTCGTATGTCTCACATGCGTCCTCTTGTTTCTAGTCAATTTTATTTCTAAAAACATGCCCGCTCCGATACCTTTTGTCACGTCCCAGGAATGGGCTTGGGAATTTACGTGAGATTAGGGGCCCAATATTAATGTTTAATAAAAAGACCATCCAACTTTGCCCCCAATCATTGTCCCTTAGGATCGAAGTCTACAGTGAGGTATAAATATTTTTTTATCAATTCACTATAAAAAAAAATGCTGCAGAATTTCTTATTTAACCAAAAGGTACAAAATAACATTTCAGAGTATGCACATTTACTCTATTTCTTAATTAAAGTTTATAAAAGACACAAAAGTAATTTAATTAAACAACATCTACGAAACCTATGTTAACAAGAAATTAAATATACACTAACCATTAAATGAAAGCACTCATGTGTTGGTGAAAACAACATTGTTGTTTACACATCACTCGTACTCACCATCAGGTTGTATCACCTGAATCAACACCTTTGCGTTCCCCAATAGATAAGCTAAATACCTATGCAAGTATAGCATCATCAGGCTACGACTAGTCGACAGGTGAATATATAAATAGAAACAAATATACAATGGGAAGCAATTAAAACAATATTCCATAAGTTCAATGAAACCTGTGATTCATACTCTCATATAAAACCAGAAATTCGTACTAACAAATCCGATCCATACTTTCATAAATTCCAATAAAAACATATTCTTACATCCAAAAATACACCACTTAGGCTTTTACCATGACAATAAGTCATGGCACTTCGGGTCCTTACCCTGTCCATAAGTTCTTTTATTCACCAGATATTCTGGGTACCTAACCCTGTTCATAAGTTCTTTTCTCCAGATTTTTCAGGATTTTGTTACCCTGTTCATAAGTTATTTTTACGGAGATCAACCGTTCTTTAGATTTTAACGAGAATCTATTACTCTGTTCATATCGAGCTTCGCATTCGTCATATTCACATGTGGATTTAGCTTAGTGGTGTTCATTCATATATATAGAAATTCAAATCAAATTCGGAAATTCATACTAATTATTCATATAAATGAAAATAACAATTTCCATTAAAACATGTGAAAAGCCTTCTAATATAGTTTCAAAGGGTAGCATAAAAGTCATAAGAACCTATGGAAAATATCCAGTTTTCAAAAGAAAACAGGAAAATACTGCCCAAAAGTTGGCTAATCGAGTGGTGACCGACAGGTGACCGCCTGTATAAAAGTCCCCAAAATGATGTTTTCTGGAATTGTGACCAGCAGGACACCGACCTACAAAGTCGGTTCACCGACTAATCCCAGAAACTTCAATCTGAAGCTCTATCGAGCTTCAATTACAGGGATTTATTCCCTCCCTTAATTATTTCCCGCAATCAAATTTCAGGGCCAAGCCCTCTACACATTACACGTTCATTCTCCTTATTTCATCCCATCAAAACCATCAAATTCATTCTCTAATCATCATCTCCATCATTCTATCCATTTATTTTCCATAAATCCAAACCCATTTAACAATTGGATTCAAAACCATAATTAAACCAATTCAAAGTCATAATCCATAAAACATATGCATATCGATTAAAATAAACACATATTCACTTGCCTTTAGGTGAGAAATCACAAAATGCCCAATTCTTAGCTCAAAAACCTCAAAACCTAGAGAATAAATCAGACCCACATAATTAACCCAACTAATCACTAATAAAGAAGATAATAAACTCATCTTTTCCAATTCTAAGCAAAACACCCAAATCAACTAACCTACTCAAATCAAAACCTTACCTAGAGGAAGGAGATGGGAGAAACGCCAAAACAATGGCATCAAGAGGAAGCTTAGGTTCTTGTGGAAATGGTGATGGGGATGGTGATGGTGATGGATTAGGGAAACAATGGTTGGATTGCTCATATGGCCAAGAGGTGGAATGAAAGGAACCAAAAGAAGGAAAGAAGAAGTGAAGCCAGAGAGAGGGATCCGGTTGCAGAGAATGAAAGAAACAAATAAGTGAATGAAGATGAGGGAGAGGTGAGAGTCGGTTGACATAAAGGAGGGGCATTTTGGGTTTTTCACATTTAAGCTGATTTAAATGAAATGATCTTTGGGTCCATTTTTTTATGATGATGGAAGGTCCGGATCAAGATAGTGTAGAAGGATAAAGTTTAGGAAATTAAAATATCTACCCAACGGTACCAAAATCTCAAAAATTTAAAATTACGAAAAAGCCTTTTTAAATTCTATGGAAAATTACTAACTACTCCCCAACTATACCCAAATGAACCCGGATCTAAACTAAACTTTGCACACACGATCATAATAATTAATCGGTCATGTTTGGCTTTTAAGTGAGCTTGATTGACTAACATTGCAATTAATTAGGCTAATTATACCGTCAAAGTCCGGGATTTTACAAGCCCTTCCCTTCCCGAAATAGGGGTGGATTCAAATCTAATCTTAAACCTACTTTATTTAAGGAATGTTGAAATTATAATTTTCATGGATGCTAGAATATTTATTAAGTAATTATTTAATTATTTGATTTTGTAGTCAAGTTTCTAATTAGCATATACATAGTCAATCTGGTCATGCATTTCTTTCTTTTTATTGCTCATTTGCTTGACTCTATATTCCTCTGCCTTTACTTTCTTCAATCACATGCAATCATTTAATTGCATGTGTCACCAGAAACTGATGCTCATATCTTTTTAGTGCTCTGCTAGGAATTACATTAAAGATTTAGATTGGAGATTTATTGCTGATATAGTTTCTGCAATTGGCCTTTGTGCATTAAGGCTTCGCGATGTCGCTAATCCTTGCTTGGAAGGCTTCTTGCTTTGACCAAACAAAGTGTGGGCTTGAACTCCCTGTTCAAACAACTTTTAAATTAGTATTGCTATTGAATTAACATGTCAAATGGCAGATTCTTCTATAGGCTCTACCATGGGGAAGGTGTTTTGACACAAGCTGTCAGTTCATCAATGCAATTATAAATTAAAACCCTGCCAGTCATAAAAACGTGATAACCACGTTGCTGTAGAATCTATTTTCTTAAGGTGCTCTCTCTTTATAGGAACTTCTAAATTTCTTATAAGAGCCGTTTAGTTTATAGGTTGAATATAATTAAGTGCTAGGAATGTGAAACTTTGAATGATGGGATTTTTACGAGGCCTGTATTTTTGTGTATTTACTTTAGTTTCTAAATAATTGGTGCAGAAGTATTTGATCACGATAGAATGGAAGTTATGTTTTGTTCATTAATGAACTCAAGCAAGTAGCCATAATAAGAACTAGACATCTATATGTTTTTTTTTTTTTTTAATGACTGTAAACAGGTCTCTAGAATGTAACATCTTACCAATTTATCATTTCCTATATGAGAAGTTACTTTTTTTGTGGTTTGATGGATAAGAAAGGGAGTGTAAATATTTGATAGCTTGTTCAAACTGTTATTTATTTGGACAAATTAGTCACTAAACTACAAGCACTACTTTTTTGGCTCACTATCCCTTAATCCAAGCTGATTTAAAATATTGAATGGAGTACAATTTAAGGTCTACGCCCAACCCAAATACTAAACACAACGTTCAAACTAGCTCAACCTAAATTTATTAATTGGGGCCCAACCCAAATACTAAAACACAAGGTTCAAACCAGGCTCAAAGCAGGCTAGGCCCGCCCTACATAATCTGTAGTTTTTTTTTTTTTTTTCCAAATTACTTGTAAATATACCCTTCACTTGCTGGCATTCTTCTCGCCATGTGGTGGAGTGCATTTGAATTTGAAGTTCAATACCAAGGTTGAAAGACACTGTTATGGTAGAAATCTTGAGTGCAATGCATTCCAAGTTGAAACTAAATGCTGAGAAAAGCCAAACCAGAGTCAAAAGATATGATTTAGAAGAGTTATTAAGCCAAGTTGAAATTATGCTTGCTTTTTGTTGGATTCAGGTTGTTTGGCTGGGTGGGTTAATGTTGTTTGCTTTTTTAATCTTAAAATTTTAAATGCCCTGCTGGCTGTGAGATTTAGAAAATTGGAGACGGCTGGTTTGAGGCAATATTACAGGCGTTTTAAACTTTTAAGTAGTGTTGTTAAATGGTTTTTCTGTTAGTCGTTCCAATCATTGTGTTGAATGAATATTTTTTTAATTTCTTATGATTTGCCCACTAAACTCATTATTGAATTGTAGAATGTTCAATCTTTTGTGGTGCTATTTGTATACAATTGCCAATTTTTCCTTTTACTTATGCCCTGTTACTTTATAATGGTAAATGTCTTGGCTAAACCTAACCCAATTTCAGCCATTGCTTGATTTGTCTCCTAACGCATTTAGAACCCATTTCCAGCCACTGTTTTGCCTGTTTATTTATGAGAATTTTTCCGTTAGAATTCATTATTTTATAAAGTCATTCTAGTTTTCTCCTTCACTTTCCTTGCAGCAAACAACGAAATACTCGTCAGGCTTTCGCTCTCTTTGCTATTACTCACGATACATATAATAGCAGTATGAAAAGTGTTTATTTTCATTGCAATCATCATATTTCTTTGATGTTGTATTCTTCTTATACCTTCTGAAAAAATGTGATCAATCAAGCTTCTGCTTATTGACAAATATTTACATTATTTTTATTCATATATATGCTATTTTGTGAATAGGTGTAAGTAACTAGGTATCTGGTAATTGATCGTTATAAATTGTTATTCTCTCTTCTTCATTGTCTTCTAGCTTAATATTGCATGTAGAGTTTCTAATATTTACTTTGAAGAATGTTTTATGTTTATTGTTTCTCTTCATGGTTATAAAATATGGACATGTTTTTATCACCACAAAATTACTTTGTTATTAACCCCTTTTTTATAGATGTAAAAATGGGCCCAAAGAAAGATAGAAGAGAATATTTCAAAAGGTATTACAAAAATTTAAGTGATGAAAGGAAGGAAGAGCTCCGGAAAAAGAGAAGAGAGATATTTTGTTCAATGTATGGACGGGTACATAGCAGCATCATATATACTTTCCAGAGTCAACCCTTTTCCACAAAAGGCATATTGATTTTTATGCCAATGAGACGCCTATCTGATATCATGATATGATATAAGAAAAATTAGGTATTTAGGTTCCATTTCCTGTTCATTACACTCCAATTCTTATTGGTAAATGATATAATCGTTGGTTTTAGGTGTGCTTCAAAGCGATGTCGTTTATTTTCAAAATATTCCAACTATAAAGAAATCTACATCCAAGAAACTTTGAAGTCATTGTCATTGTTTTCCCAGTTGCAAATGCTACTGGCGCTCTTCCTACATGGGTGAAAAGGTACATCACTGAAGAATGTGTCATTCTTGCTAACTCAAAACATTCTTCTATATTGGATATTTGTCTGTAAAAGTATAACGTATGGGCTAATGTACTGAGATTAAAATAAATGCATTATAGCGATACTGCTAAGGATAAATAATCCAGATTAAATATCATTATCCAATGTTTGACCTTTTTCACACTGATTGTGGACTTGCCATAAGAAGTTTCTCACTGTCCACACTCATGCTGCCTATAGAATGGTTGGAAATGGAATTAGGACTGTCAATTAAACCCCATTTACTCAACTACCAAAGGAATGTGCCCTAATTATTAAGACAACTTTTAATACTGTTGTTTTATTAAGAGAAATCCTTACAAGTGATTGGAACACCTCATCCATCTCACTTTGTAAATGATTCACATCTTTTCAATTTCATGTGATTATTTGCAATGTGTATATACTGTTATTGTTAGCTACATTAGTATCATGAACATTTGTTGCTGATTACAATTTATTCTATAATTTCTACATTATGCTAAACTTGATTCCCTATTGTAGGTTTCTACAATTGTTTGAAAAATGTACTAAAAGCCATTTTTAATTTTTTTTTTCAATATTATTCAGTTTAAAAGATAATTACAAGCAAGCTTACAGAGATATGATGTGAAAGCGATTGTTATCACTGGAAAAACTGATTAATTCATTGTTATCTATTAATTGGCAATGAGGTGAATGAATGAAACAGGGGACTTACCAGCTGTAATTGATGTATATCTAATATAACCCATGTCATATAATACTATTGTTCTTAACTTATCGAGTTTGTCATGCTCACATTTCAACTTCTACTACTAAACTAGGTTTACAGAACTTCGACTTGGAATAATTCCTGAATTTTCTGGATGCTTAGCTCTTCTTTGGCCATTTGGATGTTACTTAGAGAGTATGCCTTTCATTTATTATCATCTTGGTGTTAGGATATTATCTTCATGTTGTTTTAAAAACTAGGCATGCTTCATGCGTAAATGTGTGAAGTTTCTATTCGTAAGAGAGCCCAAAGTCGTTGTATAACAGAGAATTGCATACCTATTGGAAGAAGTGAAGCAAGTTCTATACATGTAGCTAAGGAACGACTTTCATGATCTGCTGCTATAATCAGTCCTAACCATGTTCAAAGCTTGAATGGGTTGAATACTTTGTGGGTCTATTCCATGTTTTGTATCTATGAAGAAAACACTTCATTCTATCTCTATATTTGCATATTCCTCTGATGGTGTAGTTATAGCTTTTACCATCAGTGGCCCCCAAAAAATGTAACAAATTATTATTAGTGAGTACCAAACTAGAAAGAACTTGTCTTTCTTCATCTATATTTCAGCAAAGTGCCCAAATAATATTGCCACCTGTTAGTATAATACCAATATTTCCATTGCACATCTGTTGACAAGTATAAAGAAATTACTAAAATGAATGATTTGAGCGAAGCAAGTAAATAGGACAAGCTCAACTTCTTAACAAACCTTCTAATCAGTGTTTAAAACTATTCTTTTCGGTGTAATTGCAGTAACTTGCAGACCAAGTGGCAAGGACAGTGCCAGCATACCTTGATCAAAAAGAGCCAAAAGCTTTTGCTACCATCTTACAAAAAGCAATTAGATTGAATTAGAACGCTATGACAAGATGATTCATGTCCTCAGAACTTCTTCCTCAGAACTTCTTATCAAAAGAAGGTATAGAAAATCCTTCAAGTCTCTTATCTTACAACATATATTCGAGGTTGGTAAGTATTATATTGAGATACGTCAATTCGGTATGCACTTTTGTCACGACCCGGACCCGAGATCAGAGTCATTAGGGTTAACCCCCGGGTCGCGATGCTCATACTTACTCCAGTAAACCCCGTTTAACCGAAGTTACAACGAAGTTTACAAGGGATCTTGCATACGTACCTGTCAATGTACAATAGTGCGGAATATACGAATAATATACATTGACAACCTATTTAACAAAATGAATCTTAAAGTCCCTTTACATCGTTTCATACACCTAAAATCAACCACTGCATATTTAATACATCGTTTCATACACCTAAAATCAACCACTGCATATTTAATACAATGCAGGGAATATCCTTCTATTACTTATAATACTAAAAATAAATATACAAAACAGTTCCAAAAGAATTTCCAAAAGATTCTATCTTCTCATCTCTCAATCAAGTCCACTCCGCTAGACCTCCTGGAGGTAGCGCATGGGCCTCCTCCGCTGCCTGAACGGTCTCCGAAGTACCGACACGGGCAGACGAGCCTGTAATATCATCAGTAATACCATGAACACGACGGTTCAACAGGTATACACATATCTATGACAGATTTACAATTACTAGCAATTCATTGTACAATAGTGCTAGACAATTCATAACAAACATAAGTAACAATGACCATAAGATGGCAACTACACTAGCAATGGTTTCAACTCCAATTCAATTCATTAATCTTCCAAAGGAAGCAATTCATATTCATTTATTCAGTAGGTTTAACCTTTATTAATGACTTTTCTATGAATGACTTTTCAGTCAATGACCTTTCGGTCCAAATAAGGTGGGATCTCCCAGTGTCTTGATCAGAGATCACTGGTGTCACCACGGGCTCCGGAACACCCCATTCTCATCTGCTGCAGCAGGAATAATCATTTCATTCAATTCAATTTCATACTGAGTTCGGAAACCACTAGGTAGTGCCATGCCAAACCTGATAACAGTTCCTATTCATTTCAGTCTAGTGTCCATTCCAACCTTAACTAACCATTGAGTGCAACTTTGGTTATCAATGCAAGTATTACTTTTGATGATATTACTTATATGATTATGCATTAGGATAACCCTAGTTAACACTTATGGAGGCATAACAATACTACTAATCATCATTGACTCATAAGCGATATCAAATTTCGTAAAAATCCAAAACTCACTGGCGGTCCTCGCGATTGGCCAAATTTTTCCTTACTATAAATAAAATGGTCAATTTCGGCTACCTCAGCGGCTACCTGGAGGTTAGCCGCGACTGTGCAGGCGGCTAGCCGAATTGTACTGGCGGCTAGCCGAACTAAGTTCGGTCAGCTCGCGGTCAGCTTTCCAGAAGCTGATTTTTCTGACAGGAATTTTCTGACCAATTTCGGTCAGCTCGGCGGTCACCCCGCGGTTACCTCGTGGTCACCCCGCGGCTAGCCGAAATTTCAATTTCGGCTAACCGAATTTTGGCGGTTAGCTTTCCAGAAGCTCGCCAATTTCAGATTTTCTGGCGGTTAGCCTCGCGGCTAGCCGAAATTCGCCTAGAAACAGATTTTCGAGCTTCAGAAATCTTGAACAAAAATCACATCTTTGAACTCAAGGAGTTCACACAAGTTCTATAAAAGCTTAAAATCATAGAAATGCATATACTTGCCTTAAATGAAGCTTTGATAGAGAAAACCCCTCTTTTAGCTTGACTCAAGTAGAAACCCTTCAACTTGAAGCTTTGATCTCAACACCACTCCAAGAAGATGATGAGGAAAAGGAAGAAGATGAATCCTCTGCACTTGATTCACCTCAAATCCACCCTTGATGAAGAGAAAACGGAAGAAGAAGAAGAACCGTTTGAGAAGGGATGTTGCCTAGGGTTACTGTGCGTGGATCCTGAACTCAATGAGTTCATTGCTTATATATAAGGGCCCGTTTTGCATTAAGCCCCCCATTCACTCTTTCATTTACATTTTGAGTCAATTCAATGCCCATTTGTTCCAATATTCGTCAAATCAATTCGAGTCTTTTATGAAAGTTCTCGTACTCGTCGAGATACACATGTTGGCATCAAGAGTTTTCGAATCCGAAAAAATACGTACAAATACGTATTTATACGCAAACCCTCAATTTGCTCATTTGAGCTTCATTTTCCATTCAATTCTTTTCAATTCATTTCACAAGCTTAGTTACTATTTCATTAAGCCCAAATTACTCATGGTTAGGCTAATTCAGTTCCATCGAATCATTAAACCGGCTTAATTAGTCTCAAGTGTAATTAATTAGAGTTAATCGTGATTAACTCGGGACGGGGCCTAACATCTTTACTGTTCAATTATATATGTTCTTTATGTTCTCAGTCTTCTTCAGTGTCAAAAGTTTATGGAATTCGCATCACCATTTCAGATTTCCTGTCAAAATCTATCTAATTTTAAGGTGACCGATTGGACAGTCAATGATAATCCTGCCTTTTATAGTGAGGTTTATCCATAGTAGGACCCTTCCACTTGTACACATTGGGGATAGTTTGGTGTGCAGTTTTTACTCTAGCTATACTGTTTTTTTTTTATTATTATTATTATTTTGTGACTTTTTCTGCATTGAAATGCTGCAGCAAATTGATAGGTGTGATTGTGTTTCATGTTTCTGTGTAGCATTGAGTGAACCTTCATAGACGTATCTACCCCTCTCCGTCCCTCCCTCTATGTAAATTCTTTCCTCTTATAATCTCCTTTCTAACTCATATCAACACAGAATATGATGGCATTTGGTACCTTGTATGCTCTCTATATATCTGTACTTCATTTTTATAATGCTTAAAATGTGGCCTGGCCCTCTGATGTATCATTTATTTTTCTTCTTGTTTTATCACATACAAAAAATAAAAATCAATTGAAGTATGATCACGTCGCCTTCTCTCCTTTCTATATAACTGCTAGACTCTTTCATGCTTTCTTTGAAGTGGTTATGTGTTTGTTAGTATTGATGAAAATGCACATAAAGGCGATATTCAAGGTTTGCTACACTTCTTGGCACTTGCATAAATGCATCATATAGTGGCTGTAGACAGCTTGATTATGTTGGTTTATGTTCATTAAAATACATATACTGAAGGTAATTTTGTGACATGTTACTATTTTAGTACATGTAAGTAGTGGCGGATCCAGGATTTAAAATCACTGGGGGCACGATTAAGTAGTAGGGGCCGGAAATTTTTTTTGGGTTATTTATATGATTGCAAATGATTTTTTCTTCTTTTTTTCTTCATGCTTGAGAAAAAACAATACACAAAAAAGTAGTGGACCTTTTGCATACACTATCAGTAACTAATACACAGAAAGGTGCATTCAAAGACAGATAGTTTATAGATTTCCACTGCATTGCAAATCATGCCTAGCAAGGACAAATAGTGTGCAGATTTATATGGAACAAATATAACATAATAATTTCAAGCAATAAAACAAGACATATTTATTTATCACAATTGTTCTCTACAAGTTTTCATATTCTGAAAAAGTTCTATTACAATATCATTAGTAATTGTTCCAAGCAACTCTTTTTCTATAAAACATACAATACAATCATTCATAAATTGGTCATTGGGGGGCCTAGTTCAATGTCACTGGGGGCCCAAAAAATTCATTGGGGGCCTTATGGAAAAAAATTAGTGGGCCTCACCAAAATTACAAGTAAAACTTAGAAATATTGATGTGTATAAAGAATGGACTGATCGATAAGTGATAACTTTTCACTGGGGGCCTGCTTCAATGTCACTGGGGGCCCAAAAAATTCATTAGGGGTGGGCCTCACCAAAACTTAGAAATCCACTGGGGGCCTGGATACATACTGGATCCGTCACTGCATGTAAGAATACAACATAGACAATGCATTAAATTAATGACAAATAGACATCAAGCAAAGAAGAAGTTTTTGAATTTCATGAATTGTCATCTTACAGGGTCTTCAAATGGACATCATAATACAAAGGTTGGCCTGTATTATTGTTGTTGTTTTCATCCAAGTCCAAGCTGATCATTATGTACAGGTGGGACTTAATGTGTGTATGTTATGAAAAGTCACTTTTAAAGAAAATTCTAAAATAAATCCCTATTGAGCAATTCCAAACATGGGAGCAGAACTTGGATGACTATCATTACCTGGCCGTGTTTTCCATTCTAACATGCAATTCCAAGTTTGCAACCCGAGTATCATATGGCTACTTGGCTATGATTCGCTGAAAATGAAAATAACTCTTTTTTTCTCTCTAATTTTTTTGGTATTTGTAGTTTTCCATACATAATCAATTTTATTTTTCTTTTTCACTTACTATTTCGATTGGCTTCGTCCACTATGCTACCAAAGTTCCAATTCAAAGCAGAAAGTCAAAGAAAGCATATAAAATAGTTACCCAGAAACAAAAATAGATGTATAAGGCGACTCATGAATAATCCTACAGGTCTCTTATGTTACAACATATATTCTCTGTAGGTTGGTAGATGTTCAGTATAAACTAGCAGAACACGCCCGCGCTTATCGCGGGCAATATAATTTATAATATTAAAAAATAGTTAATAATTTTAAATAATTATTTAAAATTAATTATTTAACTATATATCTGTAACCATTGATTTATAATTTATAACCATAGATTTATACAACGTGTATCCTAATAGATTGGAAATAATATTTTGAGATGACATGAGAAACCATCTTTATCTAAAAGTCTAATGTGTAGATAGATGTGTTGAATGTGTTAGACTCTATATTTAGATGACTAAAATAAAAAATTTCTCTCAAATTCCTAAAATCTCTCCTTAAATTTAAATTTGAGAGTTTGGGTTTGAGTTGGATAAGTCACTTGAATTGATTTGATTGATATAACTTATCTCTTGAAATTGATTTGAGATCCAATTTCTCAAATGGATTTGATATTAGAGTCTAATTTTGCAATCGATTGCGAAATCGGACTCCAATTTCGAAATCGATGTCTACGTCTTTAATATATATTAATTGAAATTAAACCAAACAAAATATCAAAAAAATGTCAAGTATGTTTGGATGCATGTGCCTTGCACGTGCAAGGCCTAAGTAGTAGTAGTGTGTGTGTGTGTCTATATATATAGGGGAAGTTTCAAGTGCATCTATCCCTCACCATAAGGTGAGGAACACTTCCATAATTGGAAATTTTCAAGTATAAAAGTTATTTTTCAAGTACATAGGATGGGGTATACTTCCTTGTCTTTTTGTGCAAAAAGGGAAGTGTCCCTCACCCTATAGTGAGGGATAGATGGACTTGAAACTTCCCCATATATATATATATATATATATATGTGAGAAAAGCTCACACAGGCTGCAGCTATTCTTATTACAAGCTGGAGCCTGTGTGAGGCCAGGCAGATCCGTTGGGCCTCACACAGGCTCCAGCTTGTAATAAGAATAGCTGCAGCCTGTGTGAGCTTTCCTCTCTCTCTCTCTATATATATATATATATAAAGAGAAGACTAACTAGTGCAAGTGTTGAGGATAAGGTCAACCCTCTAATCACTCACTGGCATCCAGCGGGTCCAGATGCAGTTCTTAGTGCAGGTTAACATCAGACACTGATGGGCGCATGATGGCGTTGCCTCTCTTCTTCTTTTTTTTTTTTTCTCCTCTTCTTTATATCTACCCAGCATGTGGATATTTTGAGTGTAGATTGCTTTCCTTGGTGCCCTTCAGTGCGCCTTTTGAACATTAGGATAGTTCTTGGGAGCACCCAAGTGTGTTTCAAAGGGATCTTAGAAGGTAGGCCGACCATCTAGATTAGGGGTGCACATGGGCGGTTCGGATTAGTTTAGAGGGGAAACCATCAACCAAATCGAATCCATCGGTTTTCTATTTTCCCAGACCGAACAAAACCGCCCAGGTGCTCGAGCCGAACTGAACCGGTTTTTTGGTTTTGTTTTTTATTTTATTTTTTTCACAAAAAAAGTGTAATTCAAACTTGGTCCATTAAATGGAATGAGGAGAAATTGTAATGAACACTAAACTATATTTCATAATTCGTTTCAACTAAGGAACCATACATCAAAGACTGGATGAACTCTTTCCATCCATCATCCGGTCACGTGATTGAAAGGACCAGGCCAGGTTTGGCCAACTTTTCAGGACTACTGAAGCAGTTCAAATCTTCTGGTAAAATACACCAACAAAATGGTCAAGTACGTACCTATTTATCTGTATAAAATATGGACTATACTACATTGCTTGATCCAGACCAATGAATTTAACAGAAAATGAATGAGTTTTTTTATTTTATTTTTTTAGTTTTGCCGACAAGATGGGTTCAAGTGGAATGTAACCCTAATTTTGAACTAATTGTTGAGATGGGCTTCTTTATAGTTCATTTTCTCTTTCGTTACCGGGCAGCGCTACTAAAAACCTAATAATGTACATTTCTTGTAAAACTTTCATCAAACATGTAACATGCAAGTAGAACATATATACATGCGCTTCCCCCAAGGGTAAAATAGTCAAAATTCAATACTCAAGTTATACATACTGTCGGTTCGGTTTAGGCGGTAAACTATGGGTTTAAACCGATAACCGATCGATGTAAGGTGGTATTTATGATTTTCAGACCGTTGAGCGAACCGATCTACATAAAACCGATCCGAAACAACCAGTTCAGTTGATTCGGTTCGGTTTTGCGGTGATACTGGATTTTTTGAGCAACCATAATCTAGACCGTCTGGATGCATGCGTGAGTGTAAGGGCTTGATCTCACAATTTCGAATTTATTCAATTTTGACCGTAGATGTGATCACATGCGGACCCTATCCATTTTATTGGACTTTTATTTAGTTAAATTTAAATTATCTTGATAATTATTATCTCTTATTGTTATTAGCATTTTCTTAGTGGGGCCCATCTTCGGATTTGAGATTAGACTCGATTTAAATTTTGAGTAAGAATGTGATAAGAATGTGGTAAGGTTCCTTAGTAAGATGAATTTTTTTGTTGAATCCAAACCCTTTTGGCCTAAGCCTAGTTTAGTGTGGAGAGAGGACTCCTTTTATACTTATCTTTCCTTTCTTTTGCGACACTCTCTTTCTCCTTTCTATAAAAGGGACCCACTCTCTATTCTTTTTCCCCCTCTTACGATTTCCTCCTTCTCAAGATTTGCTCTCCTCTTAGATGTATCTCTCTCTCCCTCTTCTCTATTGTCTTATATGTTTACTTTTTATGGAATACTTCTCTGTCCTTGTTGTTTTCTTTTCATAGTTTAATATTTTTACATGATGTCCCACCTCATCACAGACTCATCAACACCTTCAAAACTTAAGCACCACCACCCACGGCCCACCTTGATGAGCCATTTTTCTCCACTCCCAAACGCCAAAGTCACCATCATCATCTTCTCCCCCATCTCTCACACAGCGTGCACCTTGCTTCTCCATATAATCATGCCACCATCTACACTGAACAACCAGCCAGATCTAGAAACCTGCAATTAGGACCCATCTCTCCAACAGATCCGAACATGGCTTGCTTGATAAAAAAAATATAGGCCAGCACATCTGAGTGTGGACCCTCGGGCGACCCAGGTAGAGCTGGCCGGAGTAGATTGGGCCCAGTTTGGCCCATCATCCGGATGACCCAATGATATGGGAATCGTGGAACCATATAACGGAATGGAGATGACAAAGGCACTGTTTTACTCTTAGGACAAAGTTTGAAATTTCGGAACAGACCTCCACTTTACGTCAAATATAGCAGACCATCTTGTTGAACATGATTCCGGTGAAAGCTGTACTTTTTTTAAAATTTAAAATGCTATCGGAGGTTTACAACACTTTTTTTTAATGCTATCGAAGGTTCTCGACCCTTTGAGCTTAACTAATCCCTCCGAGCCTAGAGGGAAGCTGGATAAACTCCTCTATAGCCCAAGGGTGGTAGTGCAGTTTCAAACCTGCAACCTCCGAGTGCAAACCGTGGTCCTAGACAATTTGTACTTTACTCCTATTGAGAGTCGTGATAATTTTGGAAGCTGCAAAACAACCCTTTTACCTTAGGTTAAATACAACAGAACCCAGTATTGATTATTATGTGATATTTCTAATAACATTTCTTGTTTTTGCCTCCATTTTGCTGTAATTTAGGATGGTCTGTAATTCCTTGCTGATCCATGCCAGGATCGAGTGGCCAATAAGCCCAATCCCAGCACCTTAGTGCATTTAGGACGCTTGAGTTCAATTGAATGGTTTGGTGCCTATGCAAAGTGACGCTTTCTTCAATATTATAAATGTGATAATCCTTATGTAACCTAAATTCTCGGCGATAAACTCATTGCTTTAAATAGTTCATCTTGAGTTCCATAAAACAAAATCAATGGATCAGATTATGCAAATTGAATTGTATTTATCATCATTAATAATTTTGATTCTTATATTTGTATGTTCGATATTCTGCATGACACTTGAGTTTCAATAATTGAGCTATTGTTACAAAATATCCCTACGAATCTATTGGATGGACTTTGAATGGGCTAGGACGCGACCCTAATTATTTTGCTATTGTTTCCATGACTCCATTCTTTGAGAACCCAATCTGAATCTAGAAATACATTGATAATTGATTGATATTTGACCTCTAAAGCCATTATCTGAAGTATGGGCAACACAGCATGGAACACCCACACACGGATATTTAACCATCTATTCTTGGGTATGACATTGGCATTGAGACTCTTTTGTGCGCTATCACTAATATGCAGCTAGCCCTTGTTTGATGTTACTGAAGCTTTAGGATTACACCCTGCGGTAACAAAAATGTTAAAATTTGAGTATATAGAACTAAATAAAAAATATTGATTGAGCAGAGAGAAGCAAAGAAAAAATAATTAGTATTGATACCGGCCATGATATAATATGAGTCATTCATCATTGTAAACCATAAGGTTGTAATAACTATGACTGAATAAGGAAAATTAGGTACGAGACATAGATCATTGCAAATTGAACAGTTGTGGTGATTGTGATTGAATGGTTGCGGTGATTCTAATCAATGACAAAACGTGCACGTTTTGTAATGTGAGTCATACATCAGGAAAATTTGACTGATAGCGGGAAAAATTTGACTGATAGCGGGAAGCCGGGAACAGGGAAAATTGGTATGATCAAGACTGTGGTGAGATATTGAAATAACTCACGTCTCCAATTTGTGGATATAAAATGAGCAATGTTTTCTTTAAGAAAGAAAAAAGCCTTACTGTTGCCAACGATCCCATGGAATAAAAAAAGTGTCATTCCCTCCTGAAAGAAATCTCAATTGAATCCCATGCCTCTGTAATTGGTGATATAAGAGAGACCGTCAGCCGTTATGTCAGAGATTGTGTGGTAGAGATCAGGGCAGGTGCCAAATAGCCAAATATATGAGATACGGAGAGGCCGTGGAGATTAGAAAGTGACAGAAAGAAAAAGGAGAGAGGAAGAGGCGATTACAGGGAGAGAAAGGAGAGGGACAGTCGTTGATTTTTTGAGTTTTGGGGAAGAGGAAGAAACGAATGAACCGTTTCATTTTTTTTTTTGTGTAGTGTGGATGTAGAGGTGCAAATGAAAGGATTCTTTCTCCTGGATGAGGTAGTTATATTTTCAAATTTCAAATTGAAGAGGTAGTAGATGGGTCCATCTGCTGAATGCTGATGTGGCCTCATGCTGGATGGATTTGCACTCATAATGAGTCATTCCCTACCAACCGTTTTTCAACTTTCAAGAAAAAGAATGAGCAGAAAGTTTTGTTCTGACATTGAACCATTATTAAGTTATTTAATTTCCTTAATTTATTTTAAATAGAAAGTCCTATTTAGAGTTTGACCCCACATGCCTTGGGAAGGTACCATCGCGTCATTAGATCTGCGGGCCCCAAGTGTGGGCGTGACACTGAGATTTTCATGATTTGAAAGAAATTTAGAAAAACAAAGGCCCATTTTGAAAAGTGCCTTTTATTTTCTCCTAATTTGAAAAGTCCCAGAGAGTTTGGCCCCATTTGAAAATTTTTCATTCGTAGATCCCATTTCTAATTCAATGATATCAATGCAACCTGATGAGCTTAAAATGAACAACTGAGAGTGTTAACTTTTTATTATTATTAAATAGGGATTTATAATAAAAAAACCTTATTATTGGATACGACACCAATAGACACAAAACTTTGAATTGACAATTTCTTTTAAATCCTTACAAGAATTCTATCAATGAATCCAAATCTGATTTTACTCTAAAGACCACTTTCTTTTGGGTCAAAAAATGACTTGCTTCTTAGGGCCTATTTCTTTGTTCGAGTCCATGACAGGAATTCCAGTAGTAATTAGGGAGTTTCGAGATTCTTGTTAAGAATTCCACGTTGCATCAGCAAGATTTAGAGAATTTTGAAAATTTAAAATTAGCTTCCTTTAAATCCTTATGAGAATTCTACAGATGGATCCAAACATGATTATACCCAAGGAGACTTTTTATTTTGGTAAAAAAGACAAAAGAGAGAGAGATCCTTAGGGCTTGTTTCTTCGGTGGAATCCTTGACAGGAATTCCAATTGTCAGGAAATTCTCGAATTCTTGTTGGTAGTTACTTATTTCATAAAAAAAAAAGGAGACAATTCCAGAATTTGTGCAACTCATATGCCAATGAAAATTTATCAACTATATTGTTCACACCTATCGATTTTCTCTAGTGATAAAAGGTTTGATATTGATAATCCGAACTAAAAAACGAACATTTTTTTTTCCATTTTGCTTTTGATAAACACTCATGCATCCGCAAACACGACCTACACCCTTTTATACAAATAACCCTTTGATCATCTTCTTATTATAATGAGAAGAGAAAGGAGGTACTATAATCCATTGTCAATGGCTTCCAGCTCTCTCTTTGTTTTTTTTTTCCCCTCAGTTGAAGGGAACAAAGAAAGGAAGTACAGTAATCCATTACCAATGACTTTCAAGTTTCTAACTCTCTTCTTTTCTCAATTCAAGGAAACAGATTTATGTTTTTCCTGGTATCTCATTTTTCAAAGGTTTAGGTGATCAAATCGCAAGTTCTAAACGTACAAACTAAAAACTCAAAGATTATGTTCGAAACCCTGTTGAAACCCTGTTATTTTTATTTTCAAATTAATCTAGGTGGATAGGGCATGGTCCCAAGTTATAATGAAATGATTGGGCCCTTCCAACCGTTAGTCGGTGTAAAATTTCCAATGAAAACTGGACAATTCACCATTTTTCCTCATCAATTCTTTATGCCTGCAATAATTAAGATGGTCCTATGAGGTACACCAGACCACGCCTACAACTTCCTGACAAAGTAATAGACAATGGGCCTACATATTGCCCAGTCACAGACAACAACAGCCTCAGTCTTACAAGAAAACATTCATCTAAGAGTGTTCATCAAACTCTGATTACTACAATATCGAAGACAACATATTAGCATAAAATTCTGACAACAAACTAGAAAATGAAGATCATAAGTGGAAGGTAAAAGAATTGAAGAACATGAATATGGTGTGACATTTTTTCTCAACAAGTTTTTTCACCTGTGTAATTTCTTCTGGTGTGCTAATCATCCATGCTCTGCTTTTCAAGTGAAAGATGACTGCATCAATAGACATATTCATACCCCGGCGCAAATCCATGACATTTACTCCTGCCGCAACCGACTTGCAACCTTCAGTGAGTATTGCCTGAGCTAGGACTGTAGCGCAAGTGGTACCTGAAAACAAAACAAAACTCCGAACTAGAAATTCATAAAAGAAGAAAAGGACAGTTCCAAACACACAAACCACTCTATACAATAGTTATTTCTAAATAACATGACAGGTCTTACCCATTTTCTTATTAGAAAGGACTTCCAGTAATTGGGAAGAATCAATATTGGCTTCACAAGCCAGGGGCGGATCCAGGACTTCTAATCTGGGGGGGCTACACTTAAGCTACACTAAAAAAATTATTTGGGTTAAGATAAAACTTTTATTGAAATGTTGTCAAACTTTACAAGAAATATAAATGTTTCAGGCATCATCTAAAGAGAAAATCATGAAGAGGAGTCAGAAAACCCACCAGAAAAAACCCAACAAAACCCATGTTTCAGTCATCATCCAAAGAGAAAATGATAAGGAGGAGAAAACCCACAAGGGGGGCGGGGGGGGGGGGGGGGGACCATGTTTCAGTCATCAAACACATGAAAAAGGGAAAAAAGAAAGAAAAGAAAAACCCATCTTAAAAAATCCAACAAAAAACATGTTTCAGTCATCAACCACGTGAAAAAGGGAAGAAGAATGGAAGATTTTGGAGGCAATGAACCTGAATAAGAGACAAATTCCTCTAATAAAACACAGTCGCTGTATCTTGAGACTCCCCAAGTTTCTTACAAATGTTGTTAAAACCATGGCTTTTGTTACTGATCAAAGGAGGACGACCAACACTGTGCTCATTTTAACATATTCAATAAGGAAGTTTGGTATCTGCCAAAATTGAAAATCTAGTTTTTTTTTTTTTTTTGGCTGAAATCTTGGGTGGGCTGCAGCCACCCCCGCCCCCCCCCCCCTTCATCCGCCCCTGTCACAAGCAAGCTTAAGCACTCAACACTAACATTGTAAAATGTCAAACTGGTTTGGTATAGTATTACCAAATGGGTTTGGCTATCAGAAAACTGGAATCATGTTACTCAACCCAAGCACACCAAGGAATCAAAACACATGAATTTAACACACGTTCTCACTACATTGCATCTACACAGGATTCAAGAAGGAATGACAAGCCTTCATTCATTCATCCTCGAGGATGTCAGAGTTACATTGCATAAATTAATATTCCGAAACTACCCAAAAAGTGATTAGCATAACTTAATAACTAAATAAGTGAGCATGGTAGAGAAAATGGCATATGAGAGTCCCTACACAAATAACACATATGCACATGCTTTAAAAATAATAAACTTTCATACGGCGCTATACAGTAGCCATACATGTGTAAGATGCACTGATTTTTTACATTGACTTCATATATTTGGATGGATTAAATGATCTTTTTTGTTAGTTGACTTGGATAGGGTTAAGTAGAAAGTAGAACTCACAAAGGCACGACCTAAGATAGATGGGATCAGGCTTCAATGTTTATGATGAGGATGGTGATTTCAGATAGTTGAGTATCAAAATACAATTGACAATGATTCTAAATTTGGAGTTTGGACAACAATAAAATGAATTGAATAAAAAAAAAAGAGAAATTAAATAACATTACCATCTCATGCAGCAGAATTAGTAGCTTCGGCAACCTGCTTCATGAGGTGTGCTCCAGCATTCTTATTTCTGTCTTTGAATTCGATGCTTTTTGCAACAGTGACACCATCCTTTGTGACCTTAGGGTCCCCATGACTTTTCTCAATAATTACACGATGGCCCTAAACCCAAAAAAAAAAAGAAGGATAGAACAGAAGAACAGTCATCCAATCAATGGAGCGTAACATACAACCTTAAGGAGGAATATTCGACACTGTGCTATATAGTACATAAGCCCTCCGAACATTGGGACCAGCCCCTGAATGATGTAGCTGCTAGATTGTCAGATGGAGAGGGCCCACCATGCTTGCATGAGGTTTCCCTGTTAGCATGATGTAGCCCTTATGCTCATGATTAGTCATATTGGACATGCCAGCCCATTGTAGTTGTTGGGGTATCCAGTCCTCCTGGCCCATTGTCTAGTTCCTGCTAGATGCCCTTTAAATTTTAAATTTAACAAAAAAAGGGGGTTCACTCCTATCTTCTTGAGCTAAAATCCAAAGAAGCATTCACTTCACATGAGTAAATCTCTCTTTGTAGAAACTTTATAGAAGTCTCCCATAACATCTATAAATAGAGCATTTATACTTTATAGGCCCTTTCCCTTCACTCAGTACACATTCAGAGGGACATCACTGTGGTGTTAATTGTGAGAAGTAGAGAAACAAAGAGGAAAGTCTGCAAGTTGAGCTTCTCTCAATTAATTAATTCAAACGGATATACAAGGTAAGCATGGCTAATTAATTTCATTTCTTTTTGTTTTAATTATGTAATCACACTCTAGATCCTTGTAATGTTGTAAATGATCTAACATTCCTATCTGTCACTTGGATCAAGCAATCTAAACTGTCCATCGAGATCCTCAAGAATTGTCAGTTGTCCATTTTGCAGACGCTTGATTGATGGTACGATAGCTCAATAAACTGGAGCATCGATTGTGGGCTCTCACTCCTCAATGATCCTTCTCCACAATTATGTGCAAAATCATTTTCAGACTAGATCGTTTCCCACCGCTGCAGTACTCGCATGTTCACACTAGTATTATGGTACGGACATAGTAGGGGGAAAAAAGGATCATACTAATCAACAAAAGGCTCCCGGTCCTTGATAGACATGTGGAGGCATTAGTATCTGCATATTCCATTCATTTCAAGTTTCAACGCATATTTGGGTTGCTCATCAGCATCCCAAGTCCTGAATATTAAGGAATATTCACAGTCTCGACTTTTGGTGCGCGATGGAATGGATGCACTCAGCCCAACTCACCATTTGGAGATCCTCAAGAGAGGAATTTTCACACGTGAATTCATGAAGGTATTTAACTCTATGTAAATCCAATCCAAATGTGATTCAGCATTGAGGTTGCATCCAAGCAGTACCTTACCCATAAAAAAAAAATGCAATCATATAGAAACAAAAAGGCAACTTTAGCAACCAATCAAACCCAATTCACTCACATAATTGAGCATTGAGAATTCAACGGAAGTTTGAATTTTTCTTAATGTCTCACTTTTAGACATAGTTCTTAAAAAAAATAAAAAAATAAAAAAACCCATTAGCTTTCTCAAAAAAAAAAAAAAAAGAAATGTAAACCGAATCACACCATTTGAGAAAATTCACCTTGGGTCCCATGGTGACTTTCACAACGTTGACAAGTTCATCGACACCCCGAAGCATCGCCGCCCGAGCCCCGACCCCAAAGTTCATATCTTTGGCACCATAGTTCCGTGCCGCAAGAACCCGACTGGGTATCTGCCCAATCTCGAAAATGGAAAACAGGATCAAACCACAGGTTCAAATCAAACTACCCCATTAACCAAAACCCAAATTAAATAATCCAAACGCATTCAAAACAGGCAAACAGATTATGAAACTCAATTACATACCGACTTCTTGGAAGCAGCATAACTGAATCAAAGACACAAAGAAAACAGGAAAATGGGTGAGAATTTGAAGAAATCATAGATGGGAATGGAACTGATTTGGAAGAAAATCCTCACCCAATTGAAGAAGCAATTGCAGCAGCAGCTCGGTACATGGCGAGTATAGAGAGAGAGAGAGAGAGATTTTACTGGAAAGCTAAAAACAGGTGCTTTGAGGGTTTTGGGTTGAGGGTTTTATATGCTCGTGTGGGGGGTTTTGTGGAGGGTTTAAGTGTCGTGAAAGTGGGCCATGGTATAGGGGCCGATAGATAGGCCAGGCCCAGTTTGACAATTGGCAGTTGTAGGGGATGTGGGTCATTCAACAATTTTGGGATTAAACTCTGAGTCTCAAATTTGTGCAAAACCTCATGAGAAGAAAGGCCACACACAATTTTCTCCCTGTTTCTCCCATCTATCTTCCAAACCAACAAGATTCGAGCAACTGTCCATAGCTGAAGCTCAGATGGTTTGCGTCCCAACAAAACTGAAAATCAATCCGAACATTCTAATATGAGTATCATTTGTGGATAAACGAAATCTTAAATAGTTTCTTAGAAGAAAATATTAGAACTAATGTCAAAAGAAAAAAAATTAACCCTCTATCCAACTGCCAAACTCATTGAAATGGATGCAAAAACTAGGGACCGGTGAATATATCAGGGAGATTATGGTCCATTTGAACGGATTATAGGAATGGCCTCAGTAGGTTTAACTGATTTTATACTATTTTCATTCTTTTTTTATAGGGCTTGCATTTTGTAATTAGTCATTTATATCCCTTTCTTTTTTTCATTAGAGCCGGGAGTTATCATGGGCTGCTTTGATGGATTATATATGAGAGTGTTCGAAAAATCTCTAAATATATAATTTTAATTTATTAAAATATTATTAATAATCATAAAAATTTTACCGTTTAAATTTACGGGTTCTCTACCACCCAAGAGTTGGTGGAAAAGCATAAGGTGTGGGTATGCTCCTAATTCTGTGTTCTAAATCAGTGAAATTTATTTGGTATAATTTTGTATGGGTTCAATAGGTGCGACTAGGATACTACATGCATTGGTCAAATCAGATTAAAGAACGCTGGGATATCCTCATTAGCAAATAAATAAATAAATTAGACTTTTATTTTTCAAAAAAAATATCTTTCAATTTTTTTTAATTTTTATCTTAAGAAAAAATAAATAAATGAATAAAAACTAAATAAACAAATAAAAGTAAAAAAAAATGAAAAAATGGGGTCAATCTGAATGAAAATGCCCTCAAAATGATGAATACCCTCCAATATTTCCAAGCCCACTTTGGCATTCTTATTTCCTAAAACCTCTGTAAACCCTCCCGTCTCCTTCTCTTGCAGCTCTCCGCTCTCCCTCTCGCCGCCGCCGTCCTCGACCAATCCCACCAGCACGCTTTCTCCCTCTGGTCAGTATTAGGGTTTCTTCGTGTCTTCTTCTTCTTCTTCTTCTTCTTCTTCTTCTTCTTCTAACATGTATTGACAGAAGATTTTTTTCGACTTGAAGAAACAATCTGATTCTGGCCTTGTATGCAAGTGTAAAGATTTCTTTTTTATGATAGAAAAAGAGGCGACAATGATCTTAGAGAGACTTCCATGCATGCTCATAAATTGATGGCTATGGGCTTGAAAAAGCTTCTGACTTTGGTTGTTTCTGAGACTCTGAACTCACATGTCCCAGTGATTTCATTGAACCCCAATTACCTAGATGCCTAAGGAGAGTCCTGTTGAAGCAAAAATTTTCTGGATATAGCATTTTAAGCACGATTGATAATTGTATTTGGTTTCATAATTTGGGGTCAATTTGAGTACACTAGTGTGGATTGCACAACAGAACAAAGACAACAATTTTGATTGGACAACATCTCTCCTTTGCATATGAATTATATTTGTGACTTGCGAAAGAAATGATGAACAACAAACTCAGGGCCTGTTTGTTTACATTAGAATACACAAAACTCTGCAGCTAAGTCAAATACCCATGTTATAATTTTTATCTTCTCTACTAGTTGATTGCTTCCAGGGGATTTCCATTAACCTTGGTGGGTTTGAATTGCAGAAAATGGTCAAATAGGTTGGCTTGTTTTTTTGCTCCATTTATTTACAACTAATTGTTGAGATATCATACTTTGCAGGTTTTGTAAGTTATACCCTGCTAAATGTGCATTGTTTTACATGAATTCCCATATTCTTCCACACATTTCTTGAGAATGTTGATATAATGTTACTTGCATTTGGGGGAACTAGTTGAAGGTTTTTTTTTTTTTTTTTAATTTCTTCCATGAATTATCTTTAGACTTCATTCTTATATCATGCTGAAATGTAACTAACTTGCTACGTGCTCATTGCTTAAATGGTTTTCTTCTGCTCTGGTGGCATTATAATTTACCTTCATATCATTTCCTTTAATGAACAGATATTGCAATATGTTTAATTAACCCAGCAATCATCTAGTGTAGTTATCAAGCTCTTCCATTGCTTGGTACTTCCCAATATCTAAGTTGAAGATTTTGCACTAGAGTGTTAACTGAAATGGGTAGTTGTCGATTGATTTAGGGCACGAATGTATTATAAATCTAGCATTGCATTCTGTGATTGAGCATGACTCTTATATGTTCAATATAGTGTCTGTATATTGACGAGTACCCTACATTTGAATCTGTACATAAACAATGCATATGCAAGTGTAATTCTAGCCAGAAATTCTTGTACCTATGAAACAGGGAATTTGTGGTTGCATGGAATTCTCATGCAGGAATTCCAGCATGAATGAAACAAGGAATTAAAAAATGACAAATTCAGCATCATTCCAAAGCTCCAACAACTGGAATTTCCGGACGACCACTAGACATGAGAAACATGCCCCAAGGGACTATTTGTTTCTTGTAATTCAATTATTGGGAATTCTTAGACTTTGCATTTCTGTAAGTTGTTGAAAATGAAGAATCAACGGTGAATATCAAAGAATGACCAGGGACTGTTTGTTTCATGTAATTCAATAGGAATTCTAAGACTTTGCATTTCTGTAAGTTGTTGAAAATGAAGAATCAATGGTGAATATCAAAGAATGACTATCAAATGAAATTTCCTTTGATGGAGATTGGAGATTGAATCAAGGAAAATAGGAAATGAATGCCCATCCATCACCCTAGTGATTCAACTCCTAGGAAAGTCAGGGTCTCATGTACATTGCTATCTCATATCTCAGCTCACATCCTTGATTCCTTATCTCTTTAACAATCCTTCAGTAGAACTAATTTGACCATGAATTCATATGTATTCTATCGAAACAAACAGGCCCTAAGTGTGGATTTCTCATTTGTGAAGTTAGCAAATAAATTATATATATTTGTGGGTTTTTTTTTTTTTTTTTGCTAGGTGATTTTTTTAAACATATTTTAATATTCAACGTTTCTAAAATTTGTGGTTATAAGATTGCACTTTTCTGCAGGAAACATCAAAACTATTTGGTGGAAATATGCCCCCAGCAGTGCAGAAAGCAAGACTGAAGTAGAGAGGAAAACAAAGAAAGCAAAAGAAGGAAGAGAGGCCAAGCCAGCATAGAGAAAAATGCTGCTGTCCCACGTGCTATCACTTTCAAAATTCCGTCATCTTTGCCCTCTCCTCTTCTTCCCATTTCCTTCAAAACCCCTTGCGTCACCAAACCCCTTTCTCCATCTCTTCAACCTCTCTTCAAAACCATACCGAAACCCTTCTTCAAGACCCTTCTCCTCTTCCTCTCTCCCAAACCCTCCTCCCAATTTCCGCAGCGATGGCAGCATTGAAGATCCCAATCTTGAAAATGGACTCCCAGTTTGCCCCGGATGTGGTGTCTACATGCAAGACTCCAATCCCAAGCTCCCGGGATTCTTCCTTAAACCCTCCCCCAAAAACCCAAATTACAAATCGTCGTTCTACAAAACCCCAATTGCAGAAGAACCCGAAATCTCAAATTCCCTCAAAAAGGGTTTTCTCCAAGAACCAGATGATCCCCAGAACCCAAGTTCCAATTTTGATGCCGTCGAAAAGCCCCTTGTCTGTGCTCGCTGCCATTCCCTACGACATTATGCCAAGGTGAAGGATTCATCTGTTGAGAATTTGCTCCTTGACTTCGATTTTAACCACACGATTGGCCGGAAACTAGTAACTGCTTCTGGGTCACGATCTGTTGTTCTGATGGTTGTCGGCGCTGTTGATTTTGATGGGTCGTTCCCCCAGAGAGTCGCCCGTCTGGTTTCTACGACGATTGAGGAGAATTCTGTAGCGTGGAAACAGGGAAAGCCCGGAAATGTCCCAAGGGTGGTCCTGGTTGTGACAAAAATTGATCTCCTCCCACAGTCAATATCGCCAACGAGATTTGAGCATTGGGTCAGGCAGAGGGCACGCGAGGGTGGGGCCAATAAGCTAACTAGTCTTCATTTGGTGAGCGCAGTGAGGGATTGGGGATTGAAGAATTTGGTGGAGGATGTGCGCGCATTGGCAGGCGTGAGGGGGAATGTGTGGGCTATAGGGGCTCAGAATGCAGGAAAATCAACACTTATCAATGCGATAGGGAAGCATGTGGGGGGAAGGATTATGCACTTGACCGAAGCGCCGGTGCCCGGGACGACGTTGGGTATTATTAGAGTAGATGGTGTTCTTTCGGGTCAAGCAAAGCTGTTTGACACACCAGGGTTGCTGCATCCTTGTCAGATTACGACGAGGTTAACAAGGGAGGAGCAGAAACTTGTGCATATCAGCAAGGAGTTGAAGCCTAGGACTTATAGGCTGAAGGTTTTATCGCACTTTCTTCCACTCTTATGACCATATTTAGTATATATCTTTTGGGAATTTGCATATCTACTATGTTATTTTTCACTTTTTGATTCATTAGAAATGGATGTGACGAATGACGATTTAATATTTAAAAGCTTGGTTGATAAGATAGATGAAAATATCGGCCGTATCGGCCAAGGCCGATACGATACAGGGGATTTATCGGCGATACGGGCGTATCGCACCCGTATTGGCCGATACTTAAGTGTATCGGCCGATACGGGCCGATACGGTACGTGGGGGGGGGGTTATAAAACCCCCCCTTTTGGACTTTTTAGGGTTTTTTACCCTTGCCTTTGTTCTCTTCCCCTCTATAACCCCCCCTTTTGGACTTTTTAGGGTTTTTTACCCTTGCCTTTGTTCTCTTCCCCTCTATAGTTTCCATTTTCACTTCTTTGTGGTCCCAAATGTCTCCCAAATCCCTCTCTTCAAGATATTTTGCCACCAGATCACCAACAAACCATTATTGAAAGAGATCTAAAGATTCAAAAGTCAAAACAAGATTCTTCATTAAGGTATATGTGATTTATTTTTTCAACTTTTGAGATGATCATTTCATTTATCACTCTCTAACTACTATGAATCACAACATAATGGCATCATTGTGTTGTTTTATTGTAGATTCATGCTTCCTTTTGATCTTACATGCATATCTTTTGTTTTTTTTTTATATATTGTTATTTTTATTTTCGGATTTATGTTATTTAAAAAAAAAAAAAACATTATCACTTATGGAAAACTCATGAAACAACTTGAAAATAGCTTCATATTGTTAGATCTATGTTTCCCATAGATCAAATCAACACATTTTGAATGTTTATTGATTTTTCTCTATTTTTTATTTTCGGATTTATTTATTTTTTGAAAAAAAAAATGTGAATACTCATGGACAACCCATGAAACCACTTGGAAATTGCTTGTAAATGATAGATCTATGTTTCCCATAGATCAATCCATCACATTTTGAATTTTTATTGCTTTTTCTCTATTTTTTATTTTCGGATTTATTTATTTTTTGAAAAAAAAAATGTGAATATTCATGGACAACCCATGAAACCACTTGGAAATTGCTTGTAAATGATAGATCTATGTTTCCCATAGATCAATCCATCACATTTTGAATTTTTATTGCTTTTTCTCTATTTTTTATTTTCGGATTTATTTATTTTTTGAAAAAAAAAATGTGAATATTCATGGACAACCAATGAAACCACTTGGAAATTGCTTGTAAATGATAGATCTATGTTTTCCATAGATCAATCCATCACATTTTGAATTTTTATTGCTTTTTCTCTATTTTTTATTTTCGGATTTATTTATTTTTTGAAAAAAAAAATGTGAATATTCATGGACAACCCATGAAACCACTTGGAAATTGCTTGTAAATGATATATCTATGTTTCCCATAGATCAATCCATCACATTTTGAATTTTTATTGCTTTTTCTCTATTTTTTATTTTCGGATTTATTTATTTTTTGAAAAAAAAAATGTGAATATTCATGGACAACCCATGAAACCACTTGGAAATTGCTTGTAAATGATAGATCTATGTTTCCCATAGATCAATCCATCACATTTTGAATTTTTATTGCTTTTTCTCTATTTTTTATTTTCGGATTTATTTATTTTTTGAAAAAAAAATGTGAATATTCATGGACAACCCATGAAACCACTTGGAAATTGATTGTAAATGATAGATCTATGTTTTCCATAGATCAATCCATCACATTTTGAATGTTTATTGATTTTTATCTATTTTTTTATTTTCGGATTTATTTATTTTTTAAAATAAAAATAATTTTTAATATTTGAATACCAATCAAATGTCTTGAAAATGGTTCCTATATTTGTGATATAAGTTTCCTCTAACATGTTTCTTTGTTTTTTTTAATTTTTAACATACTAGTATACTACTTGTTTATATTTATAGGCAGAGCCAGGTATTCAATTTCAGTCCATCTGTCTGCCATTTGATAAGTGAAAATGCCTCGTGATATTGATCCCGCATGGAGCTTTGGTGAGGCAGTTGAGAATAATAGGTTGAAAATCAAATGCAAGTTCTGTGGAAGAGTGACCCATGGGGGCATTACAAGATTCAAACACCACTTGGGCCACATATCTGGCAATGTTGCTGGCTGTACAGAAGTACCGAGGGAAGTAAGGGAACAAATGAAAGCTTTGGTTGGCCAAAACAAAGCTAGAAAAGTAGAGATAAAAGAAAGGAGGCGACAAGATGTTGATGCTGCCCGTTATGATGTATTTGGGGATGAATATTTTGATGAGGAGGAAGATGCACAGATGGAGGCTGCACGCCGAGAGTCTTTGATGAGCCAACAAGAAGAATATGAACGTCGTGCATTTGCTGGAAGCAAATATTATGATGCAGGGGGCTCATCATCTACTGTGCCAAGCAGGGGCAAGGGCTTTGCGGGGTCCATACGTAGGGCATTTAGCACCCGGGAACGGGATGCTGATGTAGAAATTATCTCTACAAGAAGAGCAGTTCCTCTCCCTGTTGATCCTCTAGCACATAGAAAAGAGGGAGCTAAACAACCAAAAATATCAAGTGTTATGAAAGGGGTAATGAAGGCTGCAAGAGATAGATTGGCCAAAGCTACAGCAAAATGGCTAATTCACAAGAACATACCACCTACAGCAATAGATTCCCCATACTTCCAGACTATTCTTGATGTTGCCGCTGAAGCTGGGCGGGGTATACAGGCGCATGTGGGCACTAAATATCTTGAAGAAGAATTTAAAGAAATAAAGGCTTGGGTGGAAAAATTTAGACCCATGTGGCAACAAAATGGTGTTACCATCATGTGTGACGGGTGGACCAGCGGCACCCAAACACAATTAATAAACTTTTTGGTGTATTCAGTCGCTGGGACCGTCTTTGTGAAGTCCATTGATGCATCTGAACATAGACGGACAGCCACATATATATATACTCTTATGGATAAAGTTGTAGAGAGTGTGGGAGAGGAGTATATTGTACAGATTGTTACAGATAATGGCGCCAATTTCAAGGCAGCAGATTTGCAATTAATGGAGAAGAGGACCCATTTATTCTGGACCCCATGTGCAGCACACTGCGTAGATCTCATCTTGGAAGAGTGTGGAAGGAAGACAAAAGTGGCTTCATTGATCAAGGCATGCAGAGGAATTACAAGATTTATATATGATCATTCATGGGTGTTAAGCTTGATGAAAAGATATACAAATAACCATGCCTTGCTGCGTCCAGGATTAACAAGGTTTGCAACCCATTTTCTGGCTATGGAAAGCCTTGTAAAGTTTAGAACGGAGCTCATTTAGATGTTTGCATCAGAAGAATGGCTTCGTTCGAGATGGGGCAATGCAACTAGTGGTCCGGAGTTTGAAGTCCCAAACCTGATGAGGGACAATAAATTTTGGAAGAAAGTGAAGAAGATATTAAAGGTTTTTGAGCCTTTAGTTAAAGTGTTGCGGCTTGTAGATGGTGATGACAAGCCGACAATGGGCTTTATATATGAAGCAATGGATCGGGCAAAGCAATCCATCATGGAAAATGTTAGATATCACGAAAAATATATAAAGATTATTGATGCCCGTTGGAACGATCAGTTGCACCATCCATTGCATGCCGCAGGTAATTAATATATATCTTTGAATTTGATACTTTTTTGTTTTCCTAACTAATGTATTTATTATCTTGCTTGCTCACAGTACATTCTACATATTTATAATGTAGGTTATTTTTTGAATCCCGAATTCTATTACCGCAATGTCGAACTACACACCGAAGCAATAGATACGGACTTGAAAGGTGGATTACGGGAGGTGTTGAAGAAATTGTTAGGTGCAGATGATCAAGTTGAGGCCATACAAGAGGTGAGTGGGTGGTTACTTAAGAGAATTTAATTATGTTGTAGGGGTTTACTGACTTGTATCTAATTTTCACATTGTAGATATCTATCTATACACAAAGGAGAGGAACCTTTGCTGACCCTCTTGTGATACGATCGATTGGAAAGATGTCACCTGGTATGACTATGAACAAAAGACATATCCACATTGCAGATATCTTGTGATACGATCTAATTTTCTTTATTTATTTTTTGCATTTCAGCTGATTGGTGGATGAATTATGGGGAGAGTGCTCCACATCTAAGGAGTGCGGCTATTCGCATCCTTAGTCAAACTACAACATCTTCCAACTGTGAAAGAAATTGGAGCACTTTCTCTTTGATCCACACGAAGGTCAGGAATCGGCTTACCATGCAGAAACTCAACAAGCTTGTGTATTGTCATTACAATCTGAAGTTGAGACACAGAATTAGGGAGAGAAGGGTAAGGGATAGTTCTGATTATTGTCCCATTAATTTGGATCACATATTTAGAGAGGACGATCCCTTACACCCATGGTTAGCCGAGATAGAGGATCCACTGCTAGATTCAGATCCGGGGTTTCAGGAAACGGTTCAAGAGTTGATAGGTGAGGCACCTGCAGCTGCAAAAGGTCAGCCACCTCAGGGAGAAGGTACTAGTAGTAGGACTAGGAGGAGTGGGAAAGAACCTGCTTCTGAGAAAGCTAGTTCTACCACAGTCTCTTCAAGTAGCCATGGTGGAGGAGATGGAGGAGGAGACAGTGGGACAGGTGGTACTAGTGAATACTATCAACATGATGAAGACGATGTCATTCCTGTAGAGGAAGTACATGAGTTACCTCCATCTGGAAGATTTGATCCAAGCCGTGGTTATCAACGGCGCCGAAGAGATTCACCACCTGGGGCTGGAGGTAGTACTCAGCAAGGAAATATGGGTGGAGATTTTGGAGGACAACAAGCGGCACCATGGACTGATTCATGGAACCCTAGTTACGGTGGACAAGGACCCTCACACTCACAGTATTTTGACTTTTTTCCATATGGTCAAGTACAACAAGGAGAAGAACAGTCTTCAACTTCGGGGTCCTACTCATATGGTGACTATGGTGAAACACAATATGGTAGATATCCACCTGGACCACCTCCACCTCCTCCAAGTTCCTATGATGTGGTTGCGGCTGGCTTCTTTGGATTTGTGGATCCCAATACTCATCAATATCAAATTCAATATGGTGCCAATACAAATGATAACACTGATGGGAATGAGGATAACCATAGCCCCTTGAATCTTGGTAGACATTCCTTTTGGTGGTGATCAAGGTATTTCTAACTCCTATTTCTTTCACTAACTCTCTACTCTCTTTGTCATTTCTAAATTGGTGTTGAATGTTGATTGTTGATCACTTTATAGTTCATTCACTTGATTGAATTTGAACCTTGAATGCTGAAGGTAGTGAAGTATTGATATTTGATTGTTCAATGTTCAGTTGTTCACTAATGAGTAATGAGTAATGACCTAACTCTTAAGAATTTCTTATGCCTTTATTTCATGTTCTAATTTTTTTTTAATGAGCTTTTCATTACTTTTTAAGTTAACATGACTAAGAAACATGAATACATGTGAAAAAACTAATCATTATTATTATTTTCTATTTATACAGCGATACAGGACCTCATATATTGAGGGCACCGATACGCCCCCTTTTCTTACTTACTTTTGCAAAAGAACCACATTTTCTTTCATTTTACAATTTTCTGGATTTTCTGGAAATTTTTCAGATTTTTTTGGCGATTTTTTAAAATCGCACCGCTACGCCGATACGTATCCCCGATACGCTACGTATCGCCCGCTTCGTATCGGTTTGGCGGCGGGCCGCTACGCCCGCCGATACCGATATTTTCATCCTTGGTTGATAATCCCTTTTTTTAATGTTTCGATTACAAGAAACAAAATGATTAAAATTTTAAAAACTAGGGGCATGCTTGTTTGTGTTCATTAGCTGCATAAATTCACTCTTGTGAAAGATCTCATTTTCTTCATAAATCAAATAGTTAGAATTCATGTTGTGCAGATACCAATTTCCTTTCATTTGGTATGTCAGGTATGTATTCTGCTGGAAGTTCATCTTCTTGTGTCTGATGCATTAGATCCTCACAAGTGAAATCGCATCCTAACTACTAATTATACCTTATCAAGCAGTTGCAGTATGTTGTATTTATATATAAAAAATATAAAATAAATATGTACATGACTATGGATAGTTGAACAAAATCACAGTTAAATACAAATGAGGCCAGAAATCATGCTTCAAATGAACCAGTCACAACCATAATTCAATGGACAATATATACCCATCTGAATTTTAAGTATGGCCACACTCATGAGGACGACTCCCACGTCTTGCATGAGAGACAAAATTCCAAGTCCCTTGTGGGACCCTCTTGGATGCATGCAATCATAGGAGGATGCTATGACGGAAAGCTCTTACTGTAGATATGATCTTGGGGATATAAGGGCCTTAAAGTTTAACAGTTTCGTAAGTTATACTTTCTGGAAAATTTAATCCAAAGGTGAGTACAATTTGGATTAATGTCAAACTAGGGTGAGTGGTCAATTCATGGGGGGTTCGTGAGTGCGAGCAGGCCCGGCCCTGAGCAAGGGCTGTAAGTGCCCTTGCCCAGGGCCCATTTTTCAGGGGGGGCCTTGGGGGGCCCAATTATGCAGCAAGACTCAACTCAAGACATAACGTATGCAGGAAGCCCTCAGCCCAGACGTCTATTCCATCCATCATTCCATCATTCCATTACGTGGGGTAGAAGGCACTCAAGGCACTGAGGCAGCAAGCAAAGAGAGGAGACTCATCTCATCTCAGTCATCTGCCATTCTACCGTTTGGGTTTCATCTGAGATTGAGAAAGCTTTGAAGTTGGCAAGTTGCTTCCACTCTAAACTCTTCCAGGCAAGCAGGCAGGTATGTATGTGGTTTTATTTTTTTCCTTCCTCTTCAGACTTCAAATGTCTTCAATTTCCCCTGATTCTGAATCCCCATCTGCAGATCTTCTAATTGCTAAATGGCCTTTAAAGGAGGCCTTCTTGAGCTTGTTTCTGTGGCACAACGAGACTCTTAATAGTTAATATATGGATGTGAGTAATATATTCTTGAATCTTGAGGTATTTCATATGGTTTTTGTTCTTTCAGTGAACTAATATTTTAACCTGTAAAGCTTAATCGTTGTTTTTTCTGTTCTTTTTCTAGGCATTTGATTGGGTTTCTATTGTTCTTGGGATTGACTATAGCACATTTCACATTTGGGGCAGGTGGCTACTGGCTAGACTGGATGATGTTCCTAGCATGGATACAAGGTTTGTTCCTGGTTCATGTTCTTAACTTCTCATTTGAGTAATATTATATACTCTTCCTGAGGGGTCTTGCTTATTATAGAAGAAATATCTGAACAAGAAGATGAAGAGAGTGGAGAGGAGGAGAGACTGAAGAGAGAAGAATTCCATCTTCTTCGTTTGGTTGAACGGTCATGAAATGGATGTGTGGTGTTTGTGGGAGATACTGTTCAGTATATAAAGATAAGAGTATGAAGAGAGAGAGAGAGTGTGTGATGAAAGGTCAAAGGAGTACGAGATGCCGTGGGCCACTTGTTGAATAATTACAAGAAGACAGATAGCATTTTCACTGCTGCTTTCCACAGCTCTATCTGATACGCTGAGATCTGTGCAGTGGACAATTAACATTGGGCCTGTTTCTTGGAGAATGTCCGGCTGGAATTGGGGATGATGGGATTTTTTTTTTTAACAAGATGTTTTATTATTCCTTGTCCTCTTCAAATGCCATGTTTGTTTATAAGCAAACATTTTGACACGAGTAAAGTACTTAATTAAAATCTTCATATATTTCAAATTCTATAAGTATTTAAGGCATGAAATTAAATATTTTGGAGTCAATTAAAAATTTGATTGGTTCATCCTGTGTAATAACATTTGGTCCATCCTTTGTAATAGCATATACTGAATGAGTCCAATGTGATTTCCAACATCATATTGATTTCATGTTATTCTAACTTTTTAGGATTGTGATTTCATAAGTTGACTTTTTCCCATTTCTTGCTTGGGATACAATTTCTCCAGAAATTAATTACCTAAGTGCAACACTGTTTGGATGCTTGGATTTCCATGGAGATACAGTTTCTCAAATTTCAGGTTATGTTGTTCTTTGTTTGTTCTTTTAAGTATTAAAATTGCATTGGTTTTACTTTTACTGTTTCTGTTTTCAAGTAGCAATGTTCTCTAAGAAACAACCATCTGGAAGTCAAAAAAGAAAAAGAAAAAGAGACAGAGAAGAATTAACTAAATCTCAAACTGGAGCTCTAGATAGATTTTTTCTTAATAAAACCAACAGTTCACTTGATAACTCAACTGAAGATTTAGTCAATGAATCTGAACAACAAAATCATGTTGAAGAATTTGTAGGAATTGATAAGGATTTAGTCAATGAATCTGAACAACAAAATCATGTGGAAGAATTAGTAGGAACTGAGAATGATTTTAATGAACATGTAGGTGACTTAGGTGAAGATGAACATGTTGAACCTGAGGGTGTAGAACCAAGTTTTCCTTTAAACTTTTGTGATCCTAGAATTTGGGATAATCTTGATGAAAAAATGAGAGCTTTACTTGTGGAAAAAGGTCCTGCAAGAGATAATAATATCAAATTTCTTAGGGATGAAAACTTTAGACATTTTTCCTCAACGTATTACATGAGAAAGTTACCAAATGGAGAGACTTGGGATAGAAAATGGCTAGTGTACTCAAAGGAATTGGATAAGTTATTTTGTTTCTGCTGTAAGTTGTTTAAGACAATGTGTAGTAGAAGCCAATTAGCAAATGAAGGACTTAGAGATTGGAAACATCTTAGTGAGAGGCTTAAACAACATGAAAATAGCACTGAACACATAACTAACATGAGTTCTTGGATTGAATTACATAACAGATTGAAAAAAAATGAAACAATTGATAAAGGCATACAGGCACAAATTAGGAGAGAGAAGGAACACTGGAAATATGTTTTGGTAAGAATAATTTCTGTTGTCAAATGTCTTGCTAAAAATAATATTGCATTCCGTGGAACAAAAGAGAGAATTTATGAAGAAAATAATGGTAATTTTTTGGGTATATTGGAAATGGTTGCAGAATTTGATCCAATAATGCGTGAACATTTTCGACGAATTCAAAATGACGAGATTCATTATCATTATCTTAGCCATAAGATTCAAAATGAGCTGATATCTTTGCTGGCATCAAAAGTCAGAAGTGCAATCATTGAGAAAATCAAACAAGCAAAATATTTTTCAGTGATACGTGATTGCACTCCTGATTCAAGTCACAAGGAACAAATGACTTTGATAATACGGTGTGTGGATGTGTCAAGGAGTCCAATGAAAATAGAAGAGTACTTTTTAGAGTTTTTAATTGTGAAAAATACATCAGGATTAGGACTTTTCATTGAATTGCAATCTGTCCTAGAGTCCCTTGGTCTTAAAATTGATGATGTGAGAGGACAGGGTTATGATAATGGCTCTAATATGAAAGGGAAAAATCAAAGTGTACAAAAAGATTACTTGAAATAAATCCTAGAGCTTTGTTCATGCCATGTGGTTGTCATTCTCTCAATTTAACACTATGTGATATGGCAAATTGTTGTGTAAAAGCAAAATCCTTTTTTGGGGTGGTTCAACGCATTTATTGTGTTTTTGCTAATTCTACAAAGGGTTCGAAAATTTTACAGGATCATATAGATGGTTTAACTCTTAAAACATTATCAACTACACGTTGGGAAAGTCGTGTAGAGAGTGTTAAAGCAATAAGATACCAATCTGCCCAAATAAAAGAAGCTTTATTTAAAGTAGCAGAAACTAGTGAAGATGCTAAAGCAAAAAGTGAAGCAGAGAGTTTAGCAACACATGAATTGGAAAATTTTGAGTTTTTATTAGGCATGGTTATTTGGCATGATATTTTGTTGAAAATTAACTTAGTCAGCAAAAAATTACAATCTAAAGATATGTGCATTGAGATTGCTTTAAAAAATTTGGAGGGGCTCATTTCTTTTTTTTTTAGAATTATAGGGAAAATGGATTTGCATCTGCTATGATTGAAGCTAAAACTATTGCTTGTGATATGGGGATTGAACCTGAATTTCCTAAAAAACGTCAAAGTCATAGAAAGAAACAATTTGATGAGAATGCTAAAGAAGAGATAGTACAATCAGTTGAAGAATCATTTAGAGTCAATTATTTCATGTGTAGTGGATATGGCTCTTTCTTCATTAAAAAGTAGATTTGAACAAATGCAAACATATGAAGGTATTTTTGGGTTCTTGTTTAATTCAAAGAAGTTAACTTCATTGGGTGATGATGAATTGAAAAATTGTTGTGTGAAGCTTGAAACTACTTTAAGAAATGGTGAGTCTTCTGATGTTGATGCAAGTGATTTGTTTTCCGAGTTACAGGTGCTGCAATTTCTTTTACAAGCAGAAGTAAACACAACACTTGAAATTGTAGAGTTTGTAAAAGATATGGATTGTTTTCCAAATGTTTTGGTTGCCTATAGAATACTATTGACTGTACCTGTGACTGTAGCATCTGCAGAAAGAAGCTTTTCTAAATTAAAATGATTGAAATCTTACTTGAGGTCTACCATGTCACAAGAAAGGCTAAATGGGCTAGCAATCTTATCCATTGAAAAGGAGATGTTAGAAAATCTTGAATTTGAAAGCATAATTGAGGATTTTGCTTCTCAAATGCAAGAAGGAAATCATTTCAATAATACTTTTTTAGTTGTGATTTTGTTTTTCACCTTATCTTGTAGATGGTGATGATGTTGTTTTGCTTTGACTATTCATGATGCAAAGAAATTTCAAGTAGGTTGATGTTCTTTGCTTTGGCTATTGAGGATGCAAAGACATTTTTGTTTTGTTGGTTGCTGAAGATGCAAGGGGATATCAAGTAAGATGCTGTTGTTTGCTTTGGCTATTGAGGATGCAAAGAAATTTTTGTTTTGTTGGTTGCTTATTGCTATATGAAAAGGAACTATTGAATTGTTACAACTTACAAGTATTTGTCTTGTTTATACATTATAGCCTTTTATTTTGAATGTTTATATATTGAAGTTTGAATTTATATGCTTTGAATGTTAAATTTTTAGTTAATTTTGTCAGGTTCGATATTGGTTGAAAAATGAATGTGAGGTCATCACTAAGTTTATATATATATATAGAGGCCTAATTTTTACTCTTGCCCTGGGCCCTGAAAAATTCAGAACCGGCCCTGAGTGCAAGAGAGTTGGATTGATCACGAAGGGTCCCATGTGGTGGTAAAAAAAACATCCCATGAGAGGGTTTTCCATTAAATATACTTATAATATATAATCCATACTAGCATCCAGAAGCTGCATTTGATCAGTATATAGGGCAAAGTGTCAGAAATCTTATCAACATAAAAATTTATTGACTTCAAGAGTTGAGTCCAACCGTGACACCCAAATGCTCAGAGATCTTAAGGGCCTGTTTGTTTGTGTATAATACATAGGAACTCATGCCATAAGTAGTTGAAAAGGAAGATCCAAGATGAATATATAAAAATGACCAACAAATAACCTCTCCTTTAATAGAACTGAGTCAAGGCAAGATGGGCAATTAATACCCAGCCATCACTCTAGTAATTCAAATCCTAGTAAAGTCAAGGGCCCATCTACATTCCTACCTTATATCCTTTACCCCTAACCTCATTTCATTCACACTTCACATCTTTAATAATCCTTTGGTGGAGCTCGTATGACCATGAAGTCCTATGTTACTATTGCAAACAAACTAGCCCTAAAAGATAAAATCTGCGTAATTTCCAACTTGGAGTCCCACCCACTTCTCCAAGTGAAACTCATTCCTTAGCCACATCCTCTAGGCAGTGCTAGTTACTGTCAAAAACAGGTTGGCCTGCCTCTCCTACAGCAACAATTTTGAAGCATAGTAATAGGTAAGTCCTATTAATTTTTTTTTTACATTTGTTTGTTATAATGCTGTTGTACCATTGCTTCTTTTCTAGCTGGTTGTTTGGTGCTATATTGATTTTTTCTATTTTAATGAAATCTCTGGTTACCAATAAAATAAAAATAAATTTAATAGGGCAAATCCTCAAGCCCCAACTCTTAAAGTGCTTTTGATGACTAGCAATATTTGGATGGTCGCGTGGTTTCTTATAAGTTCTAAGCATACTCCTTGATAGCATTGATGATAATATCTACCGTGTGCATATTTGACCTTTTCCTTGCTGCTTGCTTCAAAGTTGATGAACTATTTGTGTGCTGCCCTTTTCTCTTCATAGTGGTAGATTGGCTGTCCATCGCAACATCTGTGTGCTGATCATCGTCATATGGGGTCAAACAGTGAAGTTAGGGTCCAATAGATCTTTATCTTTCTCTACCATTGGGGCAGTAGAAGAGTCTGATGAATCCATGTTCTCATTTGGGATATAATCATTTGCCTCTTCATTCTTCACAATTAGGAAGCAAAGGGAGGATGACAAAAGTGGGAACCTATGTTTCTTGTGCCCTTCATTCAGGTAATCACTACAGTTGGGACCATTGATCACCTGTTTGTTCATTGTGATTTTACTTGGTGGTGGTCCTCTTCTCTGATAGAGCTTTGTTGGTTCATCAGTTTTCTGGGAAATCCTAGCAGGATGGGACTGTCTTGCTTGGAGTAGGGACCATTCAGCAGAGGGACACGTGGATGTGGAAATTGATTATTGATACCTGCAGCCATCATGTGGATGGTTGATGAAGATCATTCCGTATGTAGGGACCCATCATGCCACATGTGCATTATATGAGACCCACATGGTGGGACGTTCCATGTGCATGAGGAAATCATCTGTTCATGCCTTTCTGTTCCCTTGACTACTCTTTATGCAACACATATTTCTCCTTTTGTTAGGAGTTGAATATGTATTTGGGCCCATTTGGGTTGTGTTTTAGGAGGATTTCTCTGTGAGTTGTTGCTGGCTCGGGAATTGCACTTGTGTTGGAATATGGAAACATCAATATGGAGTGGTATATGTGTCTTATCTTATATAATCACACTTGCTATTATGTGAGGGACAGCTTATGTAATTGGCCAGTATGCCTTTAATGAATAAGATAAGCAGACTTTTTCTTCTTTTTTTTTTAATGGTAAATAAGATAATCAGTACCAATAAATAAATTAAAAGATAATCAGACTTTCTAGCCATTTTCTTTCTGTTGCTTGGATATATGAGACAGACTTCTCTAGAGATCTCTGGTTTCATGTGAAACCACTCTTCTACTTGGTTTTCGCAACAAAGCAAAACCATGAGCCTTTAAGTTGAATGTGTGATTAATGCCTGGCTCGAGAATAGTTCTTAGTCATTATTTTACTTGGGTTTTCAATTGCTTTCTTATTATTATCTCTTGGTGGATTGGTGTTTTCTCTTTATTTTGGTTTGAATCAAAGTCCATTGGGATCCCATTGTGCAGTCTAACATTGTGGGTTGCATCTAAAAGATGGAAAGAGTGGAATATATGACCATTTGACAACAAATATTTTCGGTGGAAGTTCCACTGTTCCAGAGGGACCATCCAGACCTAGTAAGGTGAATGTTGCTAGATGGTTTTAAGTGTAGAAAAGAAAAGGGCTTCAGATATATAAATTTTGTGAGGAATTGGAAAGTGTAGTTATCTTACGGGTGCACATGAGGATCTGTTAAATGGTGGTTGTTCCTCCATATTGTTGGTGGAAGTTTAAGGAGGATGGAGTGGCAAGACTTCATGAGGCAAGGCAAGCTCAGTTGGGATGGGAGGAGTCCTGAACAATGATGATGACTTGGTTTGGGGATCTATTTGGAGCGTGGTGGGTATGAAAGAATCCAACAAGGCAGAGATTCTAGTAGATAGGGAGGCAAAATCAGAATTTGAATATGTTTTTTAATCGTTGGGTTTTAAGTAATTTTTGTGGATGCTTAATAGTGTAAGTAAATTTATGTAACATAGTCTACAGGAGATTATCTGTGCTAAAGGGACTGAGGATGTCAAAATGCTGAGGTGATGCATGGTGTATGAGATTATCTGTGCTAAAGGGACTGAGGATGTCAAAATGCTGACGTTGATGCATGGTGTATTGATATGTTGGGTCTGTTGGCCAGACTAACTAAAAGTGGGGCTTGTGGAATATCCATCAAGAAAAACACAAATCCATCACACAGTCTTAGCCTTCATATCCTAGGGTTTGAAATTACCATCACCATCATCATTATTGTCATCCTATCGCCATTGTCGAGGTCTTATCCCATGTTGTTGGTCAGCTTTGTGAGTTCCATTTCTCCACTCAACCTTGTTTCAAGCCATGTTCTTTATAACTTCACAGTATATTATATTTAAAGCCATGTTCTTTGTTTGCAGTCCTCCTTTTGGTGGGGTTGTTAAATTTATAGAAGTGCTGTGCTAGAAGCAACGATGGCAAGTATGGTTGCCTTATTCATGACCATATTGTTAATTGTATTAAGAGTTTTCAAGTCCATTGCCTTATACCTTGTCTAACACAGCTGAAGCAGTGGCTATACTTGTAGTGAAGCTTACTATGACATCGATTATGAAGGCTGCTATTATTGATGGAGGTTGTTTTTGTATGTATATAGTAAGCCTCAGGATGTTGTTTTTCCTTCTTGGCATGTAGTTCATTAGATTGAGGAGTGAAGTTCATGCATTAACTAGGGTTTTTTTTTTTTTTTTTTTGAAATGAGCATTAACTAGGGATATGTGGTTTATTTCCAATCAAATTCCACATGATGCAATTCTGATATAGATAGACCATTCCCCCTCCCAAAAAAAAAAAAAAAAAGAATAATAAAAAAATCTGTTGTAGATGTATTGGTGAATGGTGAATGGAGCTTATAAACTGTATTTACCTTCTGATCCATGATCTTTTGATGCATGATTTTAAAGTTTCTAGAACTTGATTTGTATTTTTTTTGGTAATCTTATAGACTCTAATGTTATAATCCTACCCTTCCCCTTATCAAAAGTACATAGTAATACACATACTCGCATGTGCACACACCTTTCTTTGCATTCTTAGTACGAATGAGCATGTGTACCTCTCTCTTTCTCCAGTCTTTTGACTATTACTGCACTGTTTTATTGATGACAGGCAGGTCATTCAGTTCATATTGCTGGACTCATTAGGCTGGATGTAGAGACAGCTTCGGTTGACTCTGTTTACGTCACAGTGTGGGCTTCTCCTTATCTTCCACTTCATATGGGAAAAATGGAGAATGCATCTACTATGGTGGAATCTCATTTTGGTCGACAATTGCAGGTATCTTTCTCTATGCTAAACTCTTTGTTGCAAAACATCTTCCTTTCCTTTCATCTTTCAAAGCCTTTTTAGCCATTAATTCTCATTACTATCATTGGGAAAGATCTAATTTGATTATTGTCACTGCAGCCACCCATTGGTGAGAAACGAGTTTCAGAGCTTGGGAAATGGGTTAGAAGAGAGTTTAGTGTTTCTGGGAACAGTTGGGATGCCAGTTCCGTGGATGTGGCTGCTGCCGGTCTTGGTTGGTTTGCTACAGGACTCAAAGTAGAAGCTGTTATGGGTGTTTGGACATACGATGGAGTTGACGTTGCATTGCGGGATTCCTTGGTTCCTTATAGAGCACATATATTCGAAGTTACAGGGTTCACAGTTTCAAAGGTTGTCTCTAAAGCTGACAAAGCATTGAACAAGTTGCATCAAGGCAAAGCACAAAAGAAAGAGAGTGACTGCAAAGAAATAGAAAAACACCCTGCTGCTGTGTCGGCAGTGACATTTAACGCAGAAGCAAGTGCTTGATAACTGGAGTTCTCAATAGTGCTAGTGGCAACTTTAGTGAGGAAATTTCTCTCTTCAGGAGGCAAGAAACTGTCTGATGACAACTCGATACATTTGGAAACTGGTGATTTGAGATCAGAGTAAGAGATGAGTTCTCTGTAGTTTTCTGCGGGGATGGTGCTAGGAAATCTGATGAATTTTTTTCACTGGATTGGCAAGGCAACAACAGCCCCACTTGAAGATGAAATCTGTTTATATTTGGGAATATGGGGAGAGGGTGAAGATGGAAAATTCGATCTCATTGAAGTCTTTGGCTTAGAGCTTTCCATCCATTAGCATTGGAGACAAGTGGATCTTTCTTTCTGTTGAAGAGAATAATGGAAAAGCTGTAACCCAGCACATCTCCAATGCGATGGAAAGTTTTGTTGCGGGTTTGAGGTTTTATAGATGCAAAAAAAAATTACATTTGATGAAAAATTTTGTAACTTATATGGGCACAATTTTGGTAATAGTATTCATGTATGCAAGCTTGTGTGCATGAGTGTGCATGTTCTCATTAGCTATGATGATTTTTTTAGTAGAAAATATCAGTGGGGCAGACATTTATCATTACAAGGATCTTCTCATCCTTCGTGCAAAACAAGTGAAACCATCCTCACAGCCATTACATCATGGAAGTTAATTTAATTTTCATTTAATTTAATTTTCATTGATTTTGTGCTTATGCCCCTGCATTGTGATTCACCAACCGTGGTTGACTTTCACCTCGCAGATAGAAGGTGCAAACCCAAGATAATTCCCATTTGATGAGAGCTATTATAATCTTTGTCCTTGTTTTGAGCTGGATACTTAAAATGGCTTTTCTCTCTGTTTGTTACTACTGTGAAAGTCAATTGCATTTTTCTTCATTTTCTTTCGCCGTTTATTACAGTGATGGGTTCTTTTTTGTCGCTCAGAACTCCTGTAGAATGATTAGCATTACAATTAAACCAACCTGAGGCCCACATTGCCAGATGGAAGGAAGATTACAAGACCACATCTCTAAACCTGTGACTGATGCATGTTTGCCAAGTAGATGTTGTGGGCCCATCTTCCACTGAGCCTAATAGCTTCTTTTTCCCCAAGTCCATCTTTCTTCATTTTATCTCAAGTAGAAATGTCCCTCTTTCTTTATCGAAGAAACATATGTTGTTTGCAAAATGCGTTCTCTACGCCTCTCCTTGTCAGATCATGAGCTGAAGAGGAAGCAATCCAGATATGGTCTTGGTAAAAATGTCTTTCTCATCTCTTCTTTCCCCCCAAATCCTCACTCTATCTCTGTTTTTTATTTTTATTTTCAGATTCTTCATCAGCCGATTACCAAATCCTAGCTATCAAGAGATTTCTCAGATTATTCATCGCAGGTATGAATTGTATTTCTCTCTCTCTCTCTCTCTCTCTCTCTCTCTCATGTGGTATTTTTTTGAAGGTCGAATTGTCCCTCTCTATCTCTCTCTGTATTGTGATTGGTAAAGTGTCTCGCAGATAATGCTACGGTCTCAAGAACCTTCATTATTGTTTGTGCCATCCTAACGATCTTCCTCAATATTCAAGGCCCTTCACCTTCTCTTGGGTTATCATATCAGGTGCTGTTTTTTTAGTCTTTTTCTGTTTTGTTTTTTTTTTGCTTCCTGATTCTTTTATTGCCACGTCAATTGATTATTTTATGTAATTATATTTTGTAGATGAAAATTCGGTTTTTTTATTTTCTTCTTCTGAGTGTCGAATTTACCTTTACTTTTGCAACTTTGGTTTGCTTCAATGTGAATGGCTGCATTTCCAGGTATCATTTTGTTTTAATACATTTAATTGCACAGATTGTCTGTAATTGCAAGTGGGTGCTTGTTTTCGTCTCCTGGGTATTATTGGACTGGAGATGTTTGCTTTACTAGCCTCTATTCAGTTCTGTTCTTACTTTTTTTTTTCTGATTTGTTCGTTTATTCATGTGTACAATCTGTAGTTACAAGTGAGGATCGATTGGGTACATGGTGACTGAAATTCTTGGAAATTGGATTGTAGATATTTACTTTATTAGCCTCTATTATATTTTGTTCTAACTTCTAACTTTTTTTCTGTTTGATTTGTTGGTTTGTTCATGTGTACAATCTGTAGTTACAACTTACAAGTATGGATCGATTAGGTATATGGTGACTGAAATTCTTGGAAATTTGATTGGAGATATTTACTTTATTAGCCTCTATTCTATTCTGTTCTAACTTTTAACCTGGTTTATTCATGTTCACCATCTGTATTCTGTAATTACAAGTGAGGATTAATTGGGTACATGCTGAGTGAAATTCTTGGAAATTTGGGCAGTTCTGCACTGGAATGTCCGTCGTATGAGGCCTTGATCTGTAATTGCAAGTGGGTTTACTTTATGGTGTGGGCATTGATTGATTTGGCAATTTAGGTGTTTTCTTCCCTTTTAGTATAAGGTAATAGATATGTGGGCATTGGTTTATTTTGGTCATTCCAGCAGTGATTGATTAATTTATTTTGGTAGTTCCTCATTTACTTTATCATCTATTCACTCGCCACTATAATGTCGAACACAAAGCACGGGGTTGATAGGATTGTTCTTTATGTTGTTTCATTGTTGTAATTTCCTTTTTTTTTGTGGGTTATTGATTGTAGTTTTTCCATGGTACCAGATGCAGTTGGTTCATTTGTTTGTTCTTCGCTCTCCATTTTGCAATATATTTTTTCCTTTACCAATCAAAACAAGGACATTTTAGTTTGGATTAAGTTTAATTGTTTTTTATTAAAAGAAGTAATTAGAAGATATCATTTTTCCAAATTAAATTGCAAATGATTGGAAAATGATACTTATCGTGTCCTTTGATCTTTACTCTTTTCTATTCTTCTCTCTTTCCCTTTGAATGGATTTCTTTCTTTCTTTTTATTTCCATTCTCAACCTTCTAGGGCCAAGGCTGATTTGCATTGTGCACAAGTAGATATTGCGCGGCTCAAGACAACTATACACTTAATCAGGTTCTTGCCAATTACCAGCCATGAGTTTTTGTTTAGTATAATCTGAATCTCCTTTTGTGTGAATTCAAGGATGACAAAACATCTCCCATACTATGCAGGTGAATGAAAAGCTGAAAATATAATAAGATCGCAGTGGAAGATAGCAGCGAATGGGCGGGGATCGAACAATATGAGCTATCTCCCACAGAGAAATCAAGAGAAACATAAAAAATGGGCGAATACATACATTAACTGACACCTATGAATTGTTGTTACCTAAAATGAGTCAATGCCCTTGGAGGGCCTTCACTATCTAGGCCCTTACCCTACCCTCAAGGGCCCGGGCCCGGGCCGGGCTAGGGCAGGGCTCAAGGCTTCAAAACAAGAAAACTTTTTTTTTTTTTTTTTTGACACTGTTACCAAAATTTGAGTGTGATCGAGTGTTATGAGTGTGATCGAGCGTTATCTTGTCTAACCTCAATTGCAAAGAAATCATTAAGAAAACATCCGTTATCTTGTCTAATCTCAATTACAAACAAACTATTAAGAAAACATGGGGAGAATATTAGTCATCTCTAAAGACTTTCTTTTATTGGATAAAGTCATACATGCTTTGGCGACTTGGGTTGGGTTCTAGATATATGATTTTATTTATTTTGACAAAGAATGAAAATGTTTAAAGAGTATGATCTATTTCACACCTTTAATATGACTTTCATATGAATTTCCACATATGAAATCATTCCAGCAGTGTCTTATCTTTGAACGTTTTAAACCATTTACACTCACCTATCTTTTGTCAATTGACATTATTTTTAATTAAACACCGATCTGACTGTTACGCATTCTTGTATTTCAGTTACAAAAATAAATGCACTTAAAAGATACTATTAGTTTAAACTTTTAAGAATTGAGAGTTATAATTATCTAATTAAAATGATGTTTGGATCACCCCATATCCTTAAAGTTCCATGTGCTTACAAACTAACTCTATGAATTGATTGACATCCCAAGCAACTCTATATAGGAAAAAGTGTATCATTATCAATAGAAATGAGTACACCCCCTTTTGCACTAACAATGAATTATAAAAATAATATAAAATGCCTAAATAAAAAGTAATAAAACTAAAAGAAAGGGATTAGAAGCAACCATGCAACACTTATTGGTTATTTATTAAGTACAATACATAACTTAAGTAATTAAATATATAGATGAAATGAGCTAAGTATGTATGTATGGATTTTTAGGATATTTTTTAATGGGTAAGTGGGTATGAAATTGCCTTCATATCCCCCATATTACTACAAAGTGACTATGATAAGGGCATTTTAGTATATATTTACATATATGTATATATTGTATATAAAATAAATAAAAGTAAAGAGTGTTAGGGGCAGGGCCGGGCCGGGCTAGTACTGTCCAAGCCCGGCCCTCAAATCTCAGGGCCTGCAAAAAATTGTCCAAGCCCGGCCCTAGGGCTTTTCGTTAGAAACAAAAGCCCTCATTTTAAGGGCTTTTTGAGGCCGGGCCCCCTTTCTCAGGACCAAATCGACAGGCCTACTCTCAATCCCATCTAGATTTGAAGATGAGATAAAAGAGAGATAGAGTTGGACTGTACATGGAAGTAGAGTCTAAGAAGGACTCTACATGTACGTCCAACACTCTCCCATGGGCCTCATCTCTCATGTAGGGAAGAGTCCTATTGCAAGACAAAAGTCAACCTTGTTTTGCTCAGGGCAGCCTACCATAAAATTGTCATAACTTTCACTCTGACTGTCGGATCAGTGAAATTTACCTACCATTTGAAAGCTTATTCAAAGTAGATGTCCGTGGACCCAAATCAAGCAAATCAGAGCTGAAATGACCAAGTTATGATATTGGGAAGTTAGCTGTGAATTTTCTACTCGGTAGTTACGACAAAAGTGGGCCCAATCTTTGTTCAAAATTTGAAGTAATTGTAAAATGGTTAGGAGATTGGAACTCTATCTCATCTTATCTCATCCAAACTTGGAGCCCAAGGGATCATCCTCTCTTAAAGATAATTGCAAGCAAGAGAAATGATCAAGAATGACTTTGTGTTAAAAAAAACTATTTAAGCGGAGCAACCTGCATGTGAATTGGCATGCAATCACTCCGCCCTTGGATGTCCACTCTTCTCATCTCTCTCCTTTCTTCTCTTCTCTCTCTAATTAAGTGTATTTTAAGAATTACTTTTGCGTATTCTGAAGGCTTGTTCCAGAAATTAGGACTAGAATAGAGAAATATGAGAGATCTATTGTACTCATCTGGAGAAATCAATGGAAAACTCTCTGAAAGTTTTTCACTATGGAGGAGTAGTTTGCTAGATTGGAGCATCTTGATGAAGTTAAGTTAGCTGTTTCTACCTTTTTATGCAATTCAATTTAATTGTTTGAATGCCTCTATATTATGCATGCTTTATCATAAGAATAAATCTGTTTTCATGTTTATGTCGAACCTCTTCTTAGAATTCTATTGATTGTACTTTGATCATATATACTTGTTTAATAGATTATGCTTAGGATTTAATCTATTTGATAGTCTATGTTTACTTGATATATGATGCTTGGATGTTTTCAATCTTTTATGAGGTGAAGGTAGGGGTGTTCATGGACCGGGCCTAGCCCGACTTGGACCGGGCTTGGACCATTGTTTTAATATTACAGGCGGCCTTGGGCATCTTTGTTGGGCCCGTTTAATAGACGGGCCGGGCTTGGACGCAGTTGTAGATTGCCTTAAGCCCGCCCCAACCCGATTGAAAAATAATAATAGAAAAAGATATAGGTATGTGATTCTAACGGTAATACTTTTATATGCACTGTCAAGTGTCAAGACCAAACCAACTGGGCCGCAGACGAGATCATATAATTTCACTCTTTTTAAATTATATTTTAATCTCGGGCTGGGCTCGGGGTCAAAATGCTTCAAGGCAGGCCGGGCTTGGGCCAGCTCCTTATAGCCCGATGAGGGCCTGGGCAAGGATTTGGACAGGCTGTTTAGAAGCAGGGACGGGCCTGGATATTCCTTAGCCCGGCCCATGAACACTAGGTGAAGGAGGTTTTGGTTTTTTTAATTAAATATGAAAACTTGTTCTCTTGATAGACAAATCATCCGGATCATAAATATTGATTTGTTTCTGATTTGAGTTAGTTTGAGACAATTGTTTAATTGATTGCATAAATTGGTCGATTAACTTACTTGATGAATTCTTGATGTTCTGATCTATTATCGTCATTATTGTTTTTCTACACATTAGTTTTAATCATTGCAGATTTTTTATTCATATACAGCACTTTCTAATTATTATTTAAAAAAAAATTCAGATTTTTAATGAAAGTTCAAAAGTGCTCCCTGTGGGTTCGACCTTTAATTGCCATTGTCTCAACACGACAACTGTGCACTTGCAGTTATTATTGGATTGAAATAAATCTGCATCACCTAACTCGTTTGAAATTAAATTTATAACTACGACCTTTTGGTGCTTAATTATATATGTTGGGTTAGGCTGAGGCAAGGGCTTTTAAGGAAGCATGGAGGATGCTAAGGTCCAGGCCTATTTACTATAAGACCACAAAATGAGGTTCGGCTCATCGAAGAACCTGAAAAGACCCAGCCCAAAAAAAGGCTGTAAAACCATATAGGCCTAAGTTGTCTTGGCCGATAAATTGAAATTAAAATTGAGATTTTAAGACATTATAAAATTTTTCTTATTTCTAAATTAATGTCATTTCTTATTCAAATAATTTCAATGCCGAGCTGAACTTAAGATGCACAATTCAGTGTTAACTTTGTTGATTATTAAATTGAGAATTTCCTCTAAATTGTTACAAAAAATTCTATAAATGGATCAAAATCCGATTATACCCAAAAATACCACTACAAGAAAATATACATTTAGCGTCGAAGTTACACCGGCGGCCACTCAAAATGTGACGCTATAAGACGACATTAACGCTAAAATTATACAAGCCCCGGTTGTAGTGCGCTGGACTCTAATATCGCTCTCTCCCTCATCGATCCCTCTCTCGCCCTCTCCTGCTCACGCTCTCTCCGCTCGACGCCGAAAATCCCTCACTCTCTCTATCGTCACTCTCACTCTCTCTGCTCCAGAGGAGACAAAGGTCTCTTCGTATCTCTTCCTCATCAACTCCCAGAAGGTACGGCTTTTTCTCACTTCCCTCTCTGATTCTTCCCTTCTGATCTCAATTCTCGACTTCTTGATGGTTTCTGGATCATTTTCGTCTCAAGGAGCTCGATCGACATCGATCTAGGGTTTCTCATCTCAGTCACACCATCTTTTTTTGTTGTTTTTGCTTTGAAATTGGTTGGGATTTAGTGATTCTTGATATCTGCTTCTGTTTCTGATCTTACCTTTCGCAGATCCTGTGAAAGATGTTGTTTTCATCTTGTAAAATGGTTGAGATTTAGTGATTTTTGGGGAATCTGATGCTTTTACTGTGTTTTATCGGTCGAAATTGGATCAGTTGTTGTTGTTGTTATTGTTCTTTTGTAGCTTCTGCAATCGAATGATGCGAACGAGGCGAGGGCTCTGTTACCCTAAGATATGTAGAAAGAGAGAGGATGAGATGGTGATTTCGAAGGAGAAGAGGCGGAGGAGGAAGGATTTATGCGAAGGAGGAGTTGAGAATCTCCGCCGGAAGAAGATGAGGCCGGCGCCGGAGAGCGCCGGAAGATCTGATTTTTTTGACGGATTGCTGGATGATCTCGTCGTCTGCATCCTCTGCAAGCTTAGCTCCTCTGCTGGATCTCCGTCGGATTTCACCAATGTTCTTATTACGTAATTACGCTCTCTTCTTCTATCTATTCGATTCTGGATTTTTTTCTTTCCGGCTTTTGAGTTTAGATCTTGAGCAAGCGTTTTTGATCGAATTAGTTTTGATTCGATGGCCGTGTTTGGATCTGAATATTGAAAGAAAAGAAGCTGATTTGATTTGTTTTTTCGTTTCTGTTTTTTTTTTTTGGAACAGATGCAAGAGACTCAATGGATTAGGTTCGCATCCACTCGTGTTAGGGAAGGTTTCTCCAAAAGCTCTTGCTGTAAGAGCGAAGAAATGGTCCGAATCTGCTCATCGATTCTTGAAACTCTGTACTGAAGCCGGCAACATCGAAGCCTGTTTCATGGTCAGTTCCTCTCTTTCCCTCTCTTCAATTCATGAAAAATTCGTCACGAAACCGCAAATCTTTTTCGTATAATCTTGTTTTGGAACTGTTATCCAACTAGAGAAAGACTCGTTTTTAGTTGCCATCTTCTAGACCTGTGTGTGATGATGATAGATTCACATTTTAGGTCTCTTTTGTAGCTCTCTCTGAAAAAGAGACAGTGTATGTTTGCTGTATGTTTGACAGCAAAGGATAAGCCATTAATTATTATTATTTGCTGTATGTTTGACAGGTCTCAGATACAGCAGATAGGTTGTTGAATCATTCCCAGGGAAGTAAGACATACCTGCTTTCAGCCACAATGATGGAAGAGGTAGGTTTGCATATGCATTTTCCTATACATAATGTTAAGAAGTTTCTGTTCCATGATGGTCAGTTTTTCCCCCTTAACACCTTAAAAAGAGTACTCCCTCAAAGGCAAAAGTAATTCGGCCACTCACTATGGTACCCTGGTTTTACAACTCAGGGTATTGGTTGGTCCCTTTTACTTTTGGGTTGATTCATGTTGACATTTCCAATCTGTTCAATGAGTGGTTCAGGCTTGGGTTGGGTCCATATGTGTTATTTGACTCACTAACCCATAGCAAACTTAAAATGTTAAACGTCCAGGATGGGTTTGGGTTGACATTTTTAACTTGCTTATTAAACCGATCAGTTCAGGTTGCGCCTCTACATGTTACCTTGAATGATCAACCCCAGTGAACCCATGGCCACCCATATCTTCACAAATACTTTTAGTTCCCAAATACTTCTATTGCATTCTTTAAAAAGTTTGGGATGTGGTGAAAGATGATGTGACGGCTTTCAAAGGACTTTGGGGCATCTTTTATTTTCGATTCCAAAGAAAGATGGAGCTATTGGTGTTCAAGATTTTCATTCTGCAAGTCTGTTAGGGAGTGGGTGTAAATCTTGGAACTAATAGACTGAGGGAATCCCCTACAGAGTTTGGACTATTGGCATTCAAGATTTCCAAGGTGCTCCCTCCCATTGAAGGTTTACTGCATTTGGACTAAGCTCTTATCTCATGAATACATATTACATACACTCCAAACACTGGTAAAAGAGGGGTATAGTGTAAGCTAGACTCGAGAAAGCCTCATGATATGTTGGATTGGTGCTTTCTTGAGTATACTCTCAGATGGATGGGTTTTGGTGATTAATGTAGGTGGTGGATGAAGATATTTTGACTTTTTTCTTGGTGATGGATAAGGATGTTGAATGGATCTTCAAATCTTCTTCTTCTTCTTCATTTCTTCTTTTCATTTTTTTTCCCCTGAATGGTGGCTCTTTCAAAGTACTTGAGGGTCGAGGCAAGGAGATCCTCTACATTCCCTTTTGTTTGTCATGTTGTATTAGTTATGAGTCGGCTTTTTATTAGGGCTAAAACAATGGGACTGCTATCTGGTTTCTCTATTAAAAACTACATCATAGAGATTTCTCAATAGAAGTTTGCTGATGATTTCATAGTTCAGTTGGATCCAAACTAGACAGAAGTGGAAAATCTAAGGTGTATCTTGAGGTGGTTTGGCTTGGTGTCTGGGCTTAAGGTAATTTTTAACGATAGTGAACTTCTGGGGTGCAAATGAGTCTCTCTAAATTAATCTCTGGCAGCTGTATTTGAGTGTCTTTTCAGTAACCTCCCTTCTACTTGTCTTCCCTGTATTGTTCATTTCTACTTGTGTCTTTTCAGTAAGCTCCCTTCTACTTGGGTCTTTCATTGTGCATTGATAAACCATCTATATAAATTCTTGTCAGACATGTAGAAGAGGCTTTCTCTGTTGAGAAGTCATTACCTTTCGTTTGGGGGGTTATTTAACCTTTTTAAAGAATCCTACTTGCACATGTTTTCGTACCATTTTTTAGACCGGGCTATTCATGATGGGGTTATCAATCTTATCAGAGTCTAGGACCAATCATTTCATTTATCTCTTATGATTTATATCCATTTCTGATGGTTGAAATGTCTCAGTTATATTACGATTTACGTCCATTCCCTTTGTAATCCTGTAATTGTTTTCCATTTCGTTCAACTTGTAATGGATACTTAATTATTTGTGAAAGCTGATATGCACCAGTAGATTCTGTGATTGTGATATATATATAGCTTTGTTTTTGGTTTCTTGGGTGTATTTGTGTATTTGGTAGATATTTTTGTGCTTCATGTGGCTAATATGTACAAGAAAACGGCCATCAAATGTGATTTTCTTACGTGCTAGAAGATCATGTGATTTTATATGATTGAATGTGATACTAATTTGTGTCCTGATTCCTACTATGCCTTTGATTGCTTAACAGGTTTTCACGTCTGTCTTGATCATGTAAGAGCACCCACTGGAATAGCACAACACTCATCTCCTGAGGTGCTCTTTATTTTAATATACAAATGCTTTAATCTCACCTCCATCATTTCCTGTGTATGAACTAGTCCAGGTCGAGCAAACAGAGAAGTCTCTTTAGGAAAATCCTTTTTTTTTTTTTTTCTCTTTTTGAGAAGGGCATCACATATAGGAAATTGGGGACTGTCAGGTTTCCATACAGGCTTTGGGCATTTCTTTTAAAGGTAATATCTAGATGCGTAAACAATTCGGTTTCTGTAATTGAAAATCACCTTACTGTTTTTGGGAGCCACATGGACAGGCATTCCAAAGAGACAAGATGAAAAAAATAGAAATATCTCATCAAAGATTAGCATGGTATGTTATGACTTGTTATCCTAAGATGATCTTTTGGACAGACAGATGAGATGCATATTATGTTGGTGTGGATGGTACTATGAACAACTGACACCATTTATTTGATGATGGTACTTACCTGCCTTTTTTTATGTATCATCAGATAATGGTATGTAGTAATCATATGAATATTCAAGATGAAGTCAACCAAGTTGTTATCCATGAGCTAATCCATGCGTATGATGACTGCCGGGCTGCAAATTTGGACTGGGCTAATTGTGCCCATCATGCTTGCAGCGAGGTAATTTGGATTCTTTTCATATAGTATGTGCTCTGATGGTTCCTAAACTCTGATTTATTCTAGCTGGTTTTTTGTTTTCTATATCAACTTTACATAACTTGTGTTTAGTGCATGAGACTTGGAGTTCTCTTTAATCCCTAAGGTTTGTTCTCTATGGTTTCTCTCACAAATTCAGACTTTCCTTCCGAAGCCAGACAAAGCAACCAAACCAACTCGGGTAACGGCTACCTGCTTTTTCATTTTATCAAATTTTGGGGGCTAAGCTTACAAAGTTTGTTAGAATTGCCTTAATCGATTGACCGGAGCTTTTGTTTGATCTTTTTAATGATTTTTCCTCTCTCTTGCTGGGTGTGCATTGATTCCTTCAAGAACTTCTGATTACTGCCTTTTTTTAGAAGAATCTTCAAAGCAAGCAGATGTCTGTTTGTTTGTTTTTCATGTTTCAAAGATGGCTCTAATGTTTTCGTTTTTATTGGAAGATGAAAAATTTCTAGTTTCTACGTATGGGGGTTTAATCACAATCTTCTTCTTCTTTGGTTTTTTTGTTATATGAAGCGATTTCTGATTAAAGCTGAAGATCCCAGAGAATAGGAAATTTATTATTGTTGTTGTTGTTATGTATATGCACACAATTTAAGTTTTTGTTTTTTTTAGATTTTCAAAGGAAACATAGATCTTGCTGTGCTTGTGATTCAATAGAGAAAGTTTTGTTTTTGATTTGTATGTATATGGCTTCAAAGGCTAACTCTCTTTTTTTTTTTTCTTTGTTGGAATATTGGTGACGTCTGAAAAACTCAAAACTATATGCAGAACAGCAAAGCTTTCATTTTTCCATGTTTTGGTTTGGAGGATATATTATTTACAATTTTGTGAAGATTAGCGTCTAGTTGCATCTTAATGATATTTGTTCATCTGTATCTGATTGAATTTGAATCTTAACTTTAAAACACAGTTTTGAACAGATGACGGGTACACTAGTACAATGTTACGGGCCATGTTTTTTCTTAGAGCGGTTTTTTATTGTTTTATTGTTTTTTTTTTATGTAAATATATACTTGAATTACAACGTACAGCCGCATAACAAAAATTAGTGGCTACCCGGTATGCAACAGGTGAAACTGTCATGTGAAAGTCGTATAAATGAATGAATCACATGAGATGTCTTAGATAATGCCATGATCTTTTCTTATTCAATTCCATGTTGGTGCATATGTGTTGGTCTTTTTTGGGGCAATCAGTGGCATTGATGCAATATATACTGAGGAGAGCGATTAATGCGTGTAATGATAACTTTTGATGTAATACATAAGAACAGATTAGATTAGGTTTGGTCCCGCAAGCAGATTGATGCCCTTTTTATTTTTTTTGTGTTGTCATCCATCATATCATTGATTGACTCTTTGATTTTTCTTCTTTTTGGTTGCAGGGTTCCTGATTCCGTTAATTCTATAGCAGAACTCGTGGTCAGGGCTCTGGTGTTATCAAATATCTTATCAAATACAACCAAATACAGAGGAACAGATGTTTCGTGAGTTTTCTTTTTTCATTGTTTCTTCCTTGGGTATGTTAGTATCTAATAAAAGTTGCTGATTGTTTGCTTGATATCACATGAAGGTGTGTTCCTTCCCAAAATATGTGGGGCACAAGGCGGCATCTCTCGTCAAGAAATGGCTCTGGCATTGTAGCACCAGCACCTGGCTCTGTTTCACCTCTCAACCACCTTGGTCTGGCTCCTGTAATGGCTCCTGCAATGGCTCCATTCTAATTCATCTTTTCATACGGCACAATATTCGTTGTCTTTTATTAATAGACAGAGCCAACTATGTTACATGTTGTCTTTATATTTGAAGTTATTTCTATCATACTGTTGTTTAAATCTCGAAGAAAAGCTGTTTTGTGTAATTAAGAAAGAAGGAAATTATATGAATTGTGTTGGTTGAATTGATCTTCTTTGTTTCTTCTGTAATTCTTGGTCGTCTGGTAATCAGTTAATTAGAAACAGGTTATTTGGGTGCATTTGGTCTTTTGTTTCTTGTTTTTTAGGTGTATTTGTGTATTTGGTAAATATTTTTGCGCTATATGTGGCTAATATTTGAAAAAAAAAATGCTGCTTTTACCGGCAGCCGCCTAACCGCCGCTAAAAGCAGTATTTTTTTTAAAAAAAATCTACTTTTACTGGCAGCCAAGACATAGCGACGGTTTTTTACTTTTACCAGCGGCCACCTGACCGCCGCTAAATGTTTGCTGGCCGCCGCTAAATGTAAAAATAGTGGCGCCCGCAAAACCGCCGTTGACATTTTTACCCATCCTATCTATACCATTGCTAAGCGACGGCCACTATGGCCACCGCTAAAGCTTTTACCGGCGGCCAATACCACTTTTACCGGGGGCCGTCGGCCCCAGCTATAAGCAGTTTTTCTTGTAGTGTGCTTTTTTTAGGATTTAACCAAAAAAACCTCCTTAGACTTGTCAAAAGCCCAAATCGCCATCAGCCTCCTGTATAGACCATAGGAGTCCCAATGGCACTGTTTCCCAAAGGTCTTCATTTTTTCTCTGAGCAGGGATATCCCTGCTCCTTTTATCTTAAAAAGGTCCCAAAACCCTTTTACCATTTTCATTCTTTTCCCCATGTTCTCTGAACAAAGACTTATCGAAGAAGAGAAGCAGCAGCTATCAGGAAGAGAAGTTCAAATCCAAAACCCTCATATCTTCTCCATACTTTTACCTTAAAAAAGTCCCAAAGCCCTTTTCCATTTTCGTTATTTTCCCCATTTGCTCTGAGCGAGGACTCATTGGAGAAGAGAAGAAGCAGCAATCAAGAAAAGAAGTCCAAATCCAAAACCCCCATATCTTCTCCATACAACGTATGGTACACGCAACCATTTTAGATAGGAAAAATCTAAACGGCCTGACCTGGGGGATCGAATGCTGGCCCGGTCCCCCAGTCGGGCTGAATAGCACGGCTCTTTTAGATAGGGCTGTAAAGTGGAAGCGGGGTTACAGAGAGATTTGTCCAAATTTCAAAAAAGGCAAATGGGAAAAGGGAGTTTGACATTCTTTATGTTGCAATGAATGATGAACATGGATATCCCCACTGATTTACTCAATAATGCCCAAAGCAAAATGAAAAAAGAAAAAAACTGGCGGGAGGACCAAACTGGTCTATACAAGAGGTTGATGGCGTTTTGGGCTTTTGACAAGTCTTAAGAGGATTTTTCTAGTTAAATCCTTTACTCTTTTCTGGTAAAAAAAGCGAGGGAAATGATAAACAGACTTGATTTTTAATGAGATTAATACCTGTAAATTCAAATTAGATTCAATTATTTTCTACTTCATCATGAGTCGGCTTTGTGCCATCTACGTACAAAAAAGAAAGGGGAAAAAGTCCAGACCATACGTCCTTTCCCTCTAATTATTGGTATGTGGTGTGTGTATTAAAAAAGGGACGATGAGAAAATTGTGATTTTGATAAAAACGAGAGACATTCGATAACATTTTTTTTAGAAAACAATTGTATGCTTCGTCCTCTTTGACGCTTTCTCATCACTTTCTTTCCATGAAAATGTAATAAGATTTTGATATATATATATATATATATATATATGAGAGAGAGATGTTCCTATGAGAGCATCTAGCTCTCTACCTTACTATGAGAGATAAGGTAGGGGTCATCACATTCATATCAAATGCCAACAACTTAAATGTGAGGGCCCCGCCCACCCCTATCTCTCATATAAGGTGAGAGATGCTCCTATGCCATATATATTGAAGAGTGAGCTCCACTTGAGGGGAAGTATTGAAAAGTATTTATGCTACCTCTAGTAAAGCCTCAAGATTTTCGAATGAATAGTTGGCTAAGAAAATTTAATATGGTATTAGAGTCAACTGATTGTAAATTCGAATCCCAGGAGGAACGACTCGGCTCGAAAAAAATTTCGTATCGCCAAAAATGCGCTTTCTGGGTTCAACCCAAGGGGGAGTGTTTAAGAGTGGACTCCACCCACGTTTGTAAACGGGTTGGTTCCGATTCGGATCCATGGCGGACCGGGACCCAAAACCATTAATGAGAAGGTGGGCCTGGACTCGTTTTGGAACCGTTAATGAGAAGATCGAACTGGAACCAGAACCGAAACCGTAAATGGGCCGGGTTCAAGTCTAGGTAGAGAGTGATACGGAGAAATCCAGGTTTTAGAAGAGATTTTAGAAAATTTAGGTAATATGTCGGGTTCCGGGTTCGAGTCCGAACCCATTTAAGTCACGGGTTAAAAAAAAAAGGACCCGGACTTGGGCCCAAACCAATTTATTTATTGGGGCTTAAATAAGGACTCAGACTCGGTTTTTAACGGGTCGAAACGTCCAGGTAAGCGGAGAATCGGGGACCCATTTACATTCTTACACCCAAGGGGGAATATTTAAAAGTATTTCCGCTGTCACTACTAACGCCTTGAGGTTTTAATGGCGATGGTTAGCTGAAGAAATTTAATAGAATACTATAGCGTTATCTTCCTATAAAAGAAAAGAGGCTTTGGTTTATAAGATTCTTTTTTTAAAAGAGGGGCCGCATTTAAAGCTACTAGCCATCCGATCAAAACAATTGAATGCAAATTGTTCATTGCTTTCATATTTTTCGTTCTATTTCATTCCTTCTAATCAGGTGGCTAACATCTTTTAGAGTGAGCTTTTATAAATAGCTAATTTAACAATCTTCTGTATGAGAGCCTGCCCAACACTACTGCATATCTTAAAACCAACCTCTGATTGTTTTAATGAAAAAAGAATGTCGTTTTGCTTGCAAGTTTTGCACAAAAACATACCTTTTAGACTAGTTTTAATTACAACTCTTTCATAGAGAGAAGGTACTAATAGCTGATCACTAGATGTAAAAAAATACAAGAGGCCGGATCTGGAAGTTGATCTACTAAAAAAAATGAGAATCATCATTATAAACCATTATATTTAGAACTTTGAATTTCATCATCACCATAGACTTGTCCCAACTATGTTGGGCTTGGCTACATGAATTCTGTTTCTTCATTCCTATCTATCACGAGCCAAGTCCATAGATGGGATGTACTTCTTCATATCTATTCTTATTAATTCCACTTATGTCTTCGGCCTACCATTTTTCCTCTGCAAGCCATCAATTTGTATAATAGAAAGATTTTCCCCACCGACGCTATTGCTCTTTAGAACTTTGAAATAACACTAAAAAATTGAATTCATTAATGGCTAACATTCATCTCCATAGATTGAACGATTGGAAATGACATGTGATTGAATTAGTTCTGATAACTACTAATTAATATCATCTACCAATAATGACTTTCATCTACTATTTCTACCCATCCAACTTAAGGTAATGATTCTTAGTCATTTGCAAATCTTTGTTTTGTCCGTCATTTTAAATTCATGGATCTAGCGGTTAAAAATGTTTAATGGTTAAAAAACGATCACAACTCTCCTTGCCAAAGCATATGTTTCTTACCAAAAATAAAAAAAATACTAAGCATATGTGGGTCTCTTTGGTATATCTTGCATTCTAATATTTAACTCCTTTGCAATGCATTTTGATGTTCCAAATTCATAATACTAGTAACACTTTCAAAGTCTAAACAAAACTACATTCTTAATTACAACAATAGGTTTATGTAGCCTTAATCATAGTACCTATCCACAATCCTAAAAAGCTTCTGTCGCCGGTTCTTATTGCAAATGAGGGCAATGAAACTCCAAAATCCCAAAGCATATGAAATAGTCACCAACAAATAGAAAAACATCGGATGGTCTAGGATCCCAGAGTTGTCTTCTTCTTCTCCTTTGCCATTGTGAGTTTGAGATCGATTGTTGGATGAGCAATTCCGCTGTAAAGGTTGTCCGCAAAGATCATGGTTGCCGGCATAGCTACTCTCCTTGAATGTAGAAAATTGCTTCTCAAATGGGATTGCTCCTGATAGATTGTTGAAGGCAACACTGAAGGTGGAAATTGAGTGAAGTTGAACTATTTGAGGTGGAATCATACTGACTAATTTGTTATGTGACAGATCTAAACTCTCAATATTTTCCAAATTTTTGAAGGACTCTGGGAAAGGGCCAGACAGAAAATTGTGGGACAAGTTTAAGAAGCGAAGCTCTTTCAAATTTCCCATTTGAAATGGAATACTATCTGTCAATTGATTCATGGACAGATCGATACCAGTAATCAAGGAAAATGGAACACCTTCATAAGTTAGCGTAGTACCCTTTATAGTTAAATTAGTTTTAATTCTCGTATAGGGCATGTCAACTGGCGATAAAACAATATTACTTGTATCCATTATATTTTGGAACTGCGGTCCAAGTGATTTGTCAATTTGAATTGGAATTTCTTTCATCCAAGAAGAAATGTTGCCGAGGCAAGAAGGTATAGTCCCTGAAATTTTATTATATGAGAGATCCAATATATGAAGATTTTGCAATTGGCAAAGTTCTGTTGGGATAGAGCCATCAAAGAAGTTCCTGCCCAGTAGAAGTAATGCCAAATTCGGGAGAGATGGTAACCAACTCGGAATAAAACCAGAAAGGTGGTTCTCTCTCAGGTCAAGAATAATCAATGAAGGACTGGTCAACATGATAGATGTGATGGTTCCAGTAAACTCATTGTTATCAAGTAGCAAGACTACCAACTCAGTCAGGTTCGAGTATTTCGAAAGAATGTCCCCCTGCAATTTATTATTTGACAGTTTTAAAAACTTCAGTGAGGTGTTGTTTCTAGTTAGTAGTTGCGGCATCTCCCCAGAAAGATTATTTTGCGATAAGTCCAATGTTATTAAATTTTGTAATTTGATTACTGATAAGGGGATAACACCTTGTAACTCATTTGTGGACATGTTGAGAAGAACTAGATTGGGAAAAAGGGTGTCCATGTTAGAAGGAAGCTCGCTAAAAATGTTATTGTCAGAGATGTCAAGTTCACGGAGCATTGATTTATTGTGGTCAATAGACTTAAGAAATGAGCCTTCTAGAGAGTTACCTCTGAGATTCAAGTATTCGATTGTGGCATTGTATAATAACCATGAAGGAATTGTCCCTTGAAGGAAGGTATAACCCAAATTTAAAGTTTTCAACATATGTTGGGTGGAGATAAAGGATGGTATGTGATTGTTGCTACGTTTGTTTAGGATGCAATTGTTTAGCAACAAATGGTATAGTTGGAAAGTTGGAAACCACTTTGGGCACTCAGTGTCGACCTCTAATTGTGTGTTTTTTGAAAGGTCAACGTATGAAAGTTCTGAGAGGTTGGCAAAAATTGAAAAAGAAATCACACCACTAAATTGGTTTTGTGATATAGAGATGAACTCCAGCATTGTTAAGTTGCCAAAAATGGATGGGGGAATGGATCCTTTGAATTGGTTATGAGGTAGATTTAGATTACTGAGATGATGCATATTACCAAAACATGGATGTATACTGCATTCAAATGAGTTCTCTTCTATATCCAACGCTTCTAGGTTCCTTAATTTGCAAAATCCTGTACAAGTAGGAATAAGAGAGAAATTAGAATGAAAACCTATCATCCTCATCATTATCACTATTTACATGTTTCTATTTTGACTGATAAGTATCAAATTATCTACAAACAATATCCCCATGGAACCATCTTAGATACTAATTAGTATTACATTGTCCACAACTTAGACGAATAGAAATGGGCAAAGCTATGGTGTAATTGTCTTTCCTAGATGCATGCATATGTAGTTCTTGTATTGCACATGTTACTTGCCCTTCAAACACTTCTTTTATAAATGTGCCCCAAAGCAATTGACTCAATACCCTATCATAAGCCTTCTATACATCATAAAGACCATGCCTAAATCTTATACCTTCTCTTTAAAACTTCTCATTAGTCGCCCTAAAAAGGAGAAAAGCTCCTGTTGGGGACCATCTTGAAATGACACCAAATTGATTTTTTAGAATATGAGAATCCTTTTGTGCGCGCTATTTGATTATTTTTGTCGTATATCTTATCATCTTAATAGCATAATAGCTAGCACAACTATGAATATGATAACCCCGGGCATCTCCCGCCCAGCCTATGAGCCTTTGGCCTTGAGCCCAAGGGACACTCGATTTTAGACAGCCGAGAACTAATCCCTATGGGCACATGCAAACCCTCATATCTACATGCACCGGGTAATACTATGGGAGGTGGCCAACGGAGGTAAGTGTCAAATATTTCTCAAAATTATAATAGTCCAATAATCAAAATCTCATAATAAGTAATGCATCGTTAACTTTTGCTCTCAATTTTATATTTGATCACTCTTTTTTTTTTTTTTTTTTTTGTTCTAGGTCTTGATTAGTTACTCAATCCCTATTTTGTCTCGTGAGATCCAATAGTCTATAGGTATATCATTTGGTTCTAATGCATTATTTCTCATCATCCAATCTAATGCATCCTTTACTTTTACCCTTGATACTTCTTTGATCACTACTTGATTTTTTATTCTAGGTCACGATTAGTTTGAATTGTGTATTTGTTCAGTGGGTCTTTTAAATATCCTATTTTCTTAATCTCTTCTTTTATGACCGGGGACATTTCATTTCCATCTTTAGTATACCTTATACGGTCAAAACCCCTTCTTGTGTTTCTTTCATTCATATCGGCCAAATTATAAATCCTCATTTCCCTTCCTTTTGTTCCAAGCTGAGCATAAGGGCACGTTTGTGTACATGTAACCTCCATGGAAAGATGAAATTGCCACATCAGCAAATTCTATGATTTTTAAATACCTCGAAAAAGGTTTTCTGCGGAAGTTATATTTTCTTGTTTAGTGCAAAAAAAATTCCTCGATAAATTGGTGTTAATATTGTTTGGTGCGGCTGCGAATATTCCTTGTTGAAAACTAGTATCTATTGTTTGGTGCGGCAATTTTCCTTGGAAAAATGTACACATGGCTCATGAAAAAGGTGTTTGTGACTGAGTGGGCTAGGTGGGGAGGGGGAAGAAAGAGGGTGGTCGAGCTGGTCACGGTGGCTGGTTGCAGAGGAGCCGCTGGAGGCGTCAGGAGAGGGGAGGTTGAGGCGTGGCTGCTGGGACAGGGTAACCATGGTTGCAGGGGAGGCGCTGATGGCGTCGGCGATGGTTGCAGGGAGGTTTAATCGATGACTGCAGGATTTCTACAGCGTGTCCAAAGCAAGGAGAGGGTGGAGAGAGAGAGAGAGAGAGAGGGTTACCCGCAAAAGCGGGCAGAAGCTGGGTGCCGTTGGAGCGTTGTTGCTTTCTCGTCGCTGAAGAAGAGATAATGGACGCTAGGGCTTTGCATTAGAAATTGGATGGAAATGGAGTTTATAGAGGAGGGGTCATTTTTTTTTTTTTTTTTTTTTTTTTTTGAGGAAATAGACTTCCCAAGTCTATTTCGAGGGTAAGGAATGAAAAAGCTGACATGGTAAAAAAATAATTATGTGGAAAACTACCGCCCCAAACACATGAAAAGAGGTTTTTTTTTTTTTTAGAAAACTACCTCTTTTCCATCCAAATGGGGTACACGAACATGCCCTAAATGTTATGAAGTCTTTTTATTTGACATTTCTAATTGTTTTTACTTTCCTTTTTCTTGGGAACAATCTTATCTACTTTATACGTATCTTCGGCACCTGTACCAAGCAACATGCATAAATACTATTCCTTTTTACCATGGACTTGCTAAGTACCTCTGTTTGTAACATAATTAATACAACCTGCAATTCAATTCCACCGTACATTCAAATTCAAATCAGAATTCATGTCTTGCCTCGTCACCTTTTCTTTTATTGCAGTTTCTGCTTTACCTGTCAACCTTTACATTTTTTTTTTTTTTTTACCTCCTTTTCAATTTTTTGTTGAGTATTTTACTTTTAACAATAATACACATAATAAAAAAAGCATATGCCGCGTTTTTTGCCATGTTAGGTTCTCTTCAAAGACCACTTACAACCCACACAGACAGATGGATCGTTGTCTAGGCCTAATTAAAAGAAATTTGTAAGTGCCCTCTATTGTTCGCTCTTAAAGGACACAAGGATTTCCTAAATACTTATTAGCTAATGCAAGATCAAAGCTTATAACAAAGACGAGGATAGCTCTTCAATGATATTTCTCCCCGCCCATGTTATCTTTTGCTTTTAATACAATTTACCATAAAGCAAAAAAAAAAAAATTAATAATAATAATGTTGTTCTTTTGCCGAGACAATATCCTCCACGAACTCTATTATATCTCCTTTCAACTTTGGTTTCTAAAGACATAGTTCATTCTCTCTCCTCATTTTGATGTTATAATAATCAACTCATGCTCTTATCTGTCAAAGTGCTGGTTTCTTTATATTGAACCTTCTTAACCCATGCTTGCCTCCTACCTGCCCTTTTACACTTCCTCATTTGACGCTCAGTGGAGTCTCCTAGAGTGTGTTGTGTTCGTGGTTGGATGTACTTAGACTCATCAATTGGGTCTTGATGAGTGGTTTACTTGGTGCTAAGTCTATTAGAGCTAGTTCTTTATATATACTCTCTAGGGTTATTCTTTGTAAGAAACAGAGAGAAAGCAAGCAAGGGAAACAAAAGTATGGGAAAAGGCTGTGAGAGCAAGATTGAGACCTATTGGGGGAGAGAGTAGGCTAAGTGTTCAAGGAACTGAATCCTTGTAACGAGTTGCCCTGCATAGTGAAATTGAGCGGAACACTCATAGCCCCGTGGACGTCGGCAATTGCCGAACCACGTAAATCTCGTGTTTGTGTGCTTATGATTGATTGTGCGTGATTTGCCCTAGCTATTTTTCTAACAATTGGTATCAGAGCCTAGTGGGTCGGGTGTTTGAGTCACGGGACACACATTTTGCGAGTTGCAAAGCAGGAGTCACCACTCCCTCCTGAACGGTCATAATTGTGATCGAGCCCTCCCTATAAAACCATGGTTGTGCTCTTTCCCACCACCAATCGGTTTTGGGATAAGTGGTAGCTCAATCGGATGTAAGATCCAACAAGTGGTATCAGAGCGAGTTTATAATTTTCCTAGCGCTAGGGCTTTTATCATGTGATCAACGATGAAGATCGTCTCATCATTGCCGACAACAATGGAGAGAACATAGGGTTCTCGGTTTGGACTCGGACTCACCACAGGCTACAAGTCCTCTTGCAGAACCAGGTTCTATTACAGAACCGAATCGAAGAAGATGATCTAATTAGTTTTCCTCTGCAAGACAGGGGAGAAGAAGGGGATTCGCGCCAGCACCCTTGAGGTTGCCGAATCCCAGCCGTTCATCGTTGACGGAACCAAAAAAGAGGATCGTTGCCCATTTCCTCCCTGCAATCGTTGTCGGCAGCAATTTGACTCCTGTCATGCAGAAGGTAGGCCACGCAGATCGCCGTTGATTTTGTGCGCATCACGTCACCAGGCCGCAAGTTGCCGGAAATCAGTTGGCACAACCGCAGATCTCCGACCGTTCACCAATGCTGAAGAAGTAGAATAGAAGCAGCAAGATGCTGCATCTCGGCATCTGTTGCAGAACCAGGCTCTATTACAGAGCCAGATCAAAAGAAGAAGGAAGACAAGACCCAATTGGGTCAGTTTCCAGGCCAGGGTCAAGTTCGGTTCAGTTTTGACCCGTTCGCAGCAGGAAGCCCAGTTCAACATTAACCAACAGCGAGCCATGGTCGACGTCATCCTAACGCCAACAGTACATTCAAACAGCAGTTTGACCAGGTTAATGGTCAGATTTCAATCTCAATTTTTGGGGCCATCTGGACTCCGATTTGTGCTCTGGTTCTTCCTATGGACTCGCGTCGACAAGATCTACAAAGTTAACGGAGCAGATTGATAGTTCGAAGGGCTGAAAGAGGGGCAGATTTCAGACACAATGCCAACCAAGGCTACAACAACAGGTATCAAATTTGAAATTCAGAAATTTGATAGCAAAACTAATTTTGGCTTGTGGCAAAGGAGAATGAAAAATATTTCGATTCAACAAGGAATCAAAGTAGCTTTGCTTGGCAAGGAAAATAGACCTGAAAAGATAGTTGCTAATGAGTGGGCAGATATCGATGAAAGAGCAATGAGCTCTATTGAGCAGTACCTTTCTGACGAAGTTATGTTCAATGTCATGGAAGAGGAATCTGCAAAAGACCTATGGGAATAGCTCGAGAAGCTATACATGGGAAAGAAACTGACAAACATGCTACATTTGAAGAAATAGTTGTATGGGTTGAAGATGGAGGAAGGATGTAATCTAATGGAGCACATAAACCCTTTCAATAGGATGATCAGTGACTTGTTAAGGCTCGATGTGAAATTCAATGATGACGACAGGTCCCTGCTATTGTTGAATTCTCTCTCTGACCCATATGATACTTTTGTGACTACCCTGCTATATGGAAAAGGGACACTCAATTTTGACGATGTTACTCAAGACATCATCTCCAATGCTGCTAGAAGAAAGCCTAGCAAAGGTGATTCACATGCAGAGTGACTCCTAGTAAAGGAAGGCTCGCATAACCGTGGCAGGTCCAAGGACATGGGTAGGTCAAGAAGAAACAACTTCATATCAAAGTCCAAAAGTAAGAAATATTCAGAATGCTTTCATTGCGGGAAGAAAGGGCACTAGAAAAAAGATTGTCGGCAGTACAAGGTGAGCAAAGATGGGAAGAACAAAGTTGTGGACAAATCAGAAAGCAGTGACTCCACCAGCATTGCCTCAAAAAAGGAAGTGGAACTCCTATCGGTCTCAGAAGGTAACCATATATCTGATGTACGGTTACCAGTTGTTCATATCATGTGTCCTAATCGTGACTAGTTTGATACTTATGAGCTGTGTGATGGTTGTAGTGTTCTGACGGGTAATGATGCTGCATGTAGAACCGTTGGAATGAAAACCATAAAAATCAGAATGGCAGATGGAGTTGTTAGAACCTTGGGAGGTGTGAGACATGTTCCCGCACTTAAGAAGAATTTGATATCTTTATGCACACTTGAATCCAAAGGATGTTCATTCGGTGCAAAGGATGGTTTGCTTAAAGTGAGCAAAGGAGTTCTGGTATTAATGAAAGGTACCAGAAGTAAAGGCATTATTGATTATATTCACTCAGATATGTGGGGACCATCCCCGGTTAAGTCAAAGAGTGGGTTTTGAGAATACTTGAAAGGCATCAAAAACTTGGAAATACTGTTTGAAAGAAAAGATGGGTTAGAAAGTGTAGTGGGGTATGTAGATTCTGATTTTGCAGGGGATTTGGACAAAAGAAGATCCACCACAAGCTATGTTTACACACTAGCAAGTGGACCGATAAGCTCGAGATCGGTGCTTCGGTCTACAACCGCATTATCCACTACAGAGGCAGAATACATGGCACTTACAGAGACTTCTAAGGAAGCAATATGGTTGAGAGGTTTGGTGAATGAAATCGAGATTAAGCAAGAATCAATCTTGATACACTGGGACAGTCAAAGGGCCATATGTTTGGCGAAGAATCAGGTATATCATGCCAGGACAAAGCACATTGCTGTTATGTATCACAGGATTCGAGATTGGGTTACTACAAGTGAGATCTCCTTTGAGAAGATTCACACAGATTAGAATGCAGCTGATATGCTCATCAAGCTAATCACTAGGGGTGTACACGGATCGGATTCGTTCAGATTGGGCCAAATACATCGCCAATTAATTGCCTACGGATTGACGTATATGGAATCTGTCACGAATCCGTGGTTGTTAGAATCCGATCTGATCCGATCTGTGGAGGACCGGATTGGATCGGATTAATCCGTTTAATCAGTTCAATCTAATATTAAATATGTTGTAAAAAATCACATTTTGACCCCTTAAATTTTTTTCTTATTTTAAATTTAGACGTCTTAATTTATATTTAGACCCCTTATATATCTTTTTTATATTTAATGTCAACGGATCGGATCGGATTGAATCCGCGGATTGAGGGTGAAATCCGCCACCGACCCGTTGCTAACGGATTACAAAATTTTCAATCCGTCACCAATCTGTTTACATTAGGATTGGATAAAATTCAGTGGATCAAATCGGATTTATAGATCAACGAATTTTTTGTGCACCCCTACCGATCACTACGGAGAAGTTTTGGCATTGCCTAGACTTGCTCAATTTTTCCTCTTGTTAGAGATTGAAGGTGCACCTATTTTCGGTGAGGTTCTCATATGGTGGGAGGGTTTTCCCACACAGTACATGTGTTATAAACACAACACAACAATTTTTCTAAAGGGTCGAATATTTTTCATCAAGGTGGAGATTGTTAGATTTGGCTCAAAAGGACCACTGGGCCCTAATGAGTGGTTTACTTGGGGCCCAAGTCTATTAGTGCTAATTCTCTATATATACTCTCTAGGGTTATTCTTTGTAAGAAATAGAGAGAAAGCAAGCAAGGGAAACAAGAGAGCATTGTAAGGGGAGCGGCTGTGAGAGCAAGATTGAGACCTATTGGGGGAAAGAGTATGCTAAGTGTTAGAGGAACTGAATCCTTATAACGAGTTGCCCAATTTCCTACATAGTGAAATTGAGCGGAATGCCCATAGCCCTGTGGGCGTAGGCAATTGTCAAACCACGTAAATCTCATGTTTGTGTGCTTGTGATTGATTGTGAGTGATTTGTCCTAATTAATTTCCTAACACCATCTACCTCTCCACCTTAACTCCCTCACTCCATGCTTTTAAATTTACTCTAGTTACTGCCTACATAAAAATTTAGCAAATGGCCACCCTTAACAATGAAAGGAATATGGGTATCACAAAAATAAATAAATAAAAGGAATTATGCTTTGCGTCCTTTTATTTTGTTTTTTAAGATAAAAATGGCTAGTTATCATTGCTTATCCATTACATATGGGGTCCATGGTGTGACCCAAGTTGGTACTTGTTCTTTCTCTTGAAAGCTGAATGTTGGTTGCAAAAAAAACCTTAAAAAAATCCTCAATTCTGACCTTAGGAGAAGCCACATCAGCTTATTGGGGCTCATTTGTAGATGTGTCCCTTCAAAAACACATAATATGTGCCTTTTTAATAAAAGGTGTCTCTTGGGCTAAATATGTGTCTCTTGGGCCCATTTGTGTGGATGTAACCCAATTAAAAGGGATGCTTTCCAACTTTATAAATTAAGGTTATTTTAAAGTTTTTATATAGTATTCAAAATGAGCATAAATGCATATGAATCCTTTATTTATGTATGCTAATGTGGATTAAGCTATGAAAGGTTTGGTTTTCATAATTTTTTGGTTTATTTGAACTTTTTAATTAGTTTGTTATAAATAGATTTATATGAATGGAATATTAGTTTTAATATATTTTCAGGACTTCACCTGTGCGATGCACAGGGGCTTCATGCTAGTAATTTATTACAAGAAAAAGCAATGTCCCACTATCCTTGAACTATGCGAAAGAGTAACAATTCTAATAAGATGTCCTTTATGAAGAAAAAGCAATATCCCTAATTGGTACTTATCATTTATCTATCACACAGTCTTTCGTATAGCTGGGATGGATCCCTAGTTATTCTCTCTCCGCACATGTGGGTGCTCTTCCCAATGTGTGGGTGTCCTCTCCCAAGTGTGCAGGTGCTCTCATGGGGTCTCATTTTATCTTGACTTGTGTGTATTATATATATATATATATATATATATAGGGTAGGGCTCTTCTAAGCTGCAGCTTAGCTTATCCTAAGTTGGAATAGTGAATGGTGAATATTATAGCTATTGGTCCTTAGGACTGCAAAAGAATTACAATCAGTTGATGGAATTTGAGTATGCAACTCAATGGTTTAAAAGCAAAATGCAAGGTGTAAACGTTAGAGCTGAAAATGTCCCCATTAACACACCTTTAACTTTGCTTTTGTTTGCATCCCAGGATGTGATATGTTAATGAGTATAAAAAAATATGTATGCATAAAGGGGCTAGCTCTCCTAAGCTCAAGCTTAGGATAAAGTAAGCTCAAGTGTGTGGTGGGGCCCACTTGGGGACCCTCATGGGGATGGAGATGAGGATGGGGGGAATTTCAAGGACTCCCTGTAATCCTCCTCTCTGCAAAAAAATTAGCTTCAACTGTGATTTCTTTCATCTTCATATGGGCCCAAAAGTTTAATGGTCAATAGTCCATTTGAATCGATATATAGTCAATCCAACGGTCCAGTAAATTCGGATTTGACCGAAAGTTGGTGGACAAGTGCAATTTAGGGGGGTCATGTGTTTGGTCCATTTGGATGGACCAAAGGTGAGCCCCACAAGCAGGAGCTTATAATATTTTATCCTAAGCTTATGCTTAGGAGAGCCTTGCTCACGCATAAATATTACAAACGTAAATAGTTGCATACAAATGACCCCTAAATGTGCTGGTTTTGTCTAATTTGTTTTGAGCTCATCACAGGATGTATGTATAAGTTCCCGCAACAATATGATATTTTGATAACAAATGATTAATGCCTGTCATACTTTTGATTTGCTACTTTAATGACAACAAGGACCATAATATCATATTATATACTATTGAGTTTTCTTCCCTTTATTTAATAAAAGATTATTAATACAAGTCTTTAGAAAAAAGGACCATAATAGGGTGTACGTACAAGAATGACCATGACTTACTGCGGTACTATTTCCCATATGTAGTAAGCTGGTTGGGACCACATTGATACATGTGGTTAAGTGGGAGAAGGGCAGATCTAAAGATCTCTTTGGACAACAGGAGCAAAAATAAAAATTAACTCCACCAAATTATCCTAGTCCTTAATTTAATATCATTAAAATATAAGGGCATATTAACTATAGATTCTTTTTTAATTCAATCCAATGGTGAGTGAAGATTCGATGAGCGTAAGTATCAAAGGGGCTGCCTTGGTCGAAGGTGGGCGTAAATGGGCCCCATAGAGATGGACTGCACACGTGCGAGAACATTCTCCCCTTTTATTCTACTATATTAAATCTTAAAAAATATTTCAATTGCATGTATTTTTTCTATCTTTCACCATTCACTCTCCATCCCTTCCGTACCACTAGATGAGATTTTCTTTCCTCTAGATTCTAAATTAATTTTGCCTACATCTAATTGAGTTTCTCTAAATTTGCATTGAAGGAGCTTTTAAACAATGGTTATTGAAAAGTTGAAGAGTGAAGGCCGAATTCAAAATTCTAGTGGATCCCGCCAACTTCTTAAGACTGTTATAATTGGGGTGAAGGCCATGTAGGTATTTTTCTATTAATCCTTCATTGTTATAAAAAAAAAAAAAAAAAAAAAAAAAAAAAAAAAAAAAAAAAACATTACTACGAAAAGCGTACAAGAGTAAAGTTATTTTAGCCCAAGATGAACTTTTGTGGGAAGATCATTTGGCTTGTTGAACCATTGAGGCCTGAGAGAAGACCTGCAGTAATTGGACTGTTTTGGCGTGTTTTTCTGAAAAATAGAAAGTATGGTACCTCTCATGGTGTTGGAGCCTTTCAATTTGTTGTTTCCCAAGTATAGCCCAGTCAATGAAGTCAAGTTTGATATCCAAGGAGAAATGCCATCATCCGTCAATTGATTCCACCCGAGATCCAGTTCCCGCAATTGCTTCAGTCCTGTGACATCATAAAAAACGAATCATGTATATCCCCTTGAAGTGGGCCCTACCATTCAACTGGTGGTCCATAAATTCAGATAGGGCCACCTCCTAAAGTTATCCTCGACCTGGGAACTTTTGCAATATAATTCAGTGACAGAAGACACATGGTCTTAATAACTACAAATCAATGATGGAGATTTTGCCGCAGAGCAAATTGGTAACGATGCAAAATAAAAAAATCATTGGTCTGGATCTCTCAATTATGGACCCACAAGGTAATCTTCACGTGAAACATGTATGAATGTGACAGGTTTCCATGACATTTGAATTCTCAAAACGAGGATCCACGGTGGGCCTTCTGATGGGCAACCGCAATCATACTTGTGCCATGAGTAAACTGTCTTTCTACTGATATGTAGGATTGTGAATATCTACTGTTAAAAGCCGCCGACTTACTATTGCAGCTTGGTTGGGCTACACCAGCACTCCAGCTGTGCTATTGGGTGTAGCGCAGCACCTTTTCTCAGTTTGGACGTATCAAATGATGTGGCCCAATAGCTACATGAAATGAGCCTAGTCTTAAAATAAAAATAAAAGGCCAAGTAGATGGTTTGCTGTTACTTGACACATTTAATACTAACGTTTTAGAAACAAGGTCGTACTATTTTGTTAATTGCAAAGTTGGGTCTCTATAGGCCCCATAACATTGGTCCAAGCTGCGCCGTGTGGACTAACGTTTTAGAAACAAGGTCGGCCTTTAGAACAGATGAAGGATAAGGTTCAGTGATCAAACAGGTAGTTAATTCCAACCAAAGCATGAAATTAGCATGAAACCATAATTATCGAATTCATAGATTTTTAATTAAAACATACGTATTAGAAGTAAAGATATAATACACTTTAATAAAAGTTCAAAAAATGACATAATACACTTTAATAATTTCCTACTAATAAATTAGATTTTAAAGTCTTAAGAACATGACGACGACGACGATGGATTATTCACCCTCTTGTTAAAGTCTTGTAACAATAGTTTTTTACTCTTTGTTTTTGAAACTCGATTGGGTCAAAGTATTTTGGTTTTACTATTAGAACGATCATAAATTGAAGTAAATAAGAGATAAAGTCTTATTAGTAAAAATCCAAAACTCCCAAAAACTTTTTTCTAATTCCTCCAGTAAAACCTGAATTCCAATGGCGAAAAAGCCATTTTGGTTTAACTACAAAATTTTGATTTTCTTCAAAAAATAAAAATAAAAATTCGTCAAATGCAAATTACGACGCACCTCATTGGCCCTATTAGCACCTTATTGTGAATTCAAATAAAGGAGGAATGTTATGGGCTTATACCTGATACTGAACCACTGAAAAGGCCACTAAAATTGTTCCGGGACAAGTAAAGGCCCTCGAGTAAGGAAAAGTTTCCCATACACATCGGAAGACTACTGAGCTGGTTAAAAGATAGAGCTAGAAACTTCAAAGCCCTCAATCCACATAAACCTACAATATGAAATAAACATCACAAGAGCAAAGAGAATCATAAAATGAGATGGTTATGCAAGTCACAAGAGTTTTTTAAAAAAATAGTTTGTACTTTTATAGGATGTTCTAGATCATTTCATTATCGGGTTATATTACAAGTAAAGGTCATGTGCCCATGTCCCACTACCCTCGAACTTTATGGCCATTATATGTACTTCAAAACTGAGTCATATCATTTTAGTGAGACAAGTAAAGCGGGCCCCGGGCCGAGCCTGCACCCAAAAAAAAAATGTTCATAAATCATTTTTCTCTGAAAGTTAAAAAAAAAAAATACAATTCAATTTTCATTAGGGAAAAAGGTCCGGCAAAATTTCAATCTCTTTGTATTATCTTAACCATTGATTCAATGGTAATTAAGCTCGGTCTGGATTTAACAGCAATTAGCCATATCCTTGATTTGTTATAAGTTTATCAGTTGAGAATTTTCATAAACCTCCAAGACGGGGGACATGGTTATGAAGATTAACAAGTACTGTTAGATTTTTTTAGGTCCGAACCCAGCTCAATTACAAATTTTGTTTGTTTCTGTGTACAAAATAAGTTAAGGTAGGGACCATATAATATAGAAATCCTAATTGTTCAAAATAAACGTCCTCAAGTACATGGAGCATCCCATAAAAATGTGATAATCTATGATTGTGTCTTTTTTAAGTTTTTCAAATAATCTACTGTTTCCAATAAACAAAATAAAAATGTGATAATGAATATACATAAGGTTGTGATATGATAATGAATAAAAAAATACGAGCAAATTTAGAAGTCTTTAAGATATTATTAGGTAGAATACAATTCAAATAAAAAAAAAATATTTTCAGTTTTATATATGTATTATTGATATGTAGTAAGACTTCATAATAAAGATTTTTCTTTTACAAAAAGGCTCCTCTATTTTCATGAAATCACAAAAATGCTCTTATATTTTATCTTTTTCTTAAAACCTCTCTTGACTAGCTAGAAGGAAGAGCAGACCATCCAACTTTGTTTGTTTTAACTGATTTACCCTTGAGAAAAACTAAAAAGAAGATATCCCTCAAATCAAAAAGTTAAAAGACAGTTGCGCCTATCATATCATCATGTAATAAGCTAAATCGACTTAATTAGCTGGTTTATCCACCTCAGCTATGTGATCGAGTCACATTGGAATAGCTTGCCGAACCTTTGTATGAGTCATACATAAACTAGGAATGCTAGACATACATTTCATGATTTTGGTATGCCCATACTTTAATTGAAGTGTGGGCCCAATGATGATTTTCATCACTTAAGTGTGCATGCCACATATCAAGGAGCCACTGCATTTGGCAATTTGGGCACAAAGGGGGCCGATGAATCTATGCGCATGACACATTGTTATCCATCAATGAGTGAGGCCAATGTGGGCTCTATTAATAGTGGCCTCACTTTTCATTACCATATTTACCTGGAACGCACTAATAAATCCTCAAAGGTTTGGCACACGGCTGATCATGTGTCCATCTATGGGTGGGTGCAATCACCATGCTTTTCATCCTTGGGTGGCCCTACTTTATCGATGGAGGGCCCCTCCATGGTTTCACCACTATGTCACCTCACTTTTATTCCCATCGTTAGTAGGTCCCATCACCACTATGATTCCATTACATGATGAAAAGTGGAATGTAGATATTTTGTATTCTTCATATGTTTCTGAAAATTCATGATGATCAAAGATATAAAACTCCACATCCTGAGACTTATTATTTCTGTGAGAGTATAAAATGGTTTGGATCGTGAACTGCGGCCCAAAAAAAATTTAGAAAATTAGTTCCATGTGTGGAGGATTCATACGCAAATGTTATATATGTGAAACGCATTACTATATTTGTCAAAAATTCAATTTTCACATGAGTATATGAATATATTCAACAATTTTGATATGTTTAGAAATTTTGAATGTTTTTTACATGTTTTTCAAAGAAAGAAAATCAATGAAAATTTAAGACTAGAGCGGCTGGATGCTTTAGTTGTTTTTGTTGTTTGCGTAATTGGATAGTTTAGAAAAAAATTTAAAAAAATAAGAAAAAGAAAAAGCATGGTACCTCTGATGGTGTCGGAGCTTTTCAATGTGTTGTTTCCCAAGTTTAGCACAGTCAATGATGTCAAGTTAAATATCCAAGGAGAAATGCCATCATCTGTCAACTGATTTGAAAAAAGATTTAGCGTCTGCAAGCGCTTCAGTTCTGTGACATCATAAAAAAGAAATCGTGTTTATCAACTTGAAGTGGGTCCTACCATTCAAAGGGTGGTCCATAATTTCAGATAACGCAACATCCTAGAAATATCCTTGACATAGGAACTTTTGCAAAATAATTCCGTGACAGCAAACACATGGTCCTAATAACTATAAGTCAATGATGGAGATTTTGCCGCACAGCGAACTGATAATGATGCAATCCTAAATCAATGTTTATCAACTTGAAGTGGGCCGTACCATTCAAATGGTGGTCCATAAATTTTGATAGGGCCACATCCTTGAATTATCCTTGACCTTGGAACTTTTGCAATTTAATTCAGTGACATCAGACACGCGGTCGGTCTTAATAACTATAAATCAATGATGGAGATTTTACCGCAGAGTAAACTGATAATGATGTAATACTAAATCAATGGTCTCAATCACTCAAGAATGGACCCACATGGTAATCTTCATGTGAAACATGTTTGAATGTGGCAGGTTTCCATGACATTTGAATTGTCAAAATGAGAATCTTATCAGGGATATATTAACCACAACCACGTTGGGCCCTATGATGGGCATGAGTAGACTCAGTAGTCAGTAGGATTGTGAATATCTACTACTAATAAAGAACTGGTTACTTACCGTTACAACTTGGACGAGCTCCATCAGCAATCAAACTGTTCTATTGGGTGTACAAATTTTCTCAGTTTGGACGTATCAAATGATGTGGCCCAATAGCTACATGAACTGAGCCTAGTCTTATGATAAAATGAAAGGCCAAGTAGATGGTTTGCTGTTACTCGACGCATTTAATACAAAGGGCATGCCCTAATATCTTGTTAATTGCAAAGTACCTCATTGTGAACTCAAATTAAAGAGAAATGTTATGGGCTTATACCTAATTTTGAGTTGCTGAAAAAGCTACTAAAATTGTTTTTGGACAAATCAAGATTCTCAAGTAAGGAAAAGTTTCTCATACATATCGGAAGACTGCTGAGGTAGTTGCAAGATAGTAGGGGTGTAACGGTTCAGTTAACCGGTCAATTTGGGAAAACCGTTAACCGGACCGTAACCGCGGTTTTCTGTTTTTTTTTAAACCGTAACCGTAACAATATCCACAAAAACTGTAACCGCGGTTAACCATATTAAACGGCTCGGTTACGGTTAATAACCGTGGAATGCCTTCCTTACATTAGGGGATAAATGTGAATGATTGAAAGTAAAATAGAAGTAAATAAGAGAGAATATATTATTAGTAAAAATCCAAATATCCCAGATTTTGTTGGCTAACTCCTCCAATAAAATCGGAATTTGAATGGTCAAAAAAGTTTGATTTAGTTTAACTTCAAAAACTTGCTCTTTTCTAGAAAAGAAATTCCATTGAATATTTTATGTTTTTTTTCAAAAAAAGACTCCTCTATTTTCATAAAATCTCAAAAAAGCTCCTAAGTTTTATGTGTTTTTTTACTGAAACCTCTATTGACTAGCTACAAATAGATGCAGGCCATCCAACTTTTTCGTTTTGACTGAGATTTACCATTGAGAAAAAACTAAAAGAAAATATCCCTCAAATTAAAAGATAAAAGACAGTTTTTCTATCATAGCATCATGTAATAAGTTAAATCGACTAGATAGTTTACCGACCTAGTTATATGATCAAGTCACATTCGATCGCTTCCCAAACCTTTGTATGAATCATACATTAACATTAGGAATGCTAGACATACATTTCATGATTTTGGTGTGCCCATACTTTAATTGAAGTGTGGGCCCAATGATGATTTTCGTCAGTTAGGTGTTGTGCTTGGTTATCGTTAGCAGTAATTCAGTATCATCACTCTTGGGTTCTATCAAATATGAAGGAACCGCTACATTTGGTGATTTGGGCACAAGGGGGGCGATGACTTTTTGTGCATGCCACATTGTTATTCATGAATGAGTGAGGCCAATGTGGATTCCAATGATAGTGGCCCCACTTTTCATTACCATATTTACGTGGAACCCACTATTAATTCATCAAAGGCTTCGCACATGGCTGTCGTGTATCGATCAATCGGTGGGTGCAATCACCATGCTATTCATCCTTGGGTGGCCCCACTTTATCGATGGAGGGCCCCTCCAGGGTTTCACCACTAGCTATATCACCTCACTTTGATTCCCATCGTAAATAGGTCCCATCACCAGTGTGTTCCTATTAATGGATGTATCAATTTTATTCATCATATTAATAAGTCTTATTATAATTATTATTTGGAAACACGGTGAAACATCGGGGGCGAATCGCACACATTAAATTGCATGCGATGGCAACTTCCCTGAGAATTTATCACTTCAAAATGGTGTGCTAGTGCTACCTTCCTACTTGGGAAGTATTTAATTCACTTTGTAGTTGGTACATTTTTCAATTTATTCAACTTGCTACTTGTTGTATATGGGGTAAATTTGTCATTTTACATTCTAACTCAAAGGATTTTTGAGTTTTCTCAGGGATATATCGGTCAAAAACAAAGAATTGCAGAGTCGGTTACTTTCCTGCTAACAAATTGTTTGTGAAGGAGGGTTTTAGTAAAAATATAAAACATAAGGGTCTTTTTGAGGTTTTGTGGAAATAGAGGAGCTTTTTTGTAAAAGTCTATAAAAATTCCACATATCAAGGATCAAAAGCAAATAGAAATTAAGAAGCATTAAGAGTTAGAACTTGGATTTAAAATGGAAAATGTAAAAGAAAAAAATCAAATACTAACACATTGGGCTATAATATGGTTTTCTGATTTCTCTTATCAAAGTTTGAGATCTAAACTTTTGGCATTTTATGTATGCATCTCTTGAAGCCATTAGCTCAATTGTATCTTATAATGATTTCAAATACAAATTGCCCTTTTCTTTGCTCATTTGAGCTTACTTGCTCTGCTCTCCTGCGCTTTACTTGCCCTTTTAAAACTTGAATTTGAACTTACTCGCTCTACTCTCATACCCATTGCCCAATCAATTAAGCTACAAACAAGGGGCATGTCGTTCGTCTTTTAATGAATGAGATATGAAAATAGGATTTACATATGTAAAAACTATGTGCAAGTGAGTAAATGATATGGAGGCAGAAAGAGAGAGAGTAAGATGAGATTTTTGGTTTTATACCATGTAATAGGCTCTATTGCACTCTGAATATTTTTTTCGAGAGGAAATAGTAGGTATTAGACACAATGAATGGTTCAAATCATGAATTGAGGCACATAGTCACAAAAGGTGCAGAAATTTAGTTATTTTTCTACTTTTTCACATCTCTCCAAAATCCTTGAGGCTCTAAGAAATGAAATCTCATGCATTGGATTTCATTATATAAATGAGGATATTGGATAGTTTAAATCATGAATTGGAGGCCAACAAAAGTGCAGATAATCAAAAAGTGGGATTTAGAATTTTTTTTTTTTTTTGCATTGTTTACATATTTTTCAAAATTCATGAAGATCAACAATAAGAAACTTCACGTGTTTAGATTTATAATTTCGGTGAGAATATAAAATGGGTTGGATTCTTAACTGGGTCCACAAAGAGTTTAGAAAATTAGTTTCATATGTGAAGGATTCATATGCATATGTTATATGTGTGAAGCACATTACCATATTTATCAAAATCTCCATTTTCACATGAGTATATGAGTATATTCAACAATTTTGATGTGTTTAGAATTTTCAAAAGTTTTTCACAAATTTCTCAAAAAATTGAAATCAATGAAGATATAAGACCAGGGCCTAGCTGCTTTAGTTGTTTTGGTGTTTGTGTAATTGGTTTGTTTAGTATTGTTTTTCTGAAAAAAATAAAATAATGAAAAGCATGGTACCTCCCATGGTGTCGGAGCCTTTTCAATTTGTTGTCCGCTAACCATAGCATAGTCAATGATGTTAAGTTGGGCATCCAAGGCGAAATGCCATAATCGGTCAATTGATTCGACTCGAGATACAGAACTTGCAATCGCTTCAGTCGTGCGACATAATAAAAACAAATAATGTTTAACAACTGGAAGTGGGCCCAACCATTCCTACAACTCTCTATGACATGTCAAAAAGAGGCTCCTATGATGCTGGATATATTCACATCCATAGTGGGCCGGTCTGATTTGGCCCAATAGCTACATGAATTGAACCTAGTCCTATGAAAAAAAAAAAAAAAAAAAAAACTGAAGGGCCAAGTAAATGATAAATTGTGAACTCAAAACATTTAAAACACAGGGTTTAATATCTCGTTAATAGATTTTGGGCTTCTTTGGGCGCCCATACCAATGTACTATTGTTAAAGCTGCACAGCGGACGAATGTTTTCAAATGATTCTAGAAACTGAGAAAAGGATAAGATTTAGTGATCCAACCAGTAGTTCAAACCATGAAATTAGAATAAAATCATAATTAAATAATTGATAGATTAAATATAAGAATCTTAAAATTATATATTAAAAGCAAAAAAAATAAAATCCAATTAACAAAATCTTGTTAAAAGGTCAAAGATAATAGATAACAATTCAATATTGAAAATTGTTTAAAAAGTGTATTATTAAGTTTTGAAATAAATCCTATTAAAATAAGGTTTTATGTTAGTAGCCTAGTGGCCAGTTGGAAAATATACCCGAACTTTAATTCGTATATGGCCAAAGACATACCTCTTGTGTTTATAGATGTTCCCTTTAGAAAACTTTATGAAAATTTCTATATTGGTTTTGCTATTTGGATTAATGGTGCATGTTCCTATGTCGGTTCAATGGAAGGTCCAAATGTCTATTCCACAAAAGAAGCTGAAATGAGAGTCATTCTCACTATGCTCTTGAAGTTGAAGGTGAAAAAAATGGAGTTTCAACAATGTTCTTTTACTGCCCCGGATATTCAATCCATCTCCTATCATTTCAATTTCTTTATTTTGCTCATATTCCAAGAATATTTAATCAAGTATCTCATGAACATTCCAAGTCGTACAATGGGTCAAACTTAAGGTCTAACTTTAAAACAGATTATCTAGTTATGAGATTAGTGGAGGTCTGTCTTTTGTGCATCATTGGCTATTGGCTTGTTTATTTTTTTTGTTTAATGAGATTTTCTACTACCAAAAAATAAAGATGGATAATAATAATTAAAAATTACACTTAAGAGTGTAAATTGGCAAGAGATCGAATTTGGATAATTCTAATCTTTATCGGGATAGTTATAAGAAAATATCTTTAAAATATAAATAAATTATATTTGTACTACTAAAAGTAATCTTTTTTATAAAAAGAATTCACGCAATGCTATAATACACTAAAATACATTCCTAGTAATAAATTACATTTTAAAGCCTTATGATGATGACAATGACGAGGATGGGATTATTCAACCTCTCGTTAATGTCAAAGTAGATTACTTTCATTATTTTATAATTATTCTAGTTAAATCACAACACTAGATCGATATTCACTTGTAGAGTTGTAACAATAGCTTCTTTCTCTTTACATTTGAAACTCAATTGGGTCAATAGACAATGATTATAAAAACCATAAGCGGTAGTATATAAGGGAGAAAATCTTATTTGTAAAAATCCAAAGCCCCCAAATGTTGTAGTCCAACTCCTCAAATAAAACCCCTAAGAGCATCTCCAAGAGATCCTTTAAATTTGGATATGCCTTTTAAAAAATAAAGGCTGATGTGGCATATATACGTAACTTGGCAACTCCAAGAGAGATGTCAAATGCAAATGCAAGTGGGCCCATGATCATTATTTTATTCAAAAGAAAGATTTGCACCAAAAATTCAAATGCAAGTGGGCCCTCACCATTAATAATTTATTCAAAAGAAAATTTTGAAGTATTCTTTATGGTATGCCTAATTTGGCATACCATCACATACTTCAAATGCCATGCAGGATATGAAGTATCTGTTGAAGACAATCTCATATGTCAATTAGAGCTGTTGGAGGCTGACATGGCCATTTAAAGTGTCTATTGGAGTTGCTCTAAGCAACCCGATGTTTAAAATTCTAAATTCTAATTAATGGCCAAAAGGGCCAATTTAGTGTAACATCAATATTTTACTCTTTTTTTTTCTTTTGAAACCCCGAATGAATACAAATAAGGTCGCAACTCATTCACCCCAGGTTTAACCATATTAGCAGTAACTTATTAACAAAAACATGTGAATTCAAATTAAGAACAATTATTATGGCCTTATACCTGATATTGAGTTGCCAAAATGGCCACTAAGATTGTTCCATAATAGATAGAGATTCTCAAGTAAGGAAAAGTTTCCAATACACCTCGGAAGATTGCTATCATTGAAGTTGTTGGCGCCTAGATTTAGAAGCTTTAGTGTCCTCAATCCACATAAACCTACATACAGTAAGTATCACAAGAGCAAAGACAATCAGAATATGGAATAGTGAAACAAGTAGTGAGTTTTTTTTTTTTTTTTTTTTGACAAAATCACCCATGTCCTTTCATGAAAACTCAGAAAGCCCCTATTTTTTTTATATATTTACAGAAAACTCCCGTGATTGTCCATTAAACTACAGTCAAATGGTATAAAAGTAACTCGTTCCTTTCTAAATCTCCTTTTTATTCCTTTTTGACCGATTTACCCTTGGAGAAAAGCCCAAATGAATTAGCACTTGAGTTTTACTCATGTATCCACCCAAAAATGAATAGAGAATAGGACAAGGGAGGTTAGTGAGCCCATTTTCGGCAAGTTACCAGAAAGGTTAAAAGGAACGTGAATGTGAGAAATCCAGTGGCACTGCACTGAAAGTGGATCCAAGTCCACATCATTAAAGACCTTTATTGCACTATTCACGGTCATTTAATCAGAGATGGACCACATCTAATAGCCCACGCAGATATTTCTCATTTTTGCAACATTTTTTTATTTTTGGACCTTTTTTGCCTACCTTATGAACAGACCAACCTAGCTACTATACTAGCTATGTGCCACACATTGACGGTTATAATCATGCTGGATAAATTCACTCCTTTTTCCTACAGTTATGTCTACTACCCTTTCTCGGTTTTGGTAAAATTTTGAGGACATGACAAATTAGGCATTTTATCAATACATCTCCTTTTGCTAAGATTAGACCAAGCAATACAAATTGCAAGGTCCTTCACACCGGCAAATCATTGAAGCAGGCAACCGGAAAATTTTAAATTTTTCACCTCCTTTATTTGGTTAGTTAATGGTGGGTAATTATAGCCCACATAGAAATAATTAGAGGATTTGAATCAACTGACTTTCGTTCCACAATTCCTAGTGGTTATAATTGTGCTAATCCAGGGCCGGCCCTGGGCAAGGGCTGTAAGTGCCCTTGCCCCGGGCCCATTATTTGAGGGGGCCCAAAATCCCCAAAATCCCTTCTACTTTTTTTTTTTTTTTTTTCAATCATTTGGTGAGGGCATGGCTCATCCAATGGATTCCATCGTCCTGGGCATCAATAGACCCATCATTAAATCATCTGAGAGTGCTTATTGCATCACTTATTTGAGCATCCATCAGAGGGGCCCACCAATGATATTTTATATTTGATGGCTGAAACTCTGGGAGAATCTGGTCTAGTGTTGGGATGATTTAGGGCCTTTTTTTTTTACAAATAGATCATTAAGCCTTCAGCCCTACACCCGTTCTTCTCATTTGTTAGTGGGGCCCACCAATGATTTTTAATTCCCCATATATGATGCTTAAATTTTGGTCTGAGTTTTCTTTCTTCTCTTTTTTTTTTTCAAATAGTTATACTTGGGCATCATCAACCCATTGCCAATTTTTCACATCAGTGGGACCCACCAATGATATTATCATATATGATGGCTGAAGAGGCCTAACTTTTACTCTTGCCCTGGGCCCTGAAAAATTCAGGACCGGCCCTGTGCTAATCCCAGGTTCTTTTGAATCCGGCTAAATTAAAATTCGCTTGGGTTTTAACTGAACCAATATACCTTTTACCAAGAAAAAACTGAACCAATACCCATTGGGTTGGCCTAGAAGTGGGCCTGGATATGTTGGGATAACACTTGCAGTTGTTGCCTTCCCATTGGCTCAACAGTCAAGACCCAAACCATCCTTTAAAAGTGATAAGGCATGTGCTTAGAGTAGCTGTGGCCCTAGTTTTGCAGCGACCAATGCAAAGTAGTATAGCTGTAGCCTCAAAATGTTTCTTGGTTCCTGAATTTTATGGAATCCCTCCAAAACAAGTGGTCCACAACGGGAACTTGTCAAGTTATCTAATCTAATCCCCTCCAGGGAATCGGGCCCCATAGCTGAAAACATGTTTGTTCCTCATAATAATAGGCTGGCGTGGTTATAAACAAGTGGGCCACAAATGCATCCGGATCGACCCAATGAACCTAATGGAACTAATTCATTGAGCTTTGGTCCGATCCTGTCCTCTTTGGGCTCATCTCATTCGAGCTCAAAATGTAGGAATGAATTCATAATTAGGCTAGACTTTCGCTGCCCGCATCAGTTTATAAAGTGCCATAGAATTCCTGTCAGGTTTGGGTTTCAGCTTTGCATACCCAATTTGAACTAGGTATATATAAACTGAATGTTACATTATATACGACCGAGGGTAGGAATGAAGTATACAAATTTTCTAATGTTTATTTTTTAGTTGAAAAGTAAACTAAACAATGAGATTTGGGTACCTAAGTCAACCGGGCAAGTTAGCTAGGGTTTTTTCTTTTCTTTTTGTCACATTTGGGTTTGAAATTAACTACATGCTGCTTCTAGTTGGGCTTGGATGGTGCCATTGCTCAACCAGACGAGCAAAAGTTGCAACCTCAAACCCCTTTTCTCTATAAATAGAAATCGATATATTTTAGAAAAGGAAGAAAAGAAAAAAAAAAAACAAAGGAGCAAAAACAAATTATAAAAAAGGAACGAAGCTAACATTTCTCAATAACCATACCCTATCTATGTCCTAAGCGTAAATTATTTTAGCTAACAAATGAGCAACCTCATTAAGTTTTTAGAGGAATAAAGCTGAAATAAATATTATTAAAATACTTACCCTATTAATGTCCCAATCATTTCTATATAAATCATTTTTATTGTTGTTTTACCTGTTAGAGCACTAGAGTAGGATCCAAGATCATTGTCCGATAGCGACAATTGTTCCAACATTGATAGGTTGCTTAAACATGGAGAAAGCGCTCTACCATCAAGATTGTTTCCATCAAGATATAAATATCGGAGATTTCTCAATTCGCATAAACCTGCAAAATTTAGTAGGCATATATGTTTTGATGAGTCATGTCAGCCAATGTATGAAAATCCAATATGTTCTTTTAATGATTTATAATCATTGTATGGTGTGTAAATGATTAATCTACATACTTTTATGCTAGATCTATATATTTAGGATTTTGAAAATAATTTTATTAAATCTTTTTTTTTTCCTAAAAATAATTGTTGTTAGAGTATTACTATTACATGAATTTCTTATTTTATAGGAACAAGATGGTGCGTAACATAGATCCGGCATGGAGCCACGGTGAAGCAGCTGGAAGCAAAAGTAAAGTAAAATGCAATTATTGTGGACGAGTGCTCAATGGCGGGATTACTCGATTGAAACAACATTTGGCACATATATCAGGACAGGTGACAAAATGTCATAAAGTGCCACAAAATGTGAGAGCTGAAATGCAGGAGGCCCTTGATGCATATGCACAAAAAAAAAAGTTGTACAAGAAAGAAGAAGAACTGAGGAACTTGATGCATGCAAAGAAGAAGTATTTGGTTCCTCTGATGATGACGATGAAGACCCGAAAATGAGGAGGGCTAGGAGAGAAAGTGTGAGGTCACTTCAGGAGTAGGAATAGAAGAGAAGAATGCAATATGAAGCAGCCGCTAGAGGTAGCCAATATGAACAAGGTGGGTGCACTGGAGGGAGTGAGTTTGCGTCAGGCATTTAGTAAAAAACAACCCCGTCAAGATCCAGACATTGAGGAGATTGAAAGGCCTCCTACACATGCACCTCGTAGGCCGGATGTGGTGGGGCCAACTGACTCATTTGCTTGTAGAAAACCAACATCAAAGCAGCCCAACATTATGAAAGCATTAAAGGGCAAGTTCAGTAAAGCAAGAGAACATTTAGTGAGAGCCACTGGAAAGTTTTTTTTTTTATGGAGGCATTCCACGCAACAAGGCATCTTCTCCTTATTTCACCAACATGTTAGATACAGCTGCAAAACATGGTCCAGGTATAAAGGCACCCACCCCTTATGAGATTGGGCATGTCTGTGTTGAGAAAGAGTATGAAGAGTTGTAGGCTTGGGTGCAAACTTTCAAATGGGCATGGAAGGAAAGAGGTTGCACACTAATATGCGTTGGGTGGACAACCATCACACATCGTCATCTCTTGAATTTTCTAGTCTAATCGTCTATGGGCACGGTGTTTATCAAATCAGTTGATGCAACTGATTACATCCAAGATGCAAAATATATTAATAAGTTATTGAATGAGGTGATTGAAGAAGTTGGGGCAGATTGTGTTGTTCAGGTTATTACTGACAATGCTGCAAACATGAAGGTTGCAGGAATGATGGTTATGAAACAAAGGCCAAGGATTTTCTGGTCTCCATGTGCAGCACATTGCCTGGATTTAATGCTTGAAGATATTGCAAAAGGAAAAGTCATGTAGCAAGTGATTGGTAAGATAAAGAAGATCACCAATTTTTTTTATCAGTCATATAGACTCATTTCCATGATGAAAACGCATCCAGACAACCATGAATTACTACGGCCTAGCATCACTAGATTTGCCACCCACTTCATTGCTATCGAAAGCGTTTACAAGTATATAAAAGCACTTCCCCGATTGATAACATCACATGAGTTCATGAATTCAAAATGGGGAAAGAGGCCAAGTCCCATTACTCTTGAAGTATGTAAAATAATTGAATCCAACAAATTTTGGCCTCATGTGAGGGGTGTTTTGAATGTTTTTGATCTCCTAATAAAGGTTCTTCAATTGGTTGACGGCGATGATAAGCCAACAATGAGCTTCTTACATGAGGCTATGGAGAGAACAAAGCTGGCTATTCAAGCAGATTGTAAATATTACAAAAAGTTTTGGAAGATTATCCACGATCGATGGGGATGACATTGAAACATGATTTACACACTGCTGGTGAGTGAATTGTTGTTTTCAACTCTCCAGTCTCTCCTCACTATATTAATTTATCAATGACTAAAATTCATTGGTTTTACAGGATACTTCTTTAATCCTCAATTTACGGATGGATACATATCTAATGAAATCCGTTTGAGACTAAAAAATGTAATTGAAAGACTGGCAGAGAGTACAGATGAAGCAATTTGGGCTACTAATCAGGTAGGATAATTAAGGAAAAAAGTATATAACATTGTAATTTCTCTAATTTATTTTTCTACGTTAATGTCTTCAGATTGACATATACAATATACGTGCTGGAAGCTTTGGAACAACGATTGTGCGGAGAGTTATCACACATACCTATCCTGGTATTGATTGTAATGTCATCTCTATATTATTCAAGGACTTATTATTATTTTATTAACTCTAATATCATTTTTATGTTTTTTTCAGCTGAATGGTGGTTGAATTATGGAGAGAGTGCTCCTACACTAAGGACGATTGCTATTAAAGTCCTTAGTCAAACTACGTCGTCTTCCAATTGTGAAAGAAACTGGAGCACCTTCTCGTTTATCTACACTAGACCAAGAAATACATTGACAATGCAGAAGCTAAATAAATTGGTCTACATCCACTACAACCTCAAGCTTTGGGGTAGAAATAGAAGGAGAAGACAGTTTGAGGATCATCATGATTATTTATGTCTAATTAATTTGGACTATATCTTAACTTACAAGACAGTTGAGCATTTTCTTGATGCTACTGAGTTAGATCCTCGTCGTGGCTATGTCAGACATGTTGGACAGACTGAGGCAGGGGGGTAGTAGTAGCGCCGCTACTCATGGTCATCATGGGACTTATGTTGGCCAAGGTGCCATGTATGGATAGCATGGGGGTTATGTTGACCAACAAGGTGCCATGTATGGACAGCATGGAGGTTATTCATATGACCCTAATTGGGTACCCATTTCACCAACACCGATTATTTCTATTGAACAGATGTTAATTGAGCAAGGGAGGGTTCCCCCACCAGTTTCCCAACGACCTTTTCATGCCCCTCATGCCTATTTCATGTCATTTGAGTACAACCAGCCATCTCAATCCACAGGGGATCAAGATAGTTCATCATCTTATTAAGAACAATCTGAATATGGTCATGGGTATGGTAGTGCTGCACAACAGTATGGAGCATATCTTTTTAGCCAATACCGAAGAAATGAAGATGAAGATGATGACGATATCGAGCCAGGGCGACACTCCACTTGGAATTAGGCTGTCAATCTGTCATACACTCATACTCATCAATCTCTCCATAGTCTCTACTCTCTACTAGTCCCCTCTAATTTCAAGTAAACCATGAACCTTTTGATGCCCAAGTGCTTTATGATTTATCTATCTCATTATCATGTTTCTGATTTTAATATGTTATCTTCAGGGTCTTGAATATCACAACTTATTTGATGATTGAGTTAGTATTAAATGATGACTGATATGTTATCTTTATTTTCTTATATTTTACATTAATAAATTGATCATGAGCATCAATAATGGTTGCATTATATGAAATACTGGAGAAGATAATGAACTGCGACACAAACATGACTCATAACTTAAGGTGACCGAGATTTTGATTTATTGTTGTTACTAATGGAAAAAATATTGTTTTCCGACATTTTCTAATATTCTGGATTTTTTGGATATTTTTGAGAATTTTTTTAGATTAAAAAAAATTCACACCGCAAAGACCGCAACGGACCGATATCCGCGACCGATACCGATATCATATCGATTTTTCGACCCGGCCGATACCGCGACCGAGACCGAGATTCTAAACCACGTATGGGATCGTGAAACAAGTCGGGAGTTTTTCTTTTTACAAAATGGCCCCTGTACTTTCAAGAAACCTCAGGGTGCCCCTATTTTTTTATGGTTTTTCAAAAAAACTCTGACCGTTAGACTCCAATCAAATTGTATAAAAGTAACTGCTTCCTTTCTAAATCTCCTTTTTATTCCTTTTTGACCAATTTACCCTGGGAGAAAAGCTGAAATGAATTGTCACTTGAGTTTTACTCATCGTATGTATCCAACCGAAAATGAATAGAGAATAGGACAAGGGAGGTCAGTCAGCCCATTTCCAGCAAGTTACTAGAAAGGTTAAAAGGAACGTGCATGTGAGAAATCCAGTGGCACTGCACTGAAAGTGGGTCCAAGTCCCCATCATTAAAGACCTTTATTGCACTATTCACGGTCATTTAATCACAGATGGACTACATCTAATAGCCCACGTAGATATTTCTAATTTTGGCAACATATTTTTTTTTTGGAACTTTTTTTGCCTACCTTATGAACAGACCAACCTACTATACTATAGTCTATGTGCCACACATTGACGGTTATAATCATGCTAGAAAAATTCACTCCTTTTTCCTACAGTCATGTCTACTACCCTTTCTCGGTTTTGGTAAAATTTTGAGGACATGACAAATTAAGCATTTTATCAATACAGCTCCTTTTGCTAGCAAATTGTCCTTCACATCGGCAAATCTTTGGAGCAGGCTACCGGAATTTTTTTTAGAGCACTGCTACTTGGCCCGATTCTTGGGACCGGGTTCTGGCCCGATCCCCAGTGAGAGCCGTTGGATCCCAGGAGTGAGGGCCAGTTAGACTTTTTCTTTTTTTTAATTTTTCACCTCCTTTATTTGGTTAGCTAATGGTGGGTAATTACAGCCCACATAGAAATAATTAGAGGATTTGAATCAACTGACTTTCGTTCCACAATTCCTTTATGATTTTTACCATTCCACTTGAATGTCTCAACCCCGCCTTGACAACCTAAATTCAAGGAAAAGCTTGACACTTAACTGAACCAATACCTTTTACCATGAAAATTAGGTCAAAAACTGAACCAATACCCATTGGGTTGGCCTAGAAGTGGGCCTGGATATGTTGGGATAACACTTGAAGTTGTTGCCTTCCCATTGGCTCAAGAGTCAAGACCCAACCCATCCTTTAAAAGTGATTAGGTATGTAGTAGCTGTGGCCCCAATCTTGCAGCGACCAATGCAAATTAGTATAGTTGTAGCCTGAAAATGTTTCTTGGTTTCTTGTAATGTTGTAGATCTAGGTACATATTATTTAATGATCTCCATTTATAATTTTTTAAATAATTTCATTTGGTTCTAAGATTAGTTTGGAACATACCCTATTAGCTATTTACCTGTAGTATGCTAATATACTACATCATTTTTCTTTTTGCTACGGAATGACAATACTATATACTTGCATATTTATGTAAATAAGATTGCATAAAGAATATAATAATACAATATAATAAAAGGACTATCATAATGTATAGAGGGTCGTTCCTTTCCAGCAACATGCATCATTTTGGTGGGGGATTCTTGTATAATAAAGGAAACCTTATGTGAAGGACTAATACCCCCATGGAAAGTGATGGTCTTATAATGGAAGAAAAATCTTAAATTTCTACAGGCCTTCCAAAGTTGGCAGGTCAATATCTCCAGGAGAGAAGAAAGTAGGTTGGCAGATGCTTTATCAAGAATTAAACAATTTGGGAATCAGTTGTGCTTAGTTCAAGTCCAGACATACATATGTAGTAAGTCCAAGATGCATTTTGGAGTCAATTCAGTAGTGGTTTATGCAATGTTGTGTTCCATGCTATTGTATTGTGTTGTTGCTTGTCTTATGATAGGTCCTTTGATGCTTTCAGTTGTATTGTTAGTGTTTTCTCTAGTCTGGTTGGTCGTCTGTGTTGTCCGTCCTGTTGTTTGTCTTAGTTGTTATTTCAATAAAATCTTTTTTTAGCAAAAATAAAAAAAAATGGCATATTCTGAAAGAAATACAACTTTCTCCTTCTTATCTATATCATGATAAATGAACAGGTTCTGATGGCACTGCATCTTAATCATTACAGAGCTGCCAGTTTGCTCTACCTATGTGGGGCCGGACCTATATATAAAAACAACAAATGATATTGCCTTATGGACTCCAATGATTTATGTATTATTCATTTTTATTGCTATTTTACCTGTTAGAGCACTAGAATAGGATCCAAGATTATTGTCCGATAACCACAAATCTTCCAACATTGATAGGTTGCTTAGACATGGAGGAAGTGCTTTGCCATCAAGATTGTTGCTAGCAAGATATAAACCTTGGAGATTTTTCAATTCGCATAAACCTGCAAAATTCAGTATGCATGTATGTTTTGATGAGTAACACTAGCCAATGTCTGAAAATGCAACAAGAGGTCAAAATGGTCAGTGGGATGGTTTGGTCACACTAATTTGACGGATACTCTTTGAGATCTCCATAGTGATGTCAAAAGAATGAAGAAAATGAGGTGAAATTGATTAGCCTACAATTTTGGATATAGTATTTGTTCGGATGGGAAAAAGGAGATTAGTGCAGGTAATGATCCACTGGCATGGAAGCAGTTCAAGTTCTAGACCCAAGCCCATTAGGTCTTGGTTGAGTACATATATACCTCGTAGAGAGTCAATGCTTGCAGAAAGGTTATTATTCCAAAGATACAACTTCCTTAAGCTTTGCATCTCAAAGAAGGCTTCAAAAAGAAAGAAAATTAAATATTAATATTAGTCGAAACATGACAATTGACAAGATAATGATAGTTAGGAGAATTTAAAAACCGAAAATGAGGTAATATCCAATCCCATGTACACGCATATATCTCCTTTCAATCTCAACCGTCCATCTATCATGCCTCTTTCCGTTATCAATGATACAGTTAATTGGTGCCCAATCGTTCATGAAACAAGGGTAATTAAAAATGGTTAAGGTCCTCATACCATAAACCTTTAGTACTAGCCCCATTTTAACTGGGCCTAGGGGTCCTGTACACCCCTTTTGATCATGAACCCCATGGTACCAATAACTCAAGCAGGTTGAGATTTGAGTAGATGTCCACACATAACCGGATGCCATAAGATCTTTTTAATAAAAAAAAAATGAATACGTCATATGTGCACCCTACCTGGTATAATACTTTGTATATAAACATAATACTATCTATAATTATATATACTATGAAATTAAAAATCAAATGATGGAGCCGAGATCGAGCTCGAGCTCGAGCTTAAACTAAAAACCCTTCACAAGCTGTGCTCAAGCTGAAGCAATATGAACATGCTTGAGCTCTAGTTCAACTTAATTGTGAGCTAATCAAGCGAGCTTGAGAATGACTTGATTCTCAAACAAGCCGAGCTCTAACTCGGGCCCAATTTAGCCTGGGCTGAGCAAGTCCTCCAAGTCGGCTCATGTCATGTATACCCCAGACGATCCATTTCAATATATGCTTTGACATATATACAAGTGTTTCAAGTGGATCCTAAACGACAAGAAAAGAAAGCAGCTTTGGTCTGCTTGGCTGATTGGTTGGCCCCCTTTTCTTTTGTATATGTCTTGTGCTCTCTTATTAATTGTTTGCTTACCTTACCTTTTCTGTTTTTACTTTCTTACTAAAATCCCATCATCGATCCTTCCGGGTCCATGTTCTCCTTGTATAGTTCGTCAGATTCCAATCCAAAATGAATCTCTCTCATTAAAAAAATAAATAAATCAAAGCACAATATTCGAATCTGTTCAATCCTATTAACATATCACATTCTCTAAACTCAAAATAGCCAAGAAATGATTCGTACCATATAACCCAATGGTACCATTTTTTTATCATACTTAGAAACTATACATATATTTTAAACATCATCAACCCAATGGTACCAAATAACTCCAAGCAGATTGAGATTTGAGTAGATGCCAACACATAGTAACAGAATGTAATAAGAGCAAGTTAGATTATCTTAAAATGGAGCCTACATGGGCTATTTGATTTACCTTGAGGTGCGACCCATCCACCGATATGATTTCCGTATAAATCAAGTTCCTCCAATTCCTTGAATGCAGCAAATGAGGAAGCATTTGGATGCCATAGTCCCAATCTTTCATCTCTTATCAAGGAAAGATCAATTGAAATCACCCTAGATAATGAATAATTGCATTTTACTCTATACCAGTTGCAACAATTCTTGCCGACCCAATCTTCATCAAGGGAAGAGCCATATGGATAGGTGATGGTGTCTTTGATTTGTAGGAGATGTGTCCTCTCTTCTTCTAGACACCCGTGACTACAATAAAAGTAACAACACCAAATGATCAAAAGAAAGAGAGCCGTCTTAAACATTGGCATGAACATCGTAACTGAAGCTTTTGTCTCACAAAAAGTAGATAGAATGTATAGCAAGAACACATTATATATACATGCGGAAGGGGGATATTTTAGGCAGAAGTATCAGGCCATCCAATGGAAGTGTCGGCCTCAATTCACATGCATCGGTCAATGAAGTCAACTTTGCAAAAAAAGACAAAAAAGTGTCCATATCCTCCAATACTACAAGAAGTTCATCAGGCTCGTAGAGCCCACTTATAAGAATTAATCAATATAAATGTCCATCTTTATGGATACTTTTTATTTTGGTAAAGCTCCATTCAATGGAAGAATTATTGTCACTCAGTGCTAGTCCACATGAACTACATGAATGAATGCGCGGTGTTAGTGATCAAAACTCTTTACCTTAAATAATTGGATATGGATTATCATGTGATAGATTATCATCTAAATTGTGCGGTTCAGAAAATTCAAAGAAAAAAAGATCAACATGCTCTTTACCTTAAATAACTGGATATGACTATGGCCTATTTCTTTAATGATCAGATTCAAAGAACTCTTGTCCAGAAAGTTTCTAGATTCTCTAAACATGTGGAAATGCCTAAATCGCCTTTGTACTTATAGCATCTTTAAAATCTAGCAAAAACCAAAGGGATTGAAGTTCCAATAATTTCAAATGTCATTTGAGACCTTTTAGGTAGTTAAAAATTAGAATTCTGGTGAAGAAACAGGGCATTTTGCTATGTTCCATTGCTGAAATTTCAAATTTCTTATAGAATTGTTGAATTGAAGGGTGAAACTCGATCTCCAGTGGGACCAACCTAAGAAAAACTTAGGCTTAGGCTGCTTAAAATGTAAGACCTTATCACTTTGGTAGGACATCCCTAATTTTACTTTAATAAAAGTTGTCCCCACTGTAAAATTGGTTGAAGAAAGAAAGAATATCGTGATTATAAATATATAGTGATCTTGGTATCCTCCGCCAATTGGAATCAATATGATTGTTTAATGAAGCATGAACAGAGTGGACTGATTGAGGTATTTCTCAAGTAGATTTAACAGTTTCTTCGCTGATCTTTTTTATTTTATTTTATTTTTTAATTTTTTGGTTACTTCTACTCAATGATTCTGTTTTTCTTCTATGTCTCCTTCTAAGATCTATTAAGTTTCGAATCCTTCGATATGGCCCCATTGCCCCCCTATTATTGATAGATATAGATTATAGGTAGATAATGTCACAGAGGAAAAAAAGATTTAATGTACAAGTAGCCAAGGGACAATACGATATCAGACATAAAAGTAAAAATCTTGGAAAAATGGTATTCACAACTTGTGAAGCACTATGTCTGGTTCCAAAAACCAATATCAGGTCTTTTAAATGATGTATTCAAGAATGATTAAATTAGAAGTAAATCTTAGATAAAATTGCCAAAATGGCTTATTTGCTCGTTATAAAATGATGGTGAAGAACAAGCCAGAAAAGCAAAGAAGTATTGCACCAAATTCCAATACTCTGCAATATTGCAAGAAGGAATGCTTAAGCACATGTCATCTATTTATGGAGGACATCCCACTATTACACATAAGGGCATATTTGTCATCAATTACATTTGTCTAATTAGTAAGACCACCATTTAAATAGTTTTGTTTTTCTTTTTGTCCACATCCTACCCATTAGATCAAATTCTAAGGGCTTGTCTACATTTAGAACCCCTATAGTAAAAGTAGTACAAAGAAACTTGTTATATAATAAAAGTTATATTGGCAAACTTATCGAGAAAAGAGAGGGTCCATTGCAGCTTTTTTATATCTGTATGACAAAGTTACAGATTTTTTAATTTATTTTTCGAAAAAAACGGCGAAGGTCTTGTACCTGATTCAACGAGAGTTTCAAAAAGATAGTCTTCCCAATTTCCAAGAGTTTCGAAAAGATCCATTTATTTGTTACTTGTTAAGATCAGTTCCATTTTTCTTTGAACGCTTATAATTTAGATGTTCTTCATTTAATTGATTCATTAATATGATTAAATGGTAAGAAATTAATGGATAAATTAATGGATTAATGTCTCATTAATCCAAAAGTCTACTATAACGAGAATTAATGTCTTTTGTGCTTTTTATGTAACATACGAAGAAAAATAGTTTGCTTTGATGGTTTGAGATTAGTGTTGCAAACGGAACGGTTCTGGGTTGGAACCATACTAGATGTGGACCCGGACCCGGACCCGTTTCTAAATAACGGTTTCGGTTTCAGGTCCGGGTCCGATTTTGACTCGGAACTTGTTTGTTGGCTGTAGACCCGGTTCCGATGGAAAAACTGGAATCCAGTTCCGAAACCGGGTCCACCGAGAGGACTGGAATCTAGTGACAGAATCGGTTCTTATTTTCTTCATTTTTTAAATTTTTCTTAAAATAATCATATCATTCAACTTATAATTATGCATCAAGTTTATTACCACCAGAATTATATATAAAAATGTTAAGAAAAGGCTGATTTTAAACTACAATTTACAATATCAAAGACTCATATGTCGGGTCCCAAGTCCACGGGTTGGAACTTAAATGGACCTAGAACCGGACCCGTTTATCAATCGGAACCTAAATCGAGTTCTGGACTCGAACCCGTTTATGAATCGGAACCTAAAATAGGTTCCGGACCTGACTTTTTACGAGTCGGAAGTTGCAAGTAATCGGAGAATCAAATTCCCATTTACAACCTTGTTTGAAATGAAATATACTATACAATGTATTGTTTATCCCATAGAAATTAGTTACACGATTGATGGCATTACAAGCAGTCTCTCTCTCCACATCTCTCTATTTTATGTTGCCAAAAGTCATCATTTCCTTACCCACATGTTTAGCGCAAGCTCCATTTACTAGTTCCATAATATGGATGAGAAAGTCTCACTGGCCTGACTGGGAGACCGACCCATGGCCCGGTCTCCCAGCCAGGCCGTTGGATCCCAGCGGCTGTTGGGATCCAAGGCCTGGCTGGGAGACCGGGTTGGTTCTAACACTGTTGAGTTGTTGAATTATCATTATAATTAAAGTAGAATTTTCCTCCCATGGAATTATTCTTTTGTGAGACAAACTTAAGGCATTTTTGTGAATATAGCCAGTTATATGGAGGTTTTATTAAGACCAAGTCCAAATGTTCAGATGGGTTCCAGCCAGGTTTATCAGCACCCCCAGCTCAATCTAATTACGGAATGCCATAGCCACAGTTGGGAGTTACAATTCAATCCCCGCCGCACAATAAGCATGTAGTTCATTCTTAGAGCTAGGCCTCTTTGTTTGCCATGAAATAAAATAAAAATAGCTCTTCTTACATCTGACTTGACTTTAACCCCAAGGGGTAGCTTAGTTGGCCTAGGACCACGGTTTGCACCCGAAGGTTGTGGGTTCGAAACTCCGCTACCACACTAGGGCTACAGGGGATTTACCCGGCTTCCCTCTGGGCCCGGAGGGATTAGTCCAGCCCAAAGGGTTGGGAACCCTCCGAAAGCCAAAAAAAAAAAAAAAAACATATGACTTGACTTTTGATTTTTCTTAGTGCGTTTTTTAATTTTGCTTTCCAACAGTAAAAGCACTATTACAAAGTGCAACCAAATACGCTTTTTGAGAACGTGCAATTGCTCAGTTGGTTAGCAACCTCATTTCTCACCTGACTATTCAGTGTTCAGACGTTGAGTATACCTCTCTTGGGTCCCTGCCCCTTTGCTATGGTAAAGGAAAAAATATATCCTTTTGGTTTTTCCCTCAAGTCATTTATCCCCCACTTTATGGAAGTGGTCATGTTACTGGCATGTAATCATTGATCTCCTCCAACATTTGATTCAATTCACACTGGCAGAGATGAAAGCTTTATATGAGCGTTTGAGTATTTGTATCAAGAGAGGCTTTGAAAATGTAATTCATTCCACCTATTTAAAGCATTGGACCAAGATTTGAATTTCTCAGGGAGTTTAATATATAGGTAGAAAAGAATTCAGAGAATGTTCACGTTATGCGACTCATGGCAAATTTCCTTATGTTCAAGAGATGGCAATATAGTGGCTCATCATCTGGCCAGACTAAGGCCTTCATCTATTATCCAATTATTCACGAACTCACTGTCAATTCAGCAGATTTAAGGAATTGAAGAGCCAAAATGATTGGTAGTTCAAATCAAGAACTCTTTTGCATTCCAAACAATTAAGATCAAAACTTTTTTATTTATTTCGTTCCATGTTCCACGACAAAAGGTTAGACTAAATGCCTGCCACCCATTCCCTTTGGCATGGGAATGCAGGAATGGATTTAGGTCAATTGTTTTGAGTTAGGAAAGGATTTTGAATTTAAAATAAGGGTAATTTTAGTCTTTTAATTGCTTGAAATCGACTCGAGAACAATAGAATGTGTTTTTTTTTTTTTTTTCTGTATGAAGTCATTTTTACAAAATAAAAAAAAGTTTAAAGTAGAATGGTTTCTTAGAAGTTTTTAAAACACAAGGATATTATAAACAAAAAAACTTTTGGAGTGGAGATGGAGAGTATTTCTATTGTATACCCCCCTTTTCTAGTCTCAAATCATATGGTTGGAAAATGTCCGATGAAACTGATTTTTGGTATGTCAATAGTTTTGATGTAAATGTTACTGGTCGTGCTACAAATCCTACTTCTAATATAGCCCATGGGGTACTATTGTAATAGGTCTTTGTATGTAAATAGTTTTGGGGACTGAGGCGGTTAGTATTATGTATGGTTGTGCCCTGTGTTTTGTCTGAGGCCTGTTTTGTTAATGAAAAATCCCTTTCTCAGCAACAAAAATAATAATAATAATAATAAAGTCTTTATTCACTATATGAATAATCTTATGGTGGGGCCAAATTCTGTTAGTGTGAAATTTGGAGACATCAAGGTGGTGAAAGAACTCATTTTGAACAGCTCGGATTTGCAATTGGTGGATCCCATGACGGTGCTTCCACTCTTTTAACTCCCAAAGACTTCGAGGATACAGATTCCATGGTGAGTGTAGCAATAATTAGTAATCCAGTGAAATAGATGGGTGGAGTACTGTCTATTTTATGACCTTGACTCCCTTTAATGGTATGTAATTTCAGTTTTACATCATGAACAAACAGTCCATTTGCTAGAAGAATTGACTGACCTACGATGCCCAACAAGTGGGGGCTTAGACGGTGACCAAAGAAAAAGCTGCTATCCTGCCAGCTATGGCCAAATTGAGTGGATGAAAGTCGGTCATAAATTAAAGGGCAACGTAGTGAACACTCCCTACGTTTTAATCACGTTTCTCGTGACTATGAAATCTAGACAATGATAGCTAGATTCTTCCCCACTTCCCTGTTTTTTGTGGGGTAGAAGCGTAGAAGACAATGATAGATTATCATGTCAATACAATGGTTCATATATGGGTTTTGATTGTAGATAACCTTTAGCCCATTAATAATCGCGCCTGGTGACAAAGTAAATAATAATTTACTACAAGCACCTATGTAGTTTTTATGGACTAAATTCTCCTGAACTGTGCAATATCACATCAAATTATAAACTATGTATTATCGTAAAGATATAATCATTATTTAAATCAACTAGAGGGGAATTTTTATGCGATATCTCATAAATTAAAAGGCTACAGAATTCACAAAAATAGGGGTATGTGATGTCGCACAGTGAAAGACATTTTAGTCCATAAATACAAGATGGGTGCCCATAGAAAATTATCTCAATTTTTGTAATAAGGCGTAATTAATATCTATGCCTAAAGGTTACCATAGAAGAAGGGGATAGAGGAGAACGCGTGGAAAACAAAAGGAGGATATTGCCCATGGAGATGTCCTTAAACTTGACATTTGCTATTTCCCACTGGGTAGTTTGTGCAAGGGATGTGCGATATCATAAATATTACCCAATGCGATATGGTAGGGTCATGCGATATTGCACCATTATTGTACGAATAACTTTGCAGAAAGTAATTAAATTTAGACTATTTTAGGGTAAATATCAAATCTAAGGATAGCCGTCTAGTCAAAATCCGTAAAAATATTTTGTCAGTGACGATGAAGCTATCATCGTGTTTAGGAGTACCGAAGGTAAAAAGGAAAGTGAAAAGGAACCCAATGATATTGTGAGTCATATATTATGGGTTTTGGACAAAATAGTAGAGCAAAAGTAAATGACGGTCTGCCATTTTGGAATCTTTTGTTATAGGGTTCACTCTTTTAATGAGTCGGGATATAGTAGAGAAAAAGTAAATGACAATTTACCCCACGGTGATCATGGGTGGCCCAATCCCTCAAAGGATCTCGAATCGTCCTTTAACCAAGATAAACTCCATGGTGAGTGTAGCAATAGTCGGTATTCCGGTGGGACGGATGGGTGAGGCACTGTCAAGACCTTGACTCTGAATTGATGCTATGTTATTTCCATGTAATGAGGAGCAAGTAGTCCATTCGCTGGAAGACTTGACCGACCCACTCTACCCCCACAACAAGTTGGAGCTTAGACAGTGACCAAAGTAAAAGTAGCTAGGCAAGATGGATAGCACTTGCCTCTTTTGTGGGCCAATATTTGTTAGAATGAGATTTAGAAAGATCTCATACATGGCGACGGTATTCATTTTGAAGGTGAGAGATCATGGCGCATGATAGCAATAGCACTTGCCTCTTTTGTAACTGAAGACTTGGAAATCTTGATTTATCTCAGTCATTTCTAGTGCCCATCGTTGTCAGTGGTGTCCTTCAATGTGCTTTGAAAAAGTCTCCTTGGCCCGACCTGGGGGACCGGGCCAGGAATCGGTCCCCCAGCCGGGCCGTGTAGCAGGGTTGATGTGCTTTATAGTCATCAGGAGCACCCAAGACGCGTGTTTTAAGGGGATCATTATAGGTAGGCCCACCATCTAGACTTTGCAAGTAAGATGTGAATGATTTGGCGTACTACTGTTCGTCAGAGACAAACTATGGAGAAGAAAAGTCATTTAGTGAGTACAGATCTGGTGAAGGTTTACCCTGGGTGATGTGACGGACCATGATTTGTGCACCCACAATTACCATAGGTCAAAGCCCTTAGAGGGTCCCAACTCCTCTTTTAACCCAAGAATTCTCAAGTCAAGTCATTGGTGAGGCACTATCAAGTGTCAAGTGTCGACTATCAAGACCTTGACTCTGAATTGATGATATATTGAAGAGAGTACAAGTGTTGGTGAGGATCCACCTAATGAATACACAAGCCGTTCAAAATGAATGTACTCACTAGTGCATGAAATAAACAAGATTTCTACTTCAACTTGAGTTGATCTCGCCATATGATTTAACATATGACAAATAACATGATTAATAAATCTACTGCATCATTACACATATTTAGTTCTCTCTTCACTTGTGGGCCAATATTTGTAAGTGTAAGATTTGGATATATCTCAAATCTCAAACATGGTGAGAGTTTTTATTTTGAAGGTAAGAGGGCATAGCACATGATAGCAATAGCATTGCTTCATTTTTTTTACTATACGAGATTTGGGAATCTTGATTTATCTAAGCCATTTTGAGTGCCCATCATTGTCACTGTGCTTTTGAGCATTAGCATAGTCATCAAAGCACCCAAGACGCATGTTTTAAGGGGATCATTACAGGTAGGACCACAATCTAGACGTTGCAAGTGAGATGTGAATGATTTGGCGTACTACTATTCGTCGAAGACAAACTATGGAGAAGAAAAGTCTTTTAATGAGTACAGATCTGGTGAAGGTTTGCCCTGGGTGATGTGACGGACCATGATTTGTCCACCCACAGTTACCTAGGGTCAAATCCCTTGGAGGGTCCCAACTCCTCTTCTAACCCAAGAATTCTCAAGTCATTGGTGAGGCACTATCAAGTGTCAAGTGTCGACTATCAAGAGCTTGACTCTGAATTGATGATATGTCATTTCCATGTAATGAGGTGCAAGTAGTCCATTTGCTGGAAGACTTGACCGACCCATTCTACCCCCACAACAAGTTAGAGCTTAGATAGCGACCAAAGTAAAAGCAGTTAGGCCACATGGATTGCATTATCAATCATTAAGGAGCAAAGGTAGTCCATACTCCTTGCGTTCTAATCACGTTTCTCATGACAATGAGATCCAGACAAGGATAGATTATCATATTAATTCAATGGTTTAAAAATTTTAGAGAAATAGAGTTAACAATCTCTTTACCTTTAATAATTGGATACAATTACTCAAATAACAAATTTTTTTTTTTTTTTTGCTCTCTACAAATGCAAACGTCTTATATATAAGTACTTCCGTATATTGAAGAGACGAGTAAATGTGGCATTGCATGCTCGTTGTAAACTAGTACCTTATGATAATTGAAGAGAGTACAAGTGTTGGTGAGGATCCACCTGATGAAAACACAAGCCGTTCAAAATGAATGTACTCACTAGTGGATGAAATAAACAAGCTTTCTACTTCAACTTGAGCTGATCTCGCCATATGATTTAACATATGACAAATAACATGATTAATAAATCTACTGCATCATTACTCATATTTATTTCTCTCATCACTTGTGGGCCAATATTTGTAATAGTAAGATTTGGATATATCTCAAATCTCAAACATGGTGAGAGTTTTTATTTTGGAGGTGAGAGGGCATAGCACATGATAGCAATAGCATTGCATCATTTTTTTACTAGACGAGATTTGGGAATCTTGATTTATCTCAGCCATTTCGATTGCCCATCGTTGTCACTATGCTATTGAGCATTAGCATAGTCATCAGAGCACCCAAGACGCGTGTTTTAAGGAGATCATTATAGGTAGGCCCACCATCTAGACTTTGCAAGTGAGATATGAATGATTTGGCGTACTACTATTCGTCATAGACAACCACCTTCTAGACTTTGCAAGTGAGATATAAATGATTTGGCGTACTACTATTCGTCATAGACAAACTATGGAGAAGAAATGTCTTTTAATGAGTACAGATCTGGTGAAAGTTTACCCTGGGTGATGTGACGGACCATGATTTGTCCACCCATAATTACCATGGGTCAAATCCCTTGGAGGGTCCGAACTCCTCTTTTAACCCAAGAATTCTCAAGTCAAGCCATTGGTGAGGCACTATCAAGTGTCAAGTGTCGACTACCAAGACCTTGACTTTCAATTGATGATATGTCATTTCCATGTAATGAGGTGCAAGTAGTCCATTTGCTGGAAGACTTGGCCGACCCACTCTACCCCCACAACAAGTTGGAGCTTAGATAGTGACCAAAGTAAAAGTTGTTAGGCCACATGGATTGCATTGTCAATCATTAAGGAGCAAAGGTAGTCCATACTCCTTGCGTTCTAATCACGTTTCTCATGACAATGAGATCCAGACAAGGATAGATTATCATATTAATTCAATGGTTTAAAAATTTTAGAGAAATAGAGTTAACAATCTTCTTACGTTTAATAATTGGATATAATTACTCAAATAACAGTTTTTTTTTTTTTTTGCTCGCTACAACTGCAAACTTCTTATATATAAGTACTTCCGTATATTGAAGAGACAAGTAAATGTGGTATTGCATGCTCGTTGTAAGCTAGTAGCTTATGATAATTGAAGAGAGTACAAGTGTTGGTGAGGATCCACCTGATGAAAACTCAAGCCGTTCAAAATGAATGTACTCACGAGTGCATGAAATAAACAAGATTTCTACTTCAGCTTGAGTTGATCTCGCCATATGATTTAACATATGACAAATAACATGATTATTAAATCCACTGCATCATTACTCATATTTATTTCTCCCTTCACTTGTGGGCCAATATTTGTAATGGTAAGATTTGGATATATCTCAAATCTCAAACATGGTGAGAGTTTTTATTTTGAAGGTGAGAGGGCATAGCACATGATAGCAATAGCATTGCTTCATTTTTTTACTAGACGAGATTTGGGAATCTTGATTTATCTCAGCCATTTCGAGTGCCCATCGTTGTCACTGTGCTTTTGAGCATTAGCATAGTTCGGAGCACCCAAGACGCGTGTTTTAAGGTGATCATTATAGGTAGGCCCACCATCTAGACTTTGCAAGTGAGATATGAATGATTTGGCGCACTACTGTTCGTCATAGACAACCACCTTCTAGACTTTGCAAGTGAGGTATAAATGATTTGGCGAACTACTATTCGCCACAGACAAACTACGAAGAAGAAAAGTCTTTTAATGAGTTCAGATCTGGTGGAAGGTTACCCTGGGTGATGTGACGGACCATGATTTGTCCACCCACAATTACCATGGGTCAAATCCCTTGGAGGGTCCGAACTCCTCTTTTAACCCAAGAATTCTCAAGTCAAGCCATTGGTGAGGCACTATCAAGTGTCAAGTGTCGACTACCAAGACCTTGACTTTCAATTGATGATATGTCATTTCCATGTAATGAGGTGCAAGTACTCCATTTGCTGGAAGACTTGACCGACCCACTCTGCCCCCACAACAAGTTGGAGCCTAGATAGAGACCAAAGTAAAAGCAGTTTGGCCACATGGATTGCATTATCAATTTTTTAGGAGCAAAGGTAGTCCATACTCCTTGCGTTCTAATCACGTTTCTCATGACAATGAGATCCAGCAAGGATAGATTATCATATTAATTCAATGGTTTAAAACTTTTAGAGAAATAGAGTTAGCAATCTCCTTACCTTTAATAATTGGATATAATTACTCAAATAACATTTTATTTTTATTTTTTTTTGCTCTCTACAACTGCAAACTTCTTATATATAAGTACTTCTGTATATTGAAGAGACGAGTAAATGTGGCATTGCATGCCCGTTGTAAACTAGTAGCTTCTGATATTTGAAGAGAGTACAAGTGTTGGTGAGGATCCACCTGATGAATACACAAGCCGTTCAAAATGAATGTACTCACTAGTGCATGAAATAAACAAGATTTCTACTTCAACTTGAGTTGATCTCGCCATATGATTTAACATATGACAAATAACATGATTAAAAAATCTACTGCATCATTACACATATTTATTTCTCTCTTCACTTGAGGGCCAATATTTGTAACTGTAAGATTTGGATATATCTCAAATGTCAAACATGGTGAGAGTTTTTATTTTGAAGGTGAGAGGGCATAGCACATGATAGCAATGGCGTTGCTTCATTTTTTTACTAGACGAGATTTGGGAATCTTGATTTCTCTCAGCCATTTCGAGTGCCCATCGTTCTCACCGTGCTTTTGAGCATTAGCATAGTCATCAGAGCACCCAAGACGCGTTTTAAGGGGATAATTACAGGTAGGCCCACCATCTAGACTTTGCAGGTGAGATATGAATGATTTGGCGTACTACTGTTCGTCATAGGCAACCACCTTCTAGACTTTGCAAGTGAGATATAATTGATTTGGCGTACTACTGTTCGTCATAGACAAACTATGGAGAAGAAAAGTCTTTTAATGAGTACAGATCTTGTGAAAGTTTACCCTGGGTGATGTGACGGACCATGATTTGTCCACCCACAGTTACCTAGGGTCAAATCCCTTGGAGGGTCCCAACTCCTCTTTTAACCCAAGAATTCTCAAGTCAAGCCATTGGTGAGGCACTATCAAGTGTCAAGTGTCGACTATCAAGACCTTGACTCTGAATTGATGATATGTCATTTCCATGTAATGAGGTGCATGTAGTCCATTTGCTGGAAGACTTGACCGACCCACTCTGCCCCCACAACAAGTTGGAGCTTAGATAGTGACCAAAGTAAAAGCAGTTAGGCCACATGGATTGCATTATCAATCATTAAGGAGCAAAGGTAGTCCATACTCCTGGCGTTCTAATCACGTTTCTCATGACAATGAGATCCAGACAAGGATAGATTATCAGATTAATTCAATGGTTTAAAAATTTTAGAGAAATAGAGTTAACAATCTCCTTACCTTTAATAATTGGATATAATTACTCATATAACAATTTTTATTTTTTTTTTGCTCCCTACAACTGCGAACTTCTTATATATAAGTACTTTCTTATATTGAAGAGACGAGTAAATGTGGCATTGCAAGCTCGTTGTAAACTAGTAGCTTACGATAATTGAAGAGAGCACAAGTGTTGGTGAGGATCCACCTGATGAAAACACAAGCCGTTCAAAATGAATGTACTCACTAGTGCATGAAATAAACAAGATTTCTACTTCAAGTTGAGTTGATCTTGCCATATGATTTAACATGTGACAAATAACATGATTAATAAAACGACTACATCATTACTCATATTTATTTCTCTCTTCACTTGTGGGCCAATATTTGTAAGTGTAAGATTTGGATATATCTCAAATCTCAAACATGGTGAGAGTTTTTATTTTGAAGGTGAGAGGGCATAGCACATGATAGCATTAGCATTGCTTCATTTTTTTACTAGACGAGATTTGGGAATCTTGATTTATCTCAGCCATTTCGAGTGCCCATCGTTGTCACCGTGCTTTTGAGCATTAGCATAGTCATCGGAGCACCCAAGACGCGTGTTTTAAGGTGATCATTATAGGTAGGCCCACCATCTAGACTTTGCAAGTGAGATATGAATGATTTCGCGTACTACTGTTCGTCATAGACAACCACCTTCTAGACTTTGCAAGTGAGATATAAATGATTTGGCATACTACAGTTCGTCGTAGACAAACTATGGAGAAGAAAAGTCTTTTAATGAGTACAGATCTGGTGAAAGTTTACCTTGGGTGATATGACGGACCATGATTTGTCCACCCACAATTACCATGGGTCAAATCCCGTGGAGGGTCCCAACTCCTCTTTTAACCTAAGAATTCTCAAGTCAAGGCATTGGTGAGGCACTATCAAGTGTCAAGTGTCAACTATCAAGACCATGACTCTGAATTGATGATATGTCATTTCCATGTAATGAGGTGCAAGTAGTCCATTTGCTGGAAGACTTGGCCGACCCACTCTACCCCCACAACAAGTTGGAGCTTAGATAGTGACCAAAGTAAAAGCAGTTAGGCCACATGGATTGCATTATCAATCATTAAGGAGCAAAGGTAGTCCATACTCCGTGCGTTCTAATCACGTTTCTCATGACAATGAGATCCAGACAAGGATAGATTATCATATTAATTCAATGGTTTAAAAATTTTAGAGAAATAGAGTTAACAATCTCCTTACCTTTAATAATTGGATATAATTACTCAAATAACAATTTATTTATTTATTTTGCTCTCGACAACAGCAAACTTCTTATATATAAGTACTTCCGCATATTGAAGAGACGAGTAAATGTGGCATTGCATGCTCGTTGTAAACTAGTAGGTTATGATAATTGAAGAGAGCACAACTGTTGGTGAGGATCCACGTGATGAAAACACAAGCCGTTCAAAATGAATGTACTCACTAGTGCATGAAATGAACAAGATTTCTACTTCAACTTGAGTTGATCTCGCCATATGATTTAACATATGAAAAATAACATGATTAATAAATCTACTGCATCATTACACATATTTATTTCTCTCTTAACTTGTGGGACAATATTTGTATGTGTAAGATTTGAATATATCTCAAATCTCAAACATGGTGAGAGGGCATAGCACATGATAGCAATAGCATTGCTTCATTTTTTTACCAGACGAGATTTGGGAATCTTGATTTATCTCAGCCATTTCGAGTGACCATCGTTGTCATTGTGCTTTTGAGCATTAGCATAGTCATCAGAGCACCCAAGACGCGTGTTTTAAGGGGATCATTACAGGTAGGCCCACCATCTAGACTTTGCAAGTGAGATATGAATGATTTGGCGTACTATTGTTCGTCGGAGACAACCACCTTCTAGACTTTGCAGGTGAGATATAATTGATTTGGCGTACTACTGTTCGTCGTAGACAAACTATGGAGAAGAAATGTCTTTTAATGTGTATAGATCTGGTGAAAGTTCACCTTGGGTGATGTGACGGACCATGATTTGTCCACCCACAATTACCATGTGTCAAATACCTTGGAGGGTCCCAACTCCTCTTTTAACCTAAGAATTCTCAAGTCAAGGCATTGGTGAGGCACTATCAAGTGTCAAGTGTCAACAATCAAGACCATGACTCTGAATTGATGATATGTCATTTCCTTGTAATGAGGTGCAAGTAGTCCATTTGCTGGAAGACTTGGCCGACCCACTCTACCCCCACAACAAGTTGGAGCTTAGATAGTGACCAAAGTAAAAGCAGTTAGGCCACATGGATTGCATTATCAATCATTGAGGAGCAAAGGTAGTCCATACTCCTTGCGTTCTAATCACGTTTCTCATGACAATGAGATCCAGACAAGGATAGATTATCATAATAATTCAATGGTTTAAAAATTTTAGAGAAATAGAGTTAACAATCTCCTTACCTTTAATAATTGGATATAATTACTCAAATAACAATTTATTTATTTATTTTGCTCTCGACAACAGCAAACTTCTTATATATAAGTACTTCCGCATATTGAAGAGACGAGTAAATGTGGCATTGCATGCTCGTTGTAAACTAGTAGCTTATGATAATTGAAGAGAGCACAACTGTTGGTGAGGATCCACCTGATGAAAACACAAGCCGTTCAAAATGAATGTGCTCACTAGTGCATGAAATGAACAAGATTTCTACTTCAACTTGAGTTGATCTCGCCATATGATTTAACATATGAAAAATAACATGATTAATAAATCTACTGCATCATTACACATATTTATTTCTCTCTTAACTTTTGGGACAATATTTGTATGTGTAAGATTTGAATATATCTCAAATCTCAAACATGGTGAGTGTTTTTATTTTGAAGGTGAGAGGGCATAGCACATGATAGCAATAGCATTGCTTCATTTTTTTACTAGACGAGATTTGGGAATCCTGATTTATCTCAGCCATTTCGAGTGACCATCGTTGTCATTGTGCTTTTGAGCATTAGCATAGTCATCAGAGCACCCAAGACGCGTGTTTTAAGGGGATCATTACAGGTAGGCCCACCATCTAGACTTTGCAAGTGAGATATGAATGATTTCGCGTACTATTGTTCGTCGTAGACAACCACCTTCTAGACTTTGCAGGTGAGATATAATTGATTTGGCCTACTACTGTTCGTCGTAAACAAACTATGGAGAAGAAATGTCTTTTCATGATTACAGATCTGGTGAAAGTTTACCTTGGGTGATGTGACGGACCATGATTTGTCCACCCACAATTACCTTGGGTCAAATCCCTTGAAGGGTCCCAACTCCTCTTTTAACCCAAGAATTCTCAAGTCAAGTCATTGGTGAGGCACTATCAAGTGTCAAGTGTCGACTATCAAGACCATGACTCTGAATTGATGATATGTCATTTCCATGTAATGAGGTGCAAGTAGTCCATTTGCTGGAAGACTTGGCCGACCCACTCTACCCCCACAACAAGTTGGAGCTTAGATAGTGACCAAAGTAAAAGCGGTTAGGCCACATGGATTGCATTGTCAATCATTAAGGAGCAAAGGTAGTCCATACTCCTTGCGTTCTAATCACGTTTCTCATGACAATGAGATCCAGACAAGGATAGATTATCATATTAATTCAATAGTTTAAAATTTTTAGAGAAATAGAGTTAACAATCTCTTTACCTTTAATAATTGGATATAATTACTCAAATAACATTTTTTTTTTTTTTTTTTTGCTCTCTACAACTGCAAACTTCTTATATATAAGTACTTCCATATATTGAAGAGACGAGTAAATGTGGCATTGCATGCTCGTTGTAAACTAGTAGCTTACGATAATTGAAGAGAGTACAAGTGTTGTTGAGGATCCACCTAATGAAAACACAAGCCGTTCAAAATGAATGTAGTCACTAGTGCATGAAATAAACAAGATTTCTACTTCAACTTGAGTTGATCTCGCCATATGATTTAACATGTGACAAATAACATGATTAATAAATCTATTGCAGCATTACTCATATTTATTTCTCTCTTCACTTGTGGGCCAATATTTGTAAGTGTAAGATTTGGATATATCTCAAATCTCAAACACGGTGAGAGTTTTTATTTTGAAGGTGAAAGGGCATAGCACATGATAGCAATAGCATTGCTTCATTTTTTTACTAGACGAGATTTGGGAATCTTGATTTATCTCAGCCATTTCGAGTGACCATCGTTGTCATTGTGCTTTTGAGCATTAGCATAGTCATCAGAGCACCCAAAACGCGTGTTTTAAGGGGATCATTATAGGTAGGCCCACCATCTAGACTTTGCAAGTGAGATATGAATGATTTGGCGTACTATTGTTTGTCGTAGACAACCACCTTCTAGACTTTGCAGGTGAGATATAATTGATTTGGCGTACTATTGTTCGTCGTAGACAAACTATGGAGAAGAAATGTCTTTTAATGAGTACAGATCTGGTGAAAGTTTATCTTGGGTGATGTGACGGACCATGATTTGTCCACCCACAATTACCATGGGTCAAATACCTTGGAGGGTCCCAACTCCTCTTTTAACCTAAGAATTCTCAAGTCAAGGCATTGGTGAGGCACTATCAAGTGTCAAGTGTCAACTATCAAGACCATGACTCTGAATTGATGATATGTCATTTCCATGTAATGAGGTGCAAGTAGTCCATTTGCTGGAAGACTTGACCGACCCACTCTGCCCCCACAACAAGTTGGAGCTTAGATAGTGACCAAAGTAAAAGCAGTTAGGCCACATGGATTGCATTGTCAATCATTAAGGAGCAAAGGTAGTCCATACTCCTTGCGTTCTAATCACGTTTCTAATGACAATGAGATCCAGACAAGGATAGATTATCATATTAATTCAATGGTTTAAAAATTTTAGAGAAATAGTGTTAACAATCTCCTTACCTTTGATAATTGGATATAATTACTCAAATAACTTTTTTTTTTTTTTTTTTTTTGCTCTCTACAACTGCAAACTTCTTATATATAAGTACTTCCGTTTATTGAAGAGACGAGTAAATGTGGCATTGCATGCTCGTTGTAAACTAGTAGCTTACGATAATTGAAGAGAGCAAAAGTGTTGGTGAGGATCCACCTGATGAAAACACAAGCCGTTCAAAATGAATGTACTCACTAGTGCATGAAATAAACAAGATTTCTACTTCAACTTGAGTTGATCTCGCCATATGATTTAACATCTGACAAATAACATATTGATTAATAAATCTATTGCAACATTACTCATATTTATTTCTCTCTTCACTTGTGGGCCAATATTTGTAAGAGTAAGATTTGGATATATCTCAAATCTCAAACATGGTGAGAGTTTTTATTTTGAAGGTGAGAGGGCATAGCACATGATAGCAATAGCATTGCTTCATTTTTTTACTAGACGAGATTTGGGAATCTTGATTTATCTCAGCCATTTCGAGTGCCCATCGTTGTCACTGTGCTTTTGAGCATTAGCATAGTCATCAGAGCACCCAAGACGCGTGTTTTAAGGGGATCATTACAGGTAGGCCCACCATCTAGACTTTGCAAGTGAGATATGAATGATTAGGCGTACTACTGTTCGTCATAGACAACCACCTTCTAGACTTTGCAAGTGAGATATAAATGATTTGGCGTACTACAGTTCGTCGTAGACAAACTATGGAGAAGAAAAGTAGACGCGTGTTTTAAGGGGATCATTACAGGTAGGCCCACCATCTAGACTTTGCAAGTGAGATATGAATGATTTGGCGTACTACTGTTCGTCATAGACAACCACCTTCTAGACTTTGCAAGTGAGATATAAATGATTTGGCGTACTACAGTTCGTCGTAGACAAACTATGGAGAAGAAAAGTCTTTTAATGAGTGCAGATCTGGTGAAAGTTTACCCTGGGTGATGTGACGGACCATGATTTGTCCACCCACAATTACCATGGGTCAAATCCCTTGGAGGGTCCCAATTTCTCTTTTAACCTAAGAATTCTCAAGTCAAGTCATTGGTGAGGCACTATCAAGTGTCAAGTGTCGACTATCAAGAGCTTGACTCTGAATTGATGATATGTCATTTCCATGTAATGAGGTGCAAGTAGTCCATTTGCTGGAAGACTTGACCGACCCACTTTGCCCCCACAACAAGTTGGAGCTTAGATAGTGACCAAAGTAAAAGCAGTTAGGCCACATGGATTGCACTATCAATCATTAAGGAGCAAAGGTAGTCCATACTCCTTGCGTTCTAATCACGTTTCTAATGACAATGAGATCCAGACAAGGATAGATTATCATATTAATTCAATGGTTTAAAAATTTTAGAGAAATAGTGTTAACAATCTCCTTACCTTTGATAATTGGATATAATTACTCAAATAACATTTTTTTTTTTTTTTTTTTGCTCTCTACAACTGCAAACTTCTTATATATAAGTACTTCCGTTTATTGAAGAGACGAGTAAATGTGGCATTGCATGCTCGTTGTAAACTAGTAGCTTATGATAATTGGAGAGAGCAAAAGTGTTGGTGAGGATCCACCTGATGAAAACACAAGCCGTTCAAAATGAATGTACTCACTAGTGCATGAAATAAACAAGATTTCTACTTCAACTTGAGTTGATCTCGCCATATGATTTAACATATGACAAATAACATGATTAATAAATCTACTGCATCATTACTCATATTTATTTCTCTCTTCACTTGTGGGCCAATATTTGTAAGAGTAAGATTTGGATATATCTCAAATCTCAAACATGGTGAGAGTTTTTATTTTGAAGGTGAGAGGGCATAGCACATGATAGCAATAGCATTGCTTAATTTTTTTACTAGACGAGATTTGGGAATCTTGATTTATCTCAGCCATTTCGAGTGCCCATCGTTGTCACTGTGCTTTTGAGCATTAGGATAGTCATCAGAGCACCCAAGACGCGTGTTTTAAGGGGATCCTTACAGGTAGGCCCACCATTTAGACTTTGCATGTGAGATGTGTATGATTTAGTACTACTGTTCGTCCAAGACAAATTATGGAAAAGAAAAGTCATTCTATGAGAAGATCCTAGGATTTTTACTGTTGTGTTTTTTCTAAGTACTAAGGAGAAACTAAGGAAGGAGTAGATACATTTGAACATACGCATCACTTAAGGGTGGGGTTCTCTTTATATTTTTATTTTAAAAATAAAGATTAGGAATTAGTTTTTTTCTACTTCTCACATAATAAATTGAAATTCTCTCTATCAAAAAATATTAGTTCTTCTTTTCCTTTTTCTCAAGGAAAATAAGTCGCACCAAATAATTGAAAAAAAAATGCACAAGAAAAAACAATTTTCTTCTCTATTGCAGATTCCTTTCGTTGCACAAATACACCTTAAAGTAACTATCATCTATTAGTATATGTATCGATTGAGTCCATTGTTATATGAAAATCTAGATAAGATTTTATCAAATCTTGGTAATAATAATAGGCCCACCGTTTGAGCTCTGAATGCTTTAATATGTATCTCAATTTTGATAATTTGGAAGTCTCATAAAATTGTATCCTTTACTTTTAGAAAGTTTATTGCTCTTAACGTAGATAGCCCATTCTTGAATAATCTCTTGTAAAGTTCACAAACTTCTATCCACCTTCTTGTCAAAAAAAAATTCCGGCCAATGTTCAATTACTCTGGTTGCATTTTGCATGTGGGTAGCTAGCTAGGGATGGTGATTGGAGGGTTTGCTACTAGTCGGGTAGACCCGAACTCACCCCGACCCACAATTGACTCATCCAAAATCACTCCGTCCCGGCCCTTTTACAACTGGTGCCAACATGTCCCGTAAAAAAAAGTTGTGATTTCCTGTCCGTGCAAAGTCTCTTTTAGGTGCAACGCTTCTTATGGGGTGTCATGTGTGAAAGTGGAACTCATCATGATGATTGCAGAATGCAACACAGACTACCAATTTGGTGCTTATGAAAATATCACTGAATGCTGCACAGAATAGCAAACAATATCAACATTGACGGATCCATCCCAATAAGACTCAATACAATGAAACCATATCCGTAAATGAAATGTCCATAAAATCTCAAGATAATACAATGGGACCAGTTCCATCAAGCAGTGATTTGTACAATTAATTGGACCAACCCTTCAAATGGAAGTTTTCGGAAAAGGAGTTTTGTGCTTTTCATAAGCAGAGAATATTAAAATATTAAAAAATCCCAAAATAGGTGCATTCAACACTAACATTAGGTAAGTCAAGTTGAACAATTGAAGCAAAAGAAATTCAAACAAATCACTCTGAAAAGCAACAATATCTAACCTTACAATCTTGGGCAAGCATTTTGAATGGCACTAACTGGGTAAGATGCTCTATGATTTTATTTATGGATATCACTGCATTGAAGAGGAAGATAACTCATCAACCACATAATATTAAAAACCAAAGTTCCAAAATAGGTGCATGCAACAGTAACATTAGCTATTCAATAATTACAATTAAAGGAAAAGAAACTCAAAAAATACATGTCAGAGCAAAATTCTAATCAGCCTTAAAATGGCAAGAACCAAGTTTGTCTATGTGGAGAAAACTTTGTTATATTTACCTTGTCTATGCAAGTGGGATCAGTCCAGTATTTTGTTAATTCCACATGTTCTGGCAAGCACTCTCTAATTGTTTGATGAATGTTTGTCTATGATATGCAGACTTCTAGGCTTAAGATGGTAATGTGATTTGAGATTATCTAAATCTTAAGATGTTAATTTGGTATCTGAATCTTAAGATGTTATTTTGGTTTATAGGCTTAAGACTGTATGCCAGATATGTCAATGGTGCTTTACCAAAGTACCTGACAATTCTACAACCGGCTCCAATTGGTTCTTGTGAAATTATAAACAATAGGTAATAAAGCTAGAAAAAAAAATCACATGCTTTGAATCAATTCTCCTCTCATATTGTAGAGGTGCTATAGGTGATGCATATGGATTTTAGTCATTTCCCTGATACATATTGTAGATATGCTCTAGTTCTAGCAAAGTTCCCCCTATTTTTTCTACATGGTCAAAGAAAGTATAAGAGGGAGATTGAAAGAATCACATTGAAGAAACTCATTGAAAAGGACTTTCCAAACAGAGATTTTACAAAAATATAAACAGAAACAGAGAAATCAAAGGAAACACTAGCATACCCTTTGGTGGATGTGTGCCTCCATGAAAATAAAAATACAAAAAATCATTAAAAATTTGCATAAAGTGGAAATAAAATCAATAATCCATGAAATTCTCAAAACCCACCAACAGAATTCAACTACAAACAAAACCCAGATCTTAATAGATTAAAAAAGTTAAAAAATGAGAGAGTAAAGGAAACGTGGCATACCACTTGATGGATGTATGCCAATGCTCTCTTGAGTTTCTTGATTCAGTTCATGTGGTAAGGAATGGTAGTGAGCCGTGTGATGCATTGATTTCTCCATTTTTGGGACAATAAACCGAAATCTCAGCAACCAAATAAAAAGAAGATACCAGAAGCGAATGAAATTGAAATTTCAGGGAGCAAAACAAAGAAGCTACCCTATAGGAGTACATGGACTATACTAAGGAGGGCAAGTTTGTGACAGTTTCCAGCGTTTTAATTTTACAGTGATTATACTTTTTGAGACCAAGGATATCTCATTTTCTACAGTTTCGGTTTCTAGATTTGGTGTGGTTTAACATTTTTCTTGGAAAGATCTTTCTACTGTCTGTAGAAAGTTCTTCTCTAACTGTGGGTCTGAATCTATTGCTAAATTTACAAAAATGCTTTAATCTTGGGAAATGAGTGTGTATTATGTTAACACAGAACAATGAGAAAATCATTCATTTTCCGCAAATAAGGGCCACCTAGACATTGATCCAAGTGCAGGATATATTTGAACTGAATCATATCATATCAATCTTAATTCTTAATATAAAACATCCTCAAAATGGGTTACTACTGCCTAAAGCACTTGTTGGTCGTGGGGTGTATCATTTATGAGACATTTGCCTGCATCCAATTCAGAGTTGGGATTTTCCACAATCATTTGAACAGAAATAGAGATTTAAAAAAAAAAATATATATATATATATATATGAACAGAAACAAAGAGATTAAAGGACACACTGGCATACCCCTTTTGCGGATGTGTGCCTATATGAAAATAAAAATATAAAAAATTATTAAAAAAATTGACATAAAGTGGAAATAAAATCAATAATCCATGAAAATCTCAAAATCCACCAACAGAATCCAAATACAAACAAAACCCAGAACTCAATAGATTAAAAAAGTTAAAAAATAAGAGAGAGATTAAAGGAAATATGGCATACCCCTTGATAGATGTATGCCCGTGCTTTCTGAGTTTCTTGATTCAGTTCTTGTGGTAAGGAATGGTAGTGAACCGTGTGATGCTTTGATTTCTCCATTTTTGCAACAAATAAACTGAAATCTCAGGCACCAAATAAAAAGAAAATACCAATAGCGAATGAAATTGAATTCTCAGGGAGCAAAGCAAAGAAGCGAATGAAGTCCCACTTCTTGCATTTCTAACAAAAAATACAAAACATCTTCCTAGGATTCTTCAGAGGTAGCAATGAATAGTAAGATTCTGCTCCTCCCTCTTATCATTATCTAGATTTTTTCTCTTTTTTCCCTTTTTTTTTTGCTTTTTAATTCTCATGTGTCTTTTCCTATCCAACTAAGTCTTCAAGTTTTGTTAATTAGAGATTTCTCTGTCGGAAAATCGTGCCTTCTTTTGAGCAGTAAGTCGATCTTTTCATTTTGCTTCTACTGTCATGTTTTTTTTTTCTTTGGCTGAAAGGGGAATTAGAGTTGCTAACATTTGATTTTGAAGACCAACTTTTGTCCTTTTGATTCTTTAAAGAAATGGGGTGTCGTTTTGTTTCTTAGGATGCTTCATACGGTGATAGCTATAACACTATGATCTGCCATTTTGTAATCTAATCTTGGGTTTTTATTGATGTTTCTTTGTTTCTATTTATTCTTGTAATCTGAATTAGAGTTTTACTATAATTTTTAGAAGATTAGAACCCTGGAGATGGATGGGAAGTCAATCAAGCCGCAGATTGTGAGTAACTTTTTAGTGGGATTCATGTAAAGGGAATGTATACGCTGGTAGACTAGTTTGGAATATTGAGTTTTCTGTATTTTGTTCTATTTATTTAATTTCAGTGTGAATTTGGATCAAAGTTATACTTGAACCCTACCATGTATGAGTTTGTCAAGGCAGACATTTATATTACAATTCCTAATTTGCATTGTAACTAAAGAAATGGAATTTAAACATGTTTGAATGTTCCAAACTAAGCTATGTTCCAAACTAATCTATCAGCATATCTGGATTTTGCTCTGATTTGCCTTGTTCTAGAGTTGCCATTGACATCATTTCATTCCTGCTAGTTATAAAGGGAATTCCAACCAATGTTCATTTCTTGGACCCAAATCTTCTAATTCCTAACAAATCCATGAACATGCTAATTTTCAGCCACATTCCAAAATCCTAAAGGCAAAAAAATTTTAAATGAGGAGAAAAAATCAACCACAGAAATAATCATACATGATGTCAGGAGGTTGTGTGACAATACAACAATATATACCTTCTTGTTATCATAGCATGTCAAATCAATTCTAACAATTTGAGAGCATTCCATAAAGAAAATGGACAACATTGAAAGATCACCAATCATAAAACAGAACAAATAAACAATAGAAACATGGAGTGACACTTACCTACTTAAGAATGATCAGTTCCATTTGTCTCTTACTCCAATTACCCATCCTCAATCAACAATCTTCAGTCTCCAACCCTCAGATCACAAACTTGAAAGTCTACAACATGAGGGTTCTGTAGAGGGTTATGTTGGCATAAATCAAACACTGAGATTATGCATGAACTCTTAATCAGAATTGAAATCAACCATACTGAAATAGGAAGTATGCTCGATCATTATAACATTTGGCATATCCAAACACAATCATCTTGACATTCCATGCCATAGCAATTATAGGAAGTATGCTTAAAAAATATGGAAGGGGAAATAATACCCATCATCTTGACGTTCCACACCATAGCAATTCGTTGTGACACTTTGTCAAACAGAATATGCATATCCAAACACAAAGTACATAGAACCAAAAGATGGAAAATGAGAAGAAAAATGGGAAACAGTTGGAAGATAAGGTACCTCTATCTAAGAGTGGACGGATGTGGTGGATACCTGGAAGAGGCCCACCATTGATTGGGGCTGTGGTGACAATGATGACCAAGTAGCGGAGGGGAAAAAGGAACGAGGAAGTGTAGTTTGCAGCAACAAAGAGAAAATTCATGAAGCAATAAAGAGGGGCGACCGTTCATAACTGTAATGGAAGAGTTAAAAGGGTGGAAGGAAGATGGGAGAGGAAACGTTGGATGATTTAAAGGATGGTGAAAATCGAAAAAGGCATGGCTTCATATAATAATATAACAGAGAGGCATTGATGAGAGTCAAAACCAAATCAATTGGCAATTTCTTAATTGAATCTCAATTGCAACCAGTCAGCTTCTCAATTGAATCTCAATTGCAACCAGTTAGCTTCATATTATATATAACAAGCATAAGATGCCCGTGCTGAGCATGAGCAAGAGCAAGAAACTAATGGCATTTGCAACATGAAATCCATAGAAAGAGGGAAGATAAAGATCATTTTATATCACATACATCTACTACAGTGGAACCAATCCCAGCAGATAGACATCGGTACTTGTAAAACAGGTTCAATCACTGCATTAAATTAGTGAAAATATTTTGTAATACAGTTCTTTGTAAGTGGAAGCCATTTATGCCAATTGCAACTGCATTGCAGATGATTGAAACCTGAAAATCTAGCCCAATCAGTGCATATAAATGTAAAGAAAACATCACCAATACAGACTTAGTCATCACTTGGTAACAGATATATTGTAAAAAAAACATGAATTGCACCAAATGTCTACAAAGCTCAACAACACATGATAGATAGACTAAGTTAAATACCTCAAAGTCGTAATCAGAGTACTGTAAGAACCACAACTATATAGTTAGACAACACTATGGAAGTCAATGTTGATAAAAACATGTGAAATTTAAAAAAAGAAAAATTAGATAAGAGAGGGAAAGAAAGAAAAGATAGGTAGCATGGAAGTTCCATGCACAAATTAAAGTTGGGGTTCAAGTATGCAAGAACATAATTGCACCAAACATTAAATAGATATAGATATGCATGCATATAAGGACTTTGTATATTGAAATACAGTCGTCAACCTTAGAAATATGTAAACAGTTTATGCATGGCCAAGAAATCATGGAGCTATAGGATTAAAGATAATCTTAACAAAAGATCACGAGCGCAATATCTTTTGTAGTTTGGAAAAAAAAATTCAACTGTGAGAAACATTACATAAATACAGATGTGTCTGCATAGGAGGATTTTGTGATATAATACAATACTCAACCATGAAATACATACAAACAGTTTTTGCACGAACAGTTTTTTTTTTTTTTTTTAATGTGTACTAATCTCAGAAGTTAGGAAAACAGAAAAAATAACAGGTAACTATAGAGTTTCGACAGATCAATAATGATAAGCTCCCCATGAAAGGAATGAGTACTTCTCTATCTACAACCAAACACTATAGATATGCTCCCAGATTCATATTCCAACAACCATTGGGCCTCATTCTGCATAAACCAAATCACATAGCTGCAAAAGTCAACGTTAATATATGATGTACCACATATGTGCAATAAAAGAGAAAAGAAGGAAAGAAAAGACCAGTTCACCTCTTTAATAATACTTCATAGAGGCCCATTTCACCATGAATTTCCTACGTATTCAATTGTCTCAAGTTAAGACCAGCTATGGGTTGAGAAAAAGGTAGGACTACCGACTACTTACATGGCATAGTCAAGTTGATAGTATGCTGAAAAGTTCTTCTTCTTCTTCTTCCTATTTTTTTCTTGCCAAAAGCTGAAACCAACTAAAGGTTGAAATAAAATTAGGATACCCGATTTAGCTTAGTCAAGTTGATATTATATAAAACATAAGCTCTTTTTTTTCAAATATAGCTTGCGTTTTGCTCTAATAATTAATTATCAATAACTTTTTTGACGCGGTCAATATGAAAAATCAATAAGAATTGCATATATATATATATATATATATATATATAAAAGGGACTTATCATCATCCATTTAAAAAAAAAAACGAAACAATTCCCAAGCTCACTTTTTAATAGGCCTTCTTAGAAGCTCATTTCACCAAGAATTCCTATGTATTCAACTGGCTCAAGTAACTATACACATTATACTAAATGCTATTACAATTTGCGGTTCTGTTCATCATTAAATCACAATCCAATATTTCTTTACTGACCACTTCATTGTTGGTCTTATTTGGTCTCTCCCTTCTTCGGGATTAAAATGGGTACCCAAATACCTATTTATCTGATAGATGCAACCCGGGAAAAGTGGGCAGGGCATGTAACTTTTTTAAATTCATGCAAGGTTGTTCACAAGGTTGATACTTGCTTACCGTTCATAAAAAAAAGGTTGATACTTGCACAGAAGTATATCCCAGTAAATTGGTATCATAACAGCCTTCCCCCAAACAAAGATAAAGATAAAGAAAAAGAAAAAAAGAAACTGTTCCTTTACTGTTAATTTTACATTTAAAGTAATTACTTTTCAAATTCTTATCCCAGTATGATAAGAATACACCACTTATAGATGCATGTACTACTTGATTATTCATCAGAGAGTTTTGGATACAAGAAGCTTTTTTATTTGTTTGTGCACATTAGTGTTAAATAGAATAAACAATTTTGAAGCATTTTTGTCTGCAAGCAAAGAACCAAACACTAAATTCCACTAATGATTAAGGGCTCTTAGAATGGAATGAAGAAAGCAAAGTTGCAAAATTAAGGTTCATTACGAAACAAAACATAGATCTGCAAGCAATGAATATAAGCTTAGGGAAAAGAAGAGAAACTAAAATAGAAACAACATTCCCTTCAGGTTCATGTCTACATCTTAGAGGAAACATGTGAAGTTGTTCCTGCAAATTTCAAAATACCATTTCATTTGATGCTCTCAATATAAAAAATCAATAAAAATTGTGATATATATATATTGGAAAAGGGGGTCATCAAATAGAAAAACAATTTTGAAGCATATTTTTTCTTGTAACTTAGTAATAACATAAAAAGAAGGAAAGATGGTGCCCACCTTACATCTTACCGTATAATACCATACAACATTTTTTCTTAATAATTGTTTTTACAGTAGGACCTGCATCACCTGCCTTCAAAACAAAAAAAAAAAACCCCTTTCAAGACACAACACCTTTGAGAACAAAAGACAAACCTACATGACATGATTGTGTGAAAAGAGAAAGAATCCTAAGATATTCTGTATGTGATGAACAAACATGACATCCACTGGCATCAGTATAAACAAAAAAAAATAAAAAAATAAAAAAATAAAAAATAAAGCAAATAAATGAACATGAACACAATTAAAAAATGATAAAGAAAAGAAAACTGCAACATATAGTTCGAAAAGAATTGAGATAGAAAAATAAAGACATGCCATCAGAAGAAATGAAAAAATGTTGGACTGCAAAAAAACTTTATGACCCATTGACTTTTTTAAGGAAATAAAATAATTTTATTGCCAATGACAATGTCTTGAATGACGGGGCCGTATTGTTTGTGCACATAACGTCAAATGCCTTGGCTAATTTTCCTAAAACATAGTTTCTCTACAAGTTTAGAAGGTAAGGTCCCTGTAGAGGCATCAAAGACAAACATGAAGACGGCTTTCTGAAAATGAAAAAAAACACCAATTGGAGATGAAACAAACGCGGGATGTTGGGTGAAAAATAATCGGCTCCTGGTCAAAAATCCATGTCACAATGTTGGAGTCGCCGTTCCCATTGATGAGCTAAGATCTCTATGCAAATCAAAGTTCTTCATTCACCTTCTAAAAGAGAGACCTCCAAAACCCAAGGCTCAAAGATAGAAGGTTTGCACGTCTACACGCTAGAGAAAAGAAGAGAAGATGAGGAGTAGCGGACGCTTTAGAAAACCGTTGCGGAGGAGTTAAAGGGAATGGCGAAGAAACGTGAGAGGTTACTCAAAGGTTGAAAAGGTGAGTCCAGTGGATGAAACTCAATCTTGTACTTTGGTTCACGAGAGCTGCGACCAAATGACCGCCCTACTGATCACAAAGAACACGAACAACCAAAACAGTGCCTATTATATTGAATGAGAAAATTCTACTGAACAATCAAATAGAAAAATTCAAGAAATCTCTAAGTTCTAAAAAAGAAAAAAAAAAGGAAAGAAATAAATATCAAGTGTTTCTTATTCATTACTCTAAGAGGATATGCCAAAAAACAAAAATAAAAGTCAAGCCATTTAGTAAGCCAGAATCTAAATAAAAATGATGAAAATGCATACATTAGAATAACAAACGTATTTTATTTTCCCTGTAAAGTATCCCTAATATTTAAATGGTCGACAATCTGTTAGTTTTGGTGTTTAAGCCAAATATCTACAGCAATTGATGTGAATAGCCCTCATTTTCTTTGGTTATCTCAACCTCCAAAATTTCTCACTATTATGGTTGCTGGTTTTTAGCCTTATTTAGCATTCAAAATGATATAATGTTGGAAGGGGAAGAAGAAGAAAAAGAAAACACATACACATGGTAATAGATGAAAATTCCATGTGAACATTTCTAAGATTAACAAAGTATTGCCTTAAGCATCGTCGGCTTTCCCTGATTCTGGGGTCAATGTAATACATATATAATTGTTATGTTTTGGGTAAAAAAAAAATCTGATGCTATCGTCGAGATTTAACCCATACTACGCTAAATTGGAATTTGACCTTTTTTAAACTAAATCATAGAAACTATATGATATCCAGCTATGACTTTCATTGCTTAGAATCATAAGCACCCTATAAGAAGAGAAACCCTTTAAAGCAAATGCTTTTCAAGTGCCACTGTTCACAACATCATTGTTCTATGCCAAAAACATATCTATATCTATGAAAAGAGAAAAAACCACAAACAGAACATGTACTACAGCAATCCAATCAATGCCCCCATGGACGAAACAGTCATCAATCGAAGGTCTCCCATTAAAATTGGACAAAAACAGAAAACCCCATTTCTTATGTTATGATCATAGATCGATTGACATCTAGAATTTGCAAGAAATGGAAAGAAAAAGCAATGGCGATTGGCAATTGAAAGGGAAGAGGGGTACCTGTGTGAGCAGAGAAGAACTACTCGGCCGAGTATTTGCTGGAGAGATTGAGAGAGAGGAGAAGAAAGAAGAGGAAGGATCATAGACATAAAGAGTAGGAGAAGTTGCAAAACGCATGCATTAAGAGGAAGAGGAAAGGAAAACTGTTGGAGAGGATTTAAAGTTGAAAAAATCAAACAAAAAGTCTTCTCGGCCCCATTTTGGGGACCGGGTGCTGGCCCGGTCCCCATGGGGACCGTTGGATCCCAGGAATCAAATTGAATGGACAAAGAGGGGGGGACGTGGAAGAAAGGGGGTGGAGAGGGGTCAAAAACAAATTGGTAGAGTCAAAATCAATTCAACAAATCTAAACTGATTTCTCAATTGAAATAGTCGCTTTCATATATAACTTGTAGAGCAGGCCTGCGCCATAACTAAAAAGAGATTTTAAGATTAAAAAGATTTTAAAAATATGTAAAAACCAAAAATATATCTAAATAAATAAATATTAATAAATATAAAAGCTCAAGGGAGAAAGTGAGAGTACCCAAAATCAATCTTTAAAAGAAAATAAAAGATGAACAGAATAAAATATATATATATATATCATAAATCACTCCACGAGGATGAGTCTTGTGAGTGGTTCTTATAATCACGCAATTCTACAAACAATTCTGGACTAATTATCACAAAATTCAATCCTTGAACTGGTTGTTGTAACCCTTTAATTTGTTTATGACCATAATGTGTGTGTTCACCTTATACCATAGAAGAGCCTTAATGAACATGGAGGATGTCGTTTGTCATCAGATGTGACAATAAAATATAAACCCCATGAGGATGAGCTTCATGATTATGACCCGTCTCTACAAGTTCATCTCCCTTTGTAAGCAGAACTTCATTTTTATTATAAATAAAACAACCAAAAACCAACAATGACAACTCGTGAAAAAGAACAACTAAAAAACCCAAAATTAAAGAAACTCTTATAGAATTATACTCAAAAACTTCCAACCAACACTAAAAATGTAACAAAGAAGACAGAAACAAATTGTTAAAGTCATGTACGCCACAAATATGCATAGATGGTTTTCATCAAAGAGAGGGAGGTAATTCGGATCTGTTGCCGGCAACTAAAAAGAACAACCCGCTTGGCAGGTTGCTTCTGTCTACAGAAAGTAGTGGATCTGGATTCTTTAGATTTTTATTTCTTTTTGTAAGGAGAAAAAAAAAAAGAACTGCAAGCAGAAACTTAAACTTTTTGTGTTAGCCTCCTACTTTCTTCTAAAAAAAAAAAGGACGCAATCTGCTTTTTCTTTCTGAACAAAACTGAGTTGAGGCAACTGCTTCTGCTTCTCTTCCTTTGCAGTGATAGAATGATCCAAGCCCTTCTCCCTGAGTGTTACCGCAATTAATGCATTGAGGTCACATCCAGTGCCTAAATATCTCAATCTCCTCATAGAAATAGATGAAACAAAATGATGAATAATCAAAGAGGAAAAAGGAATTGGAAGAGATTTTGGGCAGTTACCACCCAAAATCTGAAACAAAGAAAAATAAACAAAAGCAATTGCTATCTAGAATCTGGGCTTCCTTGAAGTTGTAGGAATTTCATAGAAATTTGAGAAATAGGGAAAAACTAGCATGGGAAGAAAAATCGGGGGGGGGGGGGGGGGTGGGTGGGGGTGGGGTGTGGTGAGAGAGCTTGAATGTGGGTGGTTAGATGCAAGTGGGGGCATCATCTATCAAACTATTAAAAAAAATTTAAATAAGAATAAACCAAAGTCATCTACTTATGTCAACTTCTCCAAAACAAAACCCAACAATGAGTTCTCTCCAAACTATCAAAACCATTAAGCATTGAATTGAATGATATATCAACTCATCTGAGCATACACATCGAGTCCAAGTCAGCATAGAAGAAAACCCAACTCTTAAATAACCACAACCATTTTTTGTGCATGAAATTTGCATCATTCATAAGTAATAACGTTGAGATCTCTTTATTTTTTATATTTGATTTAAAAAAGGAATGAAAATTGGATTGAGTGAGGTGTTGAGATTGTAGTTCTCAATTTTATGCTAACATTGAGGTTTTTTAACATGCCTCTATTGACTTTCAATGGATGGAGAGAACTACAACTACTTGTTTTGTAAACTGTTTTTTTTTTAACATTCACGAACCATGCATTCGCTTGAGCATTGTGACTGATTTACCTTAGATGTATCTGCAAAACCATTTCTTGTTGGCCAATGCTCGGGCCAACTTGATACTCCCATTGCAAAACATGGCAACAGTAATACCTATGTGAAGTATTCATATGCATCATTAATGAAAGAATAATCACTAAAAACTTTTCTTCCTCTTGCAAATGACAATTTGAAAGAACCCTTATTTGCTTCACATCTCACGTCCAAAATAAACATACTCTATTATTAAAATCAATCTTAAAAGTTCTATATATCCAAATTGATTAAAAAGAAGAAAAATGTGGTAGATATATATGAAGTAGTAAGTACTAAGATATGAAGTTATAAATTTTAGTTTTTAACTCATTTATTTTGTATGTTATTTCATTCAAAAACAAAAAGGCCTTAAAACAATAATCTCAACATCTACAAACATATAAATTAAAATTTGTATAAAAAGAAGTGGCAATAATACTTTCAAGATTTTTTGTATCTGTGACTTGATCCTAGCAAATACTTATAAACCAAAATTATGTGAAGTGGTCTTTTATCCATCTCGACACTAATCAAAAGGGAAGAGCAAAAATCGGGCTTTGTGCTTCTACATCAGCCGTCCACTGAGCTAATCAAATCGTATTGCTAAATCATATTAAGATCCAATAAAAATTACACTTTCTTCGGTCTCTATCTGAGATCTAGGCATGGGGCCTACCCCTTTGCATTTGTCTTCCCATTCAACATCGTTCATCATGTTTTTGGCATCACATCTTCTTCATGCAACTGCAAGTTTTGATCAAGGACTTTCTCAAGGCATCTTGCACTGATTCCGTAAATACTAATTAATCTCAAGTGAGTGCAACCAATGGCTTTTTTTTTTTTCTTTTTTGGGTATGAGTATTTATATTAGATTGTAGGAAAAGAGAGAAATGACAGAAAATATAGGAAAAAAAAAATATGTGAAAAAAAAATGTTTTTTTTTCTTTTTTGGGTATGGGTATTTATATCAGATTGTAGGAAAAGAAAGAGAAGTGATAGAGAAAATATAGAAAAAATAAATATATTGGTAAGAGAGATAGCAGGGCTATGATAATAGTAGATAAGCTCTCACAGTGACATCGTTCAACATCCTTTTGCTCAGTACGAAAGGGGCTAACATTACGTTCAACACTTCCAACGCTATCAATTTAATTGGGATAAAGGAAGAGTGTGCTTGATCTTCGGTGGAATCATAGAATAATGGGCATTCACAGTATCCTTCACAGGTAAAAACTGACCTAAGAACAATATAATCCCAAGATTGAAACTCTCTGCATAAACCTAAAAGAGTCCCAAGTAAATAAATAGAAAATATTGTTTCAGATTGACAGAACAAAGAAAAGAAGATATCGAATGCTTACGTCACCAAACCACATTAACATTGTTAGAAGGGAGCCTTCCTGACATCTGCCCTTCAAAGATGAAGATTGATTTGGAAAAGGTGTTTCTGTAGTTGTGATGAGCAAAGTGAGGGGTGGTGCCGTGGAGGTGACAGTGGATTCGATAGGCAGCGCAATGGCACAAGAAAGATACAAATGAAGAGTAGGAGAAGAGTGAAAACTATTCATCTGTAGTAGAGATGCACTGGTGGTCATTTTGAATGCAAGGATTATGGAGAGGGCTGAGCGTTTTGGGAAGGTGAAAGGGCTTCCCTGCTTTGAGAATAAATGTGAGCCTACAGGATTTAGAGGAGAGCGGGTGGGTGAAATTACTTTTACGTTGGGGAGAAGCGTTGAGTATAGAAATTTGATTTTAATTCCCGAATAATATATTAAAATTAAGGGACATTTACTAAATAAATTCCCTTACATAAGATAACCACTGTTGGGACCCTAAAAATTTTCTAATATCAGAATAGGACCTCCCGCCCAAATGTAAAATGTTGCTTCTCATTCTACCCCTTTGTAGTTGATGCCAACAGTTTGTTGATGTGTAGAAATTGAACACAGTGTTCGTTGATGAATGTCTCTAAAAACTTCCTCCCTTCACACAGACGTCCCATACGAGGGAAGTTAAATTGAAGTCAAGAAGCGGAAGGGGCAGTGGCCAAGGCAACCAAAATCTCTACAATGTCCAAGCCCAAGCCTGCGAGTATGCAGCAGCAGTAGCAGCAGCAGAAGAAGATATCGGTGCTGACGCCCACGCATCGATACGCAGCTGCAGCTCTCTTCTCCCTCTCCCTTCGCCAGGCCCATATTCACCAGACCCGTCTCTTGGGTTCTTCCTCTTTCCATGGTGACGACGACTGTGACGACCACGAAGACAAGTCCTCCCAGCCATGGACTCACCCTACCTTCGGCCTCCTTCGATCCGTCTTCAGGTTTAGTTTTTTTTTTCTTCACTTCATGATTCAAGAGAAAACGAATTAGTAGAGATAGATTACGAGATCTTATCTTAATCTAGAGATCTTGTAATTTGTATGTGCTTGTTATTGATTTTGCAGGTTCTTGGAAATAGATTCTAGAGCTTGGCCTGGTCTTGAGGAAACTGCTTGTTTGTCTACAATCAAGCATCATGTCGGCGCTGTTTGCATCTTCCATTTCTCTGATTTCTTCCTTCATTCTCTGCTGATAAGACTTGTCGGATTTTCTATTTTAGTTTAACGATGCTGTGTAAATTCTATGATAATTGCTGCAAATTGAGGCGTTTCTCGAATTTGTTCTTTGCTTTGTCTCACGCGTGCGTTTGTTTCTTAATTTGGGAGCTGCAGTTCTGGTTGTATCTTTATTTTCTTTCTTCTTCTTTTTTAAGTTTAGTTGTTAAAAATGCTATTCAGGGAAGTTGTGGATTCTCAGATTTTATCAAATTATTGAAAGCGTTACATTCTTTGTTGAATTAGATGCCTATGATTTGTACCTGGATAATCTCAAATTGGGTAAAGTGGAAAAGTAGAAGTCACAGTTATGCCTAAGGGCCCATTTGTTTAGTTGGTATTGAGTTTCTAGGATTTCTGACCAATGACTTTCTAAGAAACGGGCTGAAGCTGGAGGTTTAAAGTCGAAAATTTAGGAGTCAGAAAAATTATCTTCCCTTAGATTAGAAATAATTGCCTGTCTATCTCCATGGAGAATTAAATCCTGGGAAATTGACTGTCTAGATCTCCACCTCACACCCTTCTCTTCTCAGTCCATCACTTTAATACTCCTTTCATATAAACCCCTTTACTGTAAATTCCTTTTGAGCTAAAACCCTAGAGTAACCCCAACAATAGCAGATTTAAAGAGTGTGTGTGTGTGTGTGTGTGTGAGAGAGAGAGAGAGAGAGAGAGAGAGTAATTTGGTGGGATATAATGGCTAAAATGACCATTTTCTTTTAGAACTGAAGATATTCTCCAGTGATTGGTAGCATAAATTTTTGAGAGTTATGAAAGTGTGAAACTTCTTTTTGACAGTTGGCAGAATCCAACTTGGAAAATTAAATTTGTACTTCAGTAGTTGATTAGAAAGTTAGATTATCTCATAGTTTATGGGATATGCTTTAATGTGCTTTCCTCCCGCATATCTCCATTTTCTGTCTCAGTTTGTTTGTTCTGTCATCTCAGTTTTTGAGATTACTCTCAGAAGAAAGCAGTGAAACTTCTTCAGGCAGTATGGAGTTGGAGCTTGCATTATCAAGATCTGTTGATGCTATGGCAATGAGCTTGGAAGTGACTCCTATTTCATCTGAGGCAACTAGGAAGAAACAAGAGGAATATGAACATGACTGCTGTGAGAGAATTTCTAGAATTAAAGCCCCAACGATTTCTGAAGTGGCAGATGCACAGTCTGAAGGCGATCTGTTGCAAGATTCTAAGATGTCAGCTAGCAAAGAGGAGGCACTCGATGAGCCTGGTTGCAGTTGTGATGAAAAATCCATGGTGCAGATCAGTTATCAGAGGAAAGTGGCAGTATTGTTTGATCTTATTTCTGCCTGTTTAGCTGATATGCCTGAAGATGATAAGGAGCAATCTCGACCTAGAAAGGGCTATGATGCTCGACATCGTGTTGCTTTAAGATTGTTAGCAACATGGCTCGATGTCAAGTGGATAAAAATGGTATGTCTGCTCAAACCAGCAATTGTAAGTAATGCTAGGTTGCACATATATTCATCTTGTTGTCATTTATTATTTTGTATTAATGTAGAGATTCCTGGACACATCCAATTCATGTCCATTCCCTTTGATAGTCTTGTAGCTTGATACTGACTTCCTATAGTTGTTTATTTAGTATGTAACATCTCAACATAGAAGTTTTGGCCAGTAACCTTTTGCTTGGAGAACATGAATGTAAACCCTTTTTATCTTTTTTCTCAATGGTCCTGCCCCTTCTTTTTGAGAAGATCACAAAATTGATTCAGCAAGAAGTAAGTATACAGCAATACTGAGCAAACAGAAGAGCAGGCAAGAGTTGAAAGTGTCATTAAAATGAATTACGCAAAAACAAGCAAGAACATCTAAAAGCTCTTTTTTTTTCTGGAGAATCTGCTTCAGAACTAGCTGAGCAGATAAAATATCTTAGATCAAACCTCCTAGTTTGAACAAGAGTTCTAAATTCAACAATCCAATTTGCAATTAAAGGGAAAGGGTTTCTGAAGAAGCCAATGAATGTCACAAAGGAAATCCTCCTCGATTTATACCAACATGGCATGTTTGGGATTAGCTCCTTACAACCTTGTAAAAAGGCCAAGAGTAATGCCTCATTAGCACTACTAACCAAAATGCTGGTCCTGAGAAGTATGGAACAGTAAATCAGTAATATCGTTGGAATCTTGAATAATACTACCAATTCCTGTCACCATGGGTTCCTTATTTGAAATACCATCAGGCTTTGATTTAAGAACATTTGAAGAAGGCGGATTCCAATAAACAACTCGCATATTCTAGATGTAAAAGCAAGGTAACAAATATCTGTAAAATTCCTCCAATCCCACTACCCAGGATAAGCACATGTTTCACCCAGGAAAACATTTCTGCTTCCTCCTCATACACACTTGTAACATTGCCATCTTGTTTCTAAGAGTCCTCTTTTTTGCTCTTCCCAGATAAAACATATTTTAATTTTAATTTTCACTATGCCTTGCCTCTTTCTTCCAAAATGGCATATTCAATACCAGTAATTTAAGGAAGTCTCCATTGCATTCCAACTACAAAAAATAGGCTAATCACAGAAGTAAAAGAAGATCACCCCTGTGATTGGACAAAACGAAAAGGCCCATAACAGTGATCCTCTAGATGTTTTTCTTCTCTGGAATGTACTAAAGGCCAGACTAATCTTTTCTCAATGAGATATGAATTCAGTGATTGCAAGATCTCCAGATGCAACAATTCAGTTGACCAAATAAAGAGAAAAAAACATTTATAAAAGCAAACCAAAGTTGCCCTTTGGAAAACAAAAATTCTTGTGGTGCTTGGTGTTCCACTGTCTATGGTCTGAAACCCTCAAAACCATTCAATTCAAAATATACGTACACCAGTTACATCACTCTACATCCATTGCATTTAGTGTGAAGGGGGGAAAAATTAAAAAAGAACATTATTATCACAACACGGTACGTTATTATCTTGTTCACTAAATTGAATTTTGATTTCTTCCTTGAAAGATGAAGATGGACTAATCATTATTATTTGGATGCAGCGATTCTCACAAAAGCTCTTCGAAAGCACTTGGACGTGACATTTATAATTTTGAAACAAATCCCAATATTGGAGTAAACAGTATCCATTCTTGTGATACCATTGATCCCACTATTGATCTCGAGGAAGACATTGAAGCCATCTTCTCCTTTTCACCTGATCACTTTACATTAATAGACTCTCAGCCATGGGCAAATGATGATCCTACAATAGGGGACAAAATGCAAGAAGATGTGGGAATCCGCGCCGAAACGTCAACCTTTGTTGAAGATCCTAACATTGAAGATACGCTAGTGCCAGCTGATGATTTCAAACATGAGTTGCTAGAGAGTACTGCGCAAGATTTGTGGAAAGGGAGAGTGTTTCCAGATCGTGATACATTTAGGAGAACCCTCGCGAAATTGTGGCTACTTGTGGTTCTGGCATTTGTAGCACTTTTTTTTTTTTTTTGTAAAGTTGGAACCATGTCTTTTGAAGTTGTCTAACCATCTATTTACTGCACTTTTGTATTTAGTGCCTACATTTGTAACAGGAGGAACAATGTCCTAATATTTTTTGTAAAGAGTGTTGGTGGATGTAGCTCTTTCATTTAATAGCAGACCAATGTTTATCTTTTATAGTGGGTGGATAGAATGGTTGGATAATGTTCTTTCATGATCATTGATGTATTTTCTATTAATGGATCACTGCCATTTGGCAGTGTATATTGGATGGTTGACATGTTAACTCTGATGGCCACTGTTGTTGATTTCATTTTCTTCTTGTATATATGTTGGAAGATAATCTAAAGTGCCCGTTGACAGTTTATTGTCTCACTGTAGTGATACTAGTTAGTTCACAGGTTGTTCATGTGCTGTAGATCACATTTCCAAGAGAATTAAAGCATGAGTTTCATGAGAGTTGGAAAGGATTTGCACAACCAAAGGTACCTCCAAGTGGTGCCATAGAGAATGAGAAAAAAACTTTCCAAGCTAGCATGACGTTTTCATACATATATACCAAATTTATTCGTTGATGTCAACAAACTGTTGGTTGACATCAACGAACACAGTGTTCAATTTCTACACATAATATGTGCTAACAGTACGCTTTCATTGACATCAACGAATTTATTCGTTGATGTCAACAAACTGTTAGTTGACATCAACGAACACTGTGTTCAATTCCTACACATAATATGTGCTAACAGTAAACTTTCATTGACATCAACGAATTTATTCGTTGATGTCAACAAACTGTTGGTTGACATCAACGAACACTGTGTTCAATTTCTACACATAATATGTGCTAACAGTAAGCTTTCATTGACATCAACGAATTTATTCGTTGATGTCACAAACTGTTGGTTGACATCAACGAACACTGTGTTCAATTTCTACACATCAACAAACTGTTGGCATCAACTACAAAGGGGTAGAATGGGAAGCAACATTTTACATTTGGGCGGGAGGTCCTATTCTGATATTAGAAAATTTTTAGGGTCCCAACAGTGGTTATCTTATGTAAGGGAATTTATTTAGTAAATTAAATTTAGGAGATTTAATGAAAAAAACCTCATAGACAGTTTATTAATTAATTTAGCCCTAATAAAAAAGGGCAGACAAAATGAGCCCTCAATTGACGAATATTAACACCAACCAAAGAAGAGTTCACATTAACTCTTGCATCTCCCTTCCACATAATGATTCAGTAGACTGCACGCTGTCCAGAACGGCTGTATCTTCTATCACATTAACACCAAATATTAACACAAATAAAAAAAGAGCTCACATTGACTTTTGCATCCCCTTTCCAAAAAATGCTTCAATAGACGGTAGATTGTACACTGCCCCGAATGGTTGTATCTTCTACCACATTAACGCCAAATATTAATGCCAACAAAAAAGGAGTTCACATTGACTCTTGCATCACCATTCCAAAAATGCTTCCACCGATTCAACCAATACCAATTTCATCATTTGACTTCATAGTAGAGAGCTTTGGTGGGGAAGGTTTCGGCCCTTCACTCGGAAATTTCAAAAGTTCAAGAGTTCGAACATTTCAAACATCTCAGACAAGGGGAAACCATTCACAACATTACAAGTTCATTGTGTCTTGACCTTACATTTAAAAAAATATGTGCATGAAATATGTTTGAAAATTACAAAAATCAATAAATAAAAACCCCACCTATGTTCTCTAATTCCTCTCCTCCAATATCTCCTAGTGAACAAAATCAATGAATGACAAACCCCACAGCAGCAGCAGAGTTCTTTCCCATGAGAAAAATAAGAGAAATGAGCGTGAAATCTCATTCTCATTTATCTTCATCATTTCATCGAACACATTCATGGAAACTACCCCAATATCGACTATCCAAAAACACAGGTCTTATGATACAGCCTTCATCCATCCATGCACCGCACTTGCATTCACCCTCTCCTTGGCACCTCTCCCACCCATCATCATCAGGGCGATCTCCTTCGTTTTTACGCAGGCGCTATTATAACCCCAGTCACCATTTTACTCGGACTCCGGAACAAGAGACCTCACACCCATCTTTATCATCTCAAATTAAAACTCATTCATTAGAACTCAAAACCATAGAAATCAAATTGAAAGTATGGACCCAAAATTTGCTCACCATGCGAACATGTCGCTGAGGAAAAAGTTGTTCTTCTGTCAGTTTGAACAGAGAGAGGAGGAATCAAAGACTTTATGGAAAATGATGGGCCTAATAGAAGTTTTGAAGGAAAGTGAGGGTTTTGAAAAGGAGAGGGAGCCATGGAAATGGGGTGTGGGAGTTTGGAAAGTCGTGCAGCCGCTGGAGCATGGGAAGACGGCGCCTATCTCACACTCATCTATCAGACCGCCCCTCCGTTCCATCTCGCTGTGCAGAACCCGCAAGCGCCTCCCTTCCATCATCACGCTCGCGGCCTGCACCTATCCCGGATCGTTTCGCACCTCTCTCGCCTTCTCTGTCTCTCATTCGCGGCACCCTGAAGGTGGCGTTCGTTCGCACATCCACCAGCACCGGCATGCCTTCTCTGTTTCTCTCTCACAGCTGGACCCTCGTCCAGTCCACCAAATACCTCTTCAAACCATCTCACGCCCATCTACTATCTCTCGCGCCTGTTGGATACCCCTCCATCATCATCCCTATCGCCGTGTCGCCTTCACTCTCGGCATGGCCTTCTTGCTTCTTTCTCGACTTCCACAAATATCTCTCCCTCTCACCAAATAAAAAAATAACCCATCTTTCTCTTTCCTTCTTCCTCCTTCTCCTGTTGTAAGATTGATTTGAGATTAGTTGCAGAAAACAACAGAGAATAAGAGAGAGAATGGGAGATGAATGAAGTTTCGAGCGGTGTTTTGTATGAGGGTCAATATCGACTATAGCTCTAAAAGACAAAAAAAAAAAAAAGAGAAACGTCAATCGAGGGCTCATTCTGTCTGCCCTTTTTTATTAGAGCCAAATTAATTAATAGGCCGTCTACGAGGTTTTTTCCCGTTAAATCCCCATAAATCTATTTATAACAAATTAATTAAAAAAAATTAAATCAACCAAAATTTTATGAAAATCAAACCTTTCATTGCTTAATCCACGTATATACAAAATAAAGAATTCATATGCATTTAAAAATAATCTTAATTGTTAGAGTCGCAAGGCACCCATTTAAATTGAGTTACATCAACACAAATGGAACCAAGTGACATTTTATTGAAAATGAACATATTTAGCACAAGAGACACCTTTTATTGTAAAGGCACAAATTATGTATTTTTGAAAGGACACATCTACAAATGGGCACCAATAAGCTAATGTGGCTTCTCCTAATGCCAGAATTAAGTTTTTTTTTTTTAGATTTTTTTTACAACCAACAATATTCAACATTAAAGAGAGAATATTAATGGAAATTAAATAGGCTGCCATAGCATGAGGAAGTTGACATGGCCTGCAGTCGCCAAAATCAATTGCCTCCAAATGTTTGATTTCTTTATCGAAATCAGCTCGCTTCATATTATATATAATAAAATATAATATAATAAGTAGCAAAGCACGCCCGTGTTAATCCCGGGCGTAATTATAAATTGTTTGTAAGATGGTTTTGGCTTCGTTTTTTTTTTCCCCTTGTTTTGATAATAATAAAATTGAAATCAGGAACGGTGCCTCTTTTGAAGCGGTCCCAAAGAGGAAAAAGCCGTTTCAAATATGAAAAAAAAAAAAAAAAAAACCCGTTCCCTCGCTGCTTTATTCCCTTCGCGCCAACCTTCTAAAGCGTGCCCAAATCCTTTTTACCTCGTTCCCTTCGCGCCGCGCCCAAATCCTCATGCCTCCTTCCCTCCCGACGAATCCGACATTCTCTTTGAGGAGCAGCGGAGAAGAGGATCTAGAGGATTTTGGACTGCTACGTCTTCTTCGAAAAAATTGAGAGGATCCTGGCATTGCTCTCAGGTTCTGCGCACCAGATAAGGTCATACGGAGAAAGAGGAGCTTCTGTGGGTGCACAACAACGATTAGAGAAGAAGGGTTTGGGTTGCTCTCTTGCCTGTTTCTCTCTTTTCTCATTACTCTTCCTTCGTTTCTGCTCAGATCTGTTGAGTTTTCAAAGGTTTTGTGGTTTGATCTTTCTCATTCTGTGTATATATTCCATATAATGATGTATTCTGCTTCTCTGTTTGTTTTGTTCTCGTTTTTTGGGATTAGATTTCTGTTTCCCTCGGTTTGTTTGTGTTTTATTGAGTTTTGGTTGCTTAATCCGAACTGAATCTTTGATTTTTGCTTCATACATTTGCGATTGGGGTTTTTTTTGGAAGGTTTCGTTATGTTGTTTTTTGTGTTGTCTTTGTTTTTAGGGTTTTTGGAAGTTTCATTCCTCTACCAAAATCATCTTCTTTTCTTTCTTGCCAAAGCAGTGAAAGCAACTCTTCTGAATCGGCCTTTCCTTATCTTCCTATGCAGTGATGGTCTAAATTTAGCTTTAGCAGAAAGGTAATATTTCTTGTTCTCCTTTTTTTTTTTTTTTTTTTTTTTTCAGATCTGAACATTCGATGCTATTTGTAATCATGAAATTGGTACTGCAATCTTGTGAGGCTTTTTTATTTTGAGTTTGATTTGGATTGATCTAAGCGATTGTTTTAGTGTGGAAATCCTCATTTCATTTTCTTATAGTTGGCTTTTTAGGGTTTTAAAACAGAGAGATTAAGTGTCACCAGGTCTTTAAATTCATGCCCAATTCATTCCCATTTTAAAGTTTGTGTTGTGATCATCATCAAAGCCTATATCGATTTGGGAAAATGCTTGTATTTGTAGAAAAAAAGGAAAAGAAAAAGAAAAACCTCATGTCTGGTTGAGTCTGGGCAATTTTGCTGGTTGGAGATTTGATCAATATGTGCATATTCTCAGTTCTGATGAAAATGTACTCTAAAAAAATGTGAAGCGGGTGTTTTCTATGGGCTTCACAAAGAAAGAATTTTTTGACCCAGTTAACATTTTTAAGTACAGGTGGCCTGCAATTATGTGTTCAGTTAACCTGAGTAGCCTGGAAGTGACAGATGCTTTGTTTAATTTTGCTAAATTTGCAGGTAAACAGAGTGCAAGGCAACTGAGTTTCGAGGATCCAAGCAAGGCTTAGATGGGAAAATAGATGCCTATCTTTCAAGTATTCACTCATTCATACCACTCAGCTGATGGTTTTCCCTAAAACTTATTGCAGGAGTGTGGTGGTGTTACTTGGCCTGAACTGGGTTTCCCCTGAGTCCAGCAATTGTCAAATGGAACAGTTGGGATATATGCTTTTAGCATCTGCAAGCCTGTCCTGGTCGAATTTAGAAAATGCATACCAAGGCGTTGTTTGGATCTTTGAAATTAATTTCATTCACCTTGTACTCAAGTTACCTGTACCTGGAAATCTGATCACATGTGTTTTTTTTTGTTGCAAAGAACAAAGTATATATGCAGACATTGTGTAACCAGACCATCCAAACACAAGATCTGTAGGCTCACATGTAACTAGAGCTACTTGCGCTTGAGGTTTGTAAATGCAAACAAGCCCCAAGGGTTTCGATTCATTTCTGCTCCTTTTTCTCTTTCCTGCATTTTTCGTTTGCTTGTTTTTGTGATTTGTTGTAGTGATTTCATTTATTGGCTTGTAATTCTTGTATCTTTCTGCAATTTTAGTGATTTGGGATTTGTGATCTCACACTGCCGGTTGCTATTTGCTCAGAATCATCCCCTTCTAAGTTGGTTCCTTTGATGATGGGTGGATTTAAATTATTCAAGCATCATGTTGGCATTGGCGATATTATACTTTTTGCACTCATTGTTTTTTTTTTTTTTTTGGGCATTGTTGTGCAGTTTACTGTACAAACTACAAATTGCTTGTCCCTTGGTTACTGGTGCCCAAATTAAAGTACCCATTTGGGGTTCCTTTTTTTTATTTTTTATTTTTTTATATCTTAGCGGATTTCCTATGTGGTGTCTGTGGTCATTTCCTTATTTTTATGTGATATTGGATATAGGGTTAAGGTTTCACTGTTTCAGTACATATGCCAATGTTTCCCTTTCATGCCATGCCAGCGACATTCTGTTATTCTACCTGTGGTTATGGGTTATTTAAGAGCATCGAATTTTTTGGGCTTTAATTCTAGTATATGGTTTCTGATTTTTTTTTTAAATAACATCCTATGCTTAATTAAAAAAAAAAACAACACCCAATCCATAGTAACTAAAGTGCCCAAAAATAGACCACCTATGGAGTCGGTTGAGTGGCATATACTTCCCATGTCTTGTGTTTCGAACAGCCCCTAAATTTACTTGGTGTGTGTTTGTATGAATTCAGCAGTCAGCCACCTCAGAAATACCCACATCGGTTGAGTGGCATTTACTTGTTTATGTTTCTTGTCTTCAAAAATTGAAATAGCGAATGGATGTAGAGTTGCACACAATTGGAATGGGCCCAACATGATACATGGCCCGTTACTTATATTTGTCTTCAGATTTATGGTTTTTCTTTTCTGTGTTTCAAAATACTGGGTGCACTATCAGTGATGTCTCACTATACTTGGCACAATTGCATCTGAGAGTTCAAGAGGTATTATCAGGTTTGTTATATAGCTAGAAAGATAATTCAAATTCCTTGTACTTCCTTTCGATACTATTACTAGTACATCTGTTTGATATACTTTATTTTTGCTGATCCTTCAGATTTTCTTGGAAGGGAAAATGCAGCCAGGTGGTGCCAAAATAATGTTAAGATATATAACTAGAGGTAAGTTGTACTCCAATAATTTATTTTACCTTCTTTGTACTGATTTTTTCTTTTTCTGCTTTGCAGGGTTTGGATTTTGTGATATCTGAGGCTATGAGGCATGGGATTTATATGATATTGAACTGGTAATTCCTTTTTAGAATGTGACACAACTACTGCATTTTTTCCATATCTTCTGCAACAGTTATTTCCACCACACCACCACCTGCCCCAGCAGAGAAGGAAGCTGACACCAACATCTATCCTTCTGCACTTGTTACATATGAGGAAGTTGCTGCTAGTCCAGAGCTTTTCATGGAAACCCTTGAGAAACTGCATAAATCTATTGGGACTAAGTTCATGTAAGTGTTTTCCTTTCTCTTTTCTTTTGAATATATTCCAAAAAACTTTAGTTCGGTAATGGGTCTTTCTAGGAACTGCTCTTGAATTGATTGGAACCCAATGAAGTTAAGGTATTGCATCAAATACTGTCTTTGAGTTTGTTTTCCTTGAAGTTTCAGTGTATTTCTCTTATTGGGTGGTCTTGGGTTCTTTCATAATACTATTCCATTGTTAGAAAAAATAGTTTGATGTCTTTTCTTGTTTATGGTACCTATTTTTAGTACATATTAACTATAGTTTTGATGTAAAAAAAGGTAGTCTTAGGATGTAGGTTCTTGTTTTCTTTTTTTTTTTTTTTTTGGTGATGGTTTTATGTCGAGATTTTTGGTTGTTCAAGGTTAAATGTTCTGGGAGTTTTTAAATCAGTTTATTTCCTAACTAATTAGCATGCTTTTAGATTAGGTTATTGTTTAATACTATTCGTCCTTGCCTCCTTTTTATTAATCTCTTCTGATGTTCAGAACCTTATCTAGCAGACCAAACTAGTAGTAGATTGAACTTATCTGGTTCAGAACCTTATCTTCCTAAATGATGGTAGTTATTTCTCTACCCTTGCATGTGCATCGGTTTTGTGCATTTATCCGTGTTTTAGTTGCATAAATCTTCTATATAGTATTTGTACAGATGGATGTTCAGTTTTAATGTGCATGGATCTTGTTTTAAGATTGCATAAATCTTCTATATAGTATTTGTACAGATGGATGTTCAGTTTTAATGTGCATGGATCTTGTTTTAAGATTGCCACTCTTGGTTTGGAATTTCTATCTTCTTCTTAGATTGTTCAGGTCTTGTTAATTCTCAGTGATTATTATTGCTTTTTTCAAGACGCTGAAGTGTTGATGAATTTGCACATCTGTTGAATCAATTTAGATTCTTTTTGCCTCATTTGCATTCCAATTGTGTCAAGTGGACTTTTCATTACTAGCCTGTCAACGTGGCCACTTGGATTTCCTGTGATGAAATCAGAACAGGGCTTATTGAAGATGGGGATGGCTTCTTCTTCTTCATTATTGTTATTATTATTATTAACAGTCCAACTTATGTCTGCTAAGATCAAGAACAACGTATATTTTGTATTGGTACTGAATTGACTTCTTTGTATGGATAATTATTATTAACAGTTGGACTCATGTCTGTGAAGATCGAGACAAAGTATATTTGGGTCTGGTAGTGAATTTTCATGCTGAGCAAGAAATTTTATATTGTTGTCAGGGAGACTTGAGTTAAAGACCTTTCTTCTGTTGAAGTTAACCACTTCACTCATTTTTGAAAGTGTTCTTTTACCCCTTATGCAGTGGTGCTGATTGGAAGTTTGCAGCTGATGAGCTTGTTAGAGCGTTTCCAGATAATGGTTCTCACATGTTTCTGCTCTCTCTAAAGTTTAATCACCAAAAGCTCCTCCCTAATTGAGGTAGTAGCTCTTTCTCAGATTGTGTCTGCAACATGCATAATCATTTAATATTAGAATTTTGCATTTAGTTATATTCTGAAAAGAGAATGGTCATTGAGATGAGATCGGTGTAGAAGAAAGGGGGTGTTCAATTTATTTTGGCATCATTGCCTGCTCTGGCAACCAGATCTGGGCCGGGCTCGAGTGCGGCCTCCACTACTGGGACTTTGCAGATGCCTACCACCCCGGATTTGGTTAATTGTGAATTAATTGTTTGTGATGTTTAAAGTTTGAATTGTCAAATGAGAAAGAATGAAATTTCTGCATTTGGCGATTGGACCATGAGAATTGAAAGTTCAGATGAGTGCAGTAGGGATCAATGGGTGTTGTTTTCGCATCTCATGATGATCCAAGGAACATAGATTCTCACATATTTGTTGAGTTGAAACTCATTGTTTGAGTGAATGAGTGAGTTTTCTAGGGGATGGTTGAGGGAAAATGTTTCAGGAAGATACCAGTCCACAAAAACATCATTGAATGGTAATAATGACAGGTGAGCACCTGAGCATATCCTTTGTTGGCAGTTGGTACCCTTGCATAGAGATGACCATTTAAAAGGATATCTTTTTGGTGCTTAAGGCGAAAGCATTCCTTGCTCTCACAAATGGGTGCATCAGTATTCTGTAGATGCTTATGATGCACATGACGGAATAATTTCTCCCATTTGGTACTAACACCTACATGTTAACTATGGTCCATGAGCCTTTTGCCATGTTGTTTCTTTTATCAATATCGTCTGCTCAAAGTAATATGTTCATATTTTATTTATATGAACATAGTTTCATTTCACTTTTTTCTGAACGGTTTCAGCGGTTGTAGGTCCTGAGACATGTTTTTATTCCAATTACACTGTACACTAGCATACATATTTTATTCTAATAAAAATTAATCATGGCCGTCAGAACTCAGAACCTACTCGAGAGAGAAGCCTGTGATACAGATTATTAGTTCAAGAAATGCAATCAACGTATTTTTTTTTCCTTTTTAGATTTTCTTCTCTCTTGTTTTTCAAATGCCATATCAGCATGCATGCTTTTGCCCCGTGCCTATCTTTTTAGTTCTTATGCTTTCTCTATGCCAACAGAGGCAGAAGTTCTACCAAAAAAAAAAAAAACAAAGGCAGAAGGAAAAGAATGCTTTGTGTGGATCTTTTATTGTAACTGTTTTTTGCTAGTTGGCCCCTGGCAAGGAGATCCGAAGTAAAACTGCCCACTAAGGGATCGATCTCTAGCTGCAGTGGGAGTGAGCGCGTTATCCACTATGGCAGCTCTATGATTCTCGGATCTTTTACTTTAACTTGACCCAAGATTCATATCAATATAATGCGACTTCCATTTTCAGGGAGTAAAGTGACTGAGGATTTGGATTGAGTAGCAGTGTTATACTGTATTTGTTATTAGTGGTATTATTTCTTCATTAGTGATACCAAAAGGCGCCTTTGCAGGAGCATATTTAAAAATGTCAAAACTATACCGTATTGCTCATTTGCAGCCACCAATAAAACTGTCGTTGTCGATGTTTGGCTCAATCTCAAGCCCCAATCATCCAAATTGCTAAAATAGGCCAGGATGGGCCCCCGGTCCACATTAGTTTTTAAGTTGCGATAATGAATCTACAGTTCACTAGGTTGAAATTGAATTGAATTGAATTGTATTTCGATTAGATTTCTGAGTGCCTGGATCTGGATGCAGCTACAGATTATGGCTTGATGATGGGAATGGCCACTTGCACGCTGCTCTTGGCTTCCTAGTGTTCAGTCCAGGGAATTGCACCATTTAAACATTATTTTAGGGTGAATTAGGGACTTAATTAGGTTAAATGCATTGATTTTCACTTAATTTCATAATTTCATGCGATTTTTACTTAGGAATTGGAATTTCCACGTTTTTCACATTTTTTGCATTATTTAATTTTTATGTAATTTTTCTTCGAAGAGTCTTAGTTTGAGTAAAATTCTGTTCGGACCGGTCCCACTTCAAATTAGGCTCTTCAGCATTTTATTAGTTGAATTAGAATGTGTCGAAAATGTAGGACCAACAGAACCCTAGAGAAGGCTTGTAGAACAGTCCTACGAGCATCAGGACTGTGCAATGGGACCCACATCCCTCACTCTCTCCCCTCATCCAGGAAGATTTTAGAAGCTTCCAGATTATTCCCCTATCCTTATCTCTTAAAAAGTTTGGAAGTTACAAAAATTATCAACGGAGAGAGAGAGATTGAGCAAACCGATGCCAGAGTGGGCCCCACCTCATCTTGGAGGTCCCACTCCCTCTCTCTTTCTTATCCTTAGCATAAAAAAAATCTTCCTCTCTATCTCTCTCAGTCCCATCCAGATTTGAAGATAAGATAAAAAAAAAAAAGAGAGATAGAGTTGGACTCAAAACAAGGAAGTAAAGTCTAAGGACTCTACATGTATGTCCAACACTCTCCCATGGGCCTCATCTCTCATGTAGGGAAGAGTTCTATATTGCAAGAAGAGAGTCAGCCCCGTTTTGCTTAGTGCAACCTACCATAAAATGATCATAACTTTCAATCAGACCGTTGGATTAGTGAAATTTACCTATTATTAAAAAACTTATTCAAAGTAAATGTCCGTGAACCCAAGATCAAGCAAATCGGAGATGAAATGACTTAAGTTGTGATCTCAGGAAGTTGGCTGTGAATTTTCTACTCGGGATTATAATTAGTTACAACAAAAGCGGGCTCAATCTTTATTCAAAATTTTGTAGTAATTGTAAAAGGTTTAGGAGATTGGAACTCTCTCTCTCATCTTATCTCATCCAAACTTGGAGCCCAAGGGATCATCCTCTCTTAAAGATAACTGCAAGCAAGAGAAATTGATCAAGGAGTTTGTGTTAAAAAAAAAAAAAACTATTAAGGGAAGCAACCCGGATGTGAATTGGCATGCAATCACTCCCTTGGATGTCCACTTTTCTCATCTCTCTCTAATTAAGTGTATTTTGAGAATTACTTTTGGGTATCCTGAAGCCTTGTTCTTGGCACTAGAAGAGAGAAATATGAGAGATCTATTGTACTAATTTGGAGAAATCAATGAAAAACTTTATGAAAGTTCTTCACCATGGAAGAGTGGTCTGCTAGATTGGAGCTTCTTGATGAAGTTAAGTTTGTTGTTTCTGCCTTTTAATGCAATTCAATTTAATTGTTTGCATGTCTCTATATTATGCATGCTTTATCATAAGAATAAATCTATTTTCATGTCTATGTCGAACCTCTGCTAAGAATTCTAGTGATTGTACTTTGATCATATATGCTTGCTTAATAGATTATGCTTAGGATTTAATCTCTTTGATAGTCTATGTTTACTTGATATATGATTACTTGATATATGATGCTTGGATGTTTTCAATTTTTTATGAGGTGAAGGTAGGGGTGTTCATGGAAGGGGCCTAGCCCTACTTGGACTGGGCTTGGACCTTTGTTTTTAATATTAGGGCCAGGCTTGGATATCTTTGTTAGGCCCGTTTAATAGACGGGGCCAACCAGACCCGATTGAAAAAATAATAGTAGAAAAACGATATAGGTATGGGATTCGAACAATGATACTTTTATATACACTGTCAAGTGTCAAGACCAAACAAACTGGGCCGCAGACGAGATCATGTCATTTCACTCTCTTTTTAGATTATATTTTAATCTCGGGCTGGGCTTGGGCCAGCTCCTTATAGCCCGATGCGGGCCTGGGCCGGGTTTGGACAGGCTGTTTAGAAGCGGGGACGGGCTTGGATATTCCTTAGCATGGCCCATGAACACTAGGTGAAGGAGGTTTTGGTTGTTTTAATTAAATCTGAAAACTTGTTCTCTTGATAGACAAATCATCAGGATCAGAAATATTGATTTGTTTCTTATTCAGAGTTAATTTGAGACAAAATTGTTAAATTGATTGCATAAATTGGTCGATTAACTTACTTGATGAGTTCTTAATGTTCTGATCTATTATCATCATTATTATTTTTATACACGTTAGTTTTAATCATTGCAAATTTATGATTCATATACATCACTTTCTAATTATTATTTTCGAAAAAAAATCAGATTTTTAATGAAAGTTCAAAAGTGCTCTATGTGGGTTGGACTGTTAATTTCCATTGTCCCAACACGTGCACTTGCATTTATTATTGGATTGAAATAAATTCCGCATCACCTAACTCGTTTGAAAATTTATAACTACTACTTTTTGGTGCTTATTTACATATGTTGGGTTAGGCTGAGGCAAGGCCTTTTAAGGAAGCATGGAGGATGCTAAGGTCCAGGCCTATTTATCATAAGACCACAAAATGAGGTTCGGCTCATCGAAGAACCTGAAAAGACCCAGCCCAAGAAGGCTGTAAAACCATACAGGCCTAAGTTGTCTTGGCCGATAAATTGAAGTTAATATTGAGATTTTAAGACATTATAAAATCTTTCTTATTTCTAAATTAATGTCATTTCTAATTCAAATAATTTCAATGCCGGGCTGAACTTAAGATGCACAATTGAGTATTAGCTTTATTGATTATTAAATTGAAATTCTCCTCTAAGTTACAAAAATTCTATAAATGGATCAAAATCAGATTATACACAAAAATACTTTTTTTTTGAGGATTTAACAAGAAAAATCCCCTTAGACTTGTCAAAAGCCCAAACTGGCATCAACCTCTTGTATAACCCTGCTCCTTTTACTTTAAAAAGGTCCCAAAACCCTTTTCCCATTTTCATTCTTTTCCCCATTTTCTTTGAACAATGACTCATTGAAGAAGAGAAGCAGTAGCTATCAAGAAGAGAAGTTCAAATCCAAAACCCCCATATCTTCTCCATACAAGAGGCTTTGGTTTATGAGATTCTTTTTTTTTTTTTTTGGGGGGGGGGGGGGGGGGGGGGGGGGGGGCATTTGCTAGCCAACCAATCAAAACAATTAAACGCAAATTGTTCACGACTTTCATATTTTTCATTCAATTTCATTCCTTCTAATCAGGTGGCTAACATCTTTTAGAGTGAGCTTTTATAAATAGCTAATTTAACAATCTTCTGTTTGAGAGCCTGCCCAACACTACTGCATATCTTAAAACCAACCTATGATTGTTTTAATGAAAAAATAATGTCGTTTTGCTTGCAAGTTTTGCACAAAAACATACCTCCTTATAGACTAGTTTTAATTACAACTCTTTCATAGAGAGAAGGTACTAATGGATGGAGCTGATCACTAGATGTAAAAAAATACAAGAGGCCGGATCTGGAAGTTGATCTACTAAAAAAAAATGAGCATCATCATTATGAACCATTATATTTAGAACTTTGAAATTCATCATCACCATAGCCTTGTCCCAACTATGTTGGGCTTGGCTACATGAATTTTATTTCTTCATTCCTATCTATCACGAGCCAAGTCCTTTGATATGCTGTACTTCTTCATATCCAATCTTATTAATTCCACTTATGTCTCGTGTCTACCATTTTTCATTGGCAAGCCATCAATTTCTATAGTAGAAAGATTTTCCCCATCGACGCTATTGCTCCTTAGAACTTTGAAATAACACTAAAAAATTGAATTTATTAATGGCTAACATTCATCTTCATAGATTGAACAATTGGAAATGACATGTGAATTAGTTCTGATAACCACTAATATCATCTACCAAAAATGACTTTCATCTACTATTTCTACCCATCCAACTTAAGGTAATGATTATTAGTCATTCACAAATTTTTGTTTTGTCTGTCATTTTAAATTCACGGATCTAGCGGTTAAAAATGTTTAATGGTTAAAAAACGATCACAACTCTCCTTGCCAATATGAAGCATATGTTTCTTACCAAAAAAATAAAAATAAAAATATACTAAGCATACGTGGGTCTTTTTGGTATATCTTGCATTCTAATATTTAACTCCTTTGCAATGCATTTTGATGTTCCAAATTCATAATACTAGTAACATTTTCAAAGTCTATACAAAACTACATTCTTAATTACAACAATAGGTTTATGTAGCCTTAATCATAGTACCTATCCACAATCCTGAAAAGCTTCTGTCGCCGGTTCTTATTGCAAATGAGGGCAATGAAACTCCAAAATCCCAAAGCATATGAAATAGTCACCAACAAATAGAAAAACATTGGATGGTCTAGGATCCCAGAGTTGTCTTCTTCTTCTCCTTTGCCATCTTGAGTTTGAGATCGATTGTTGGATGAGCAATTCCGCTGTAAAGGTTGTCCGCAAAGATCATGATTGCCGGCATAGCTGCTCTCCTTGAATGTAGAAAATTGCTCCTCAAATGGGATTGCTCCTGATAGATTGTTGAAGGCAACACTGAAGGTGGAAATTGAGTGAAGTCGAACTATTTGAGGTGGAATCATACCGACTAACTTGTTATATGAGAGATCTAAACTCTCGATATTTTCCAAGTTTTTGAAGGACTCAGGGAAGGATCCAGACAGAATGTTGTGAGACAAGTTTAAGAAGCGAAGCTCTTTCAAATTTCCCATTTGAAACGGAATATTATCTTTCAATTGATTCATGGACAGATCGATACCAGTAATCAAGGAAAATGGAATACCTTCATAAGTTAGCGTTGCACCTTTTAAAGTTAAATTAGTTTTAATTCTAGTATAGGAAATGTCAACTGACGAGTAATTACCTGTATACATTATATTTCTGAACTGCGGTCCAAGTGATTGGTCAATTTGAATTGGAATTTCTTTCATCCAAGAAGAAATGTTGCTGAGGCAAGAAGGTATAGTCCCTGAAATTTTATTATATGAGAGATCCAATATATGAAGATTTTGCAATTGGCAAAGTTCTGTTGGGATAGAGCCATCAAAGAAGTTCCTGCCCAGTAGAAGTAATGCCAAATTCGGAAGAGATGGTAACCAACTCGGAATAAAACCAGAAAGGCGGTTCTCTCTCAGATCAAGAATAATCAATGAAGGACTGGTCAACATGATAGATGTGATGGTTCCAGTAAACTCATTGTTATCAAGTAGCAAGGCTACCAACTCAGTCAGGTTCGAGTATTTCGAAAGAATGTCCGCCTGCAATTTATTATTTGACAGTTTTAAAAACTTTAGTGAGGTGTTGTTTCCAGTTAGTAGTTGCGGCATCTCCCCAGAAAGATTATTTTGCGATAAGTCCAATGTTATTAAATTTTGTAATTTGCTTACTGATAAGGGGATAACACCTTGTAACTCATTTGTGGACATGTTGAGAACAACTAGAGTGGGAAAAAGGGTGTCCATGTTAGAAGGAAGCTCGCCAAAAATGTTATTGTCAGAGATGTCAAGTTCATAGAGCATTGATTCATTGTGGTCAGTAGACTTAAGAAATGAGCCTTCTAGAGAGTTACCTTTGAGATTCAAGTATTCGACTGTGGCATTGTATAATAACCATGAAGGAATTGTCCCTTGAAGGGAGGTATAACCCAAATTTAAAGTTTTCAACATATGTTGGGTGGAGATAAAGGATGGTATGTGATTGTTGCTACGTTTGTTTAGGATGCAATTGTTTAGCAACAAATGGTATAGTTGGAAAGTTGGAAACCACTTTGGGCACTCAGTTTCGACCTCTAATTGTGTGTTTTTTGAAAAGTCAACGTATGAAAGTTTTGAGAGGTTGGCAAAAATTGATAAAGAAATCTCACCACTAAATTGGTTTTGTGATATAGAGATGAACTCCAGCATTGTTAAGTTGCCAAAAATGGATCGTGGAATGGATCCTTTGAATTGGTTATGAGGTAGATTTAGATAACTGAGATGATGCATATTACCAAAACATGGAAGTATATTGCATTCAAATGAGTTCTCTTCTATATCCAACGCTTCTAGGTTCCTTAATTTGCAAAATCCTGTACAAGTAGGAATAAGAGAGAAAAATTAGAATGAAAACCTATCATCCTCATCATTATCACTATTTACATGTTTCTAGTTTGACTTATAAGTATCAAATTATCTACAACCAATATCCCCATGGAACTCATCTTAGATATTTAGTATTACATTGTCCACAACTTAGACGAATAGAAATGGGCAAAGCTATGGTGTAATTGTCTTTCCTAGATGCATGCATATATAGTTCTTGTATTGTACATGTTACTAGCCCTTCAAACACTTCTTTTATAAATGTGCCCCAAAGCAATTGACTCAATACCCTAACATAAGCCTTCTATACATCATAAAGACCATGCCTAAATCTTATAGCTTCTCTTTAAAACTTCTCATTAGTCACTAAAAAAAAGAGGAGAAAAGCTCCTATTGGGGACCTTCTTGAAATGACACCAAATTGATTTTTTAGAATATGAGAATCCTTCTGTGCGCTATTCGATTATTTTTATTGTATATCTTATAAGCTTAATAGCACAATAGCTATATGAATATGATAACCCAGAGCATCTCCTGCCCAAGCCTAGGAGCCTTTGGCCCTAAGCCCGAGGGAAACTCGATTTTGGATAGCCGAGAACTAATCCATATATATCTATATGCACCGGGTAAAACTATGGGAGGTGGCCAACAGAGGTAAGTGTCGAATATTTCTCAAAATCATAGTAGTCCAATAATCTAAATCTCATAATATGTATTGCATTGTTAACTTTTCCTCACAATTTTTATTTGATCACTCTTTTTTTTATTTTATTTTATGTTCCAGGTCGTGATTAGTTACTCAATCACTATTTTGCCTCGTGAGATCCAGTAGTCTATAGGTATATCATTTGGTTCTAATGCATTATTTCTTATCATCCAATCTAATGCATCCTTTACTTTCACCCTTGATACTTCTTTGACCAGTACTTGTTTTTTTTATTCTAGGTCGCGATTAGTTTGAATTGTGTATTTGTTCAGTAGGTCTTTTAAATATCCTATTTTCTTAATCTCTTCTTTTATGACCAGGGACATTTCATTTCCATCTTTAGGATACCTTATACGGTCAAAATCCCTTCTTGTTTCTTTCAGTCATATCAGCCAAATTATAAATCCTCATTTCCCATCCTTTTGTTCCAAGCTGAACATAAGGGCACGTTTGTATACATGTAACTTCCATATGAAAAGATGAAATTGGCACATCAACAAATTCTATGATTTTGAAATACCTCAAAAAAGGTTTTTGCGGAAGTTATAATTTTTTCTTTGGTGCAAAAAGTTTTTCCTCGATAAATTAGTGTTAATATTGTTTGGTGTGGTTGCGAATATTCTTTGTTGAAAACTAGTATTTACTGTTTGGTGCAGCAATTTTCCTCGGAAAAATGTACACATGGCTCATGAAAAAGGGTGTTTGTGACCGAGTGGGGTAGGAGGGGAGGGGGAAGAAAGAGGGTGGTCGAGTTGGTCATAGTGGCTGGTTGCAGGGGAGCCGCTGGAGGCGTCAGGAGAGGGGAGGTTGGGGCGTGGCTGCTGGGACAGGGTAACCATGGTTGCAGGGGAGGCGCTGATGGCGTCGGCGATGGTTGCAGAGAGGTTTAATCGATGACTGTAGGATTTCTACAGCGTGTCCAAAGTAGAGAGAGAGAGGGTTACTCGCAGAAGCTGGGTGCCGTTGGAACGTTGTTGCTTGCTCTTGTCGCTGAACAAGGGTGTAAAAAAAAATATCGAAAAACCGTCTAACCGAATCGAACCGCGGTTAATAACTGTATTTTACGGTTCGGTTACGGTTAATGAAATCCAAAAAGTGCACGGTTTGGTTCGGTTGCGGTTTTCCATAATAATTCACGGTTATTAACCGAACCGAACCGTATAATACGGTTCGGTTAACCATATGTGGTTAACCGTACCATTTACAAATAAAAGAAAAAATAAGGGGGCTAAAAATGAAATATTTTTTACCTTATTCAATTGCTCCTTATGTGTCATTTTACCTTCAATCATTCACATTTATCCCCTTATATGAGGAATGCATTCCACGGTTAACTGTAACCGAACCGTTTAATACGGTTAACCGCGGTTACGATTTTCCATGGTTTTTGTGAATACGGTTACGGTTTTAAAAGACAGAAAACCGCGGTTACGGTTTGGTTAACGGTTTTTCTAAATTGATCGGTTAACCGAACCGTTACACTCCTATCGCTGAAGAAGAGATAATGGGCGCTAGGGCTTTGCATTAGAAATGGGTCGGAAATGGAACTTATAAAGGAGGTGTCAATTTTTTGAGGAAATAGACTTCCCAAGTCTATTTCAAGGGTAAGGAAGTCTATTTCGAGGGTAAGGAATGAAAAAGCTGACATGGTAAAAAAAAAAAATCTGTGGAAAACTACTGCCCCAAACGCATGAAAAGAGGGGTTTTTTTGTTGTAGAAAACTACCTCTTTTCCATGAAAATGGGGTACACAAACATGCCCTAAATGTTATGAAGTCTTTGTATTTGACATTTCTAATTGTTTTTACTTTCCTGTTCTTGGGAACAATCTTATCTACTTTATACGTATCTTCGTCACCTGTACCAAGCAACATGCATAAATACTATTCCTTTTTACCATGGACTTGCTAAGTACCTCTGTTTGCAACATAATTAATACAACCTGCAATTCAATTCCACTGTACATTCAAATTAAAATCAGAATTCATGTCTTGTCTCGTCACTCGTCACCTTTTCTCTTATTGCAGTTTCTGCTTTACCTGTCAACCTTTACATTTTTTTTTTATTTACCTCCTTTTCAATTTTTTGTTGAGTATTTTACTTTCAACAATAATACACATAATAAAAAAAAGCATATGCCGCGTTTTTTGCCATGTTAGGTTCTCTCCAAAGACCACTTACAACCCACACAGACAGATGGATCGTTGTCTAGGCCTAATTAAAAGAAATTTGTAAGTGCCCTCTATTGTTCCTCTTAAAGGACACAAGGATTTCCTAAATATTTATTAGCTAATGCAAGATCAAAGCTTATAACAAAGACGAGGATTGCTCTTCAATGATATTTCTCCCCGCCCATGTTATCTTTTGCTTTTAATACAATTTACCATAAAGCAAAAAAAAAAAAAAAAGTTGTTCTTTTGCCAAGACAATATCCTCCACGAACTTCCTACGTGTCCAGAAGTCTCCTCTAATTACTCTACTTTCTCTACATGATGCACAACTATAATACCTACCTCATTAGGCTTTATGCTTTCATGTATACACAGCTTAAATATCCTTTCCGGGGTCTCTAGGCAGTGTCTCCTTTCAACTTTGGTTTCTAAAGACATAGTTCATTCTCTCTCCTCATTTTGATGTTATAAAAATCAACTCATGCTCTTATCTGTCAAAGTGCTGGTTTCTTTATATTGAACCTTCTTAACCCATGCTTGCCTCTTACCTGCCCCTTTACACTTCCTCATTTGACGCTCAGTGGAGTTTCCTAGAGTGTGTTGTGTTCGTGGTTGGATGTACTTAGACTCCTTGAAAAGGTTTAAAAAAAAAAAGAACAGGAAAAGTAACAAAAACATCTAAACAGTTATACCTAGACACAGAAAATAAAGCCGACTACCAATCAAAGTCATTCTACTCCTATTGCCATGGTTGGAAGTGGAAAGAAAAAATATTTAAAAAAAGGTTAATTAATACTATTGAACCAAAGTAAAATACTACATAAAAGTAAGTAGTAATAATACGTAAATTTTTAATACAACTAAGGCTACATATGTATTATTCTACCAACTATTGTATTGAAATACAAATCTATCAACAATACCATCACCAACAAACATGCGTGTAAATTATCAATAAATAACTAAGAAAAAAAAATGTATAACACAAATTTGAAATAAAGACACTAAATAGATCAAGTCTTTTTCCAAGCATATATCAATGCTCTCATACCTAACATCACGTTAGTAAACCAAATCCTAGAAAATTTACGGCCCCATCTCTTGGATTTGGCTCAAAACGTCACTTGGGCCTTGATGAGTGGTTTACTTGGTGCCAAGTCTATTAGAGCTAGTTCTTTATATATACTCTCTAGGGTTATTCTTTGTAAGAAACAGAGAGAAAGCAAGCAAGGGAAACGAGAGAGCATTGTATGGGGAAAGGCTGTGAGAGCAAGATTGAGACCTATTGCGGGAGAGAGTAGGTAATTAAGTGTTAAAGGAACTGAATCCTTGTAACGAGTTGCCCTGCATAGTGAAATTGAGCAGAACACTCACGTCCCCGTGGACGGCGGCAATTGCCGAACCACGTAAATCTCGTGTTTGTGTGCTTATGATTGATTGTGCGTGATTTGCCCTAGCTATTTTTCTAACAATTGGTATCAGAGCCTAATGGGTCGGGTGTTTAAGTCACGGGACACACATTTTGCAAGTTGCAAAGCAGGAGTCACCACTCGCTCCTGAGCGGTCATAATTGTGATCGAGCCCTCACCATAAAACCATTGTTGTGCTCTTTCCCATCACCAATCGGTTTTGGGATAAGTGGTAGCTCAATGGGATGTAAGATCCTACAAGTGGTATCAGAGCGAGTTTAGAATTTTCCTAGCGCTAGGGCTTTATCATGTGATCAACGGTGAAGATCGTCTCATCATTGCCGACCGCAGTGGAGAGAACAGAGGGTTCTCGGTTTGGACTCGGACTCACCACAAGCTACCAGTCCTCTTGCAGAACTAGGTTCTATTACAGAACCGAATTGAAGAAGAGGATCTAATTAGTTTTCCTCTACAAAACAGGGGAGAAGAAAGGGATTCGTGCCAGCACCCTTGAGGTTGCCGAATCCCAGCCGTTCATCGTCGCCGAAACCAAAAAAGAGGATCGCTGCCTGTTTCCTCCCTGCAATCATTGTCGGCAGCAATTTGACTCCTGTCATGCAGAAGGTGGGCCACGCAGATCGCCGTTGATTTTGTGCGCATCACGTCACCAGGTCGCAAGCAGGGCCGTCTCAAGACAATATGTGGCCCCAGGCGAAAGTATAAATGAGGCCCCAAAATTGTGGCTCCAGGCAAAAGTACAAAAAATTTGTTTTTTCTTTTTTAGTTTTTTTTTTTTTGGAACTTGTTAAGGGATTCATTTTTTTAAGTGAATTTAACCTTTCTTGCCTTTTGTGATGCAAATTTATTGATCAAGTTTTTGTATTCAAGGTTTTCCAAAATTTTCTTCTCAATAGATAAAATGGCTAACCCGCTTAATCTCTCTTGTGACATAGTTGATCGCAGATAAGATTTTATTAACTTTAATTTCGAGAAACTTCTTTCGGCGGAAGCAACCGTAACAGGTACTGTTAATAGTATTCTATAAGAAATATATGAATTTGGAAAAGACTCAATTTTATTTAAATAATCTAATACTTGAAGTGCACTTTGAGTTCCTGTTGGCAAAGCTTCTCTTAATACTTTTAGTTCTCCAAACAAGTCTATACCTTCAATGTCAGAATGCTCCCCATGTTTTAGGAATTGCTCAAGATTAAGACAACTTTGTTTCAAATCATCATCATCTAATAACTTCAACCTTTTGATATCAAATAAAAATCCAAACATTTCTTCGTAGCTCTTAAGTTGTTCAAACCTATTTCTAATAGATGAAAGTGCTTGATCCACAATACATAAAAAATAAGTAGTTCTAAAAGACTCTTCTGGGGATTGAGTCACCTCGTTATCGGCACTCTCATCAAATTGTTTTTTCCTTCGGATTATACGTCTTTCATGAAATATTGGTTCAACATTCATTTCACGTGCTATACATTTTGCAATATCTATAGATTTCTCAAATCCATTTTCTCTAAACTTTTCAAAGAATGTAACAAGACCTTTTAATTCACTAATGGCACCATCAATATGCATTTTTTTAGATTGTAAACTTTTACTAACCAAATTAACAGAAAATAATATTTCATACCAAATAACCATACCTAATAAAAACTCATAATTTCCTATATCATGTATAGCTAAACTTTCAGCTTCACTTTTTACTTTTGGATCGTCACTACTATTTGCTAACTCAAGTAATGCATCTCTTATTTCTGGAGCTTGATACCTTATTGCTCTAACACTTTCTTCTCGACTCTCCCAACGTGTTATTGATAATGTCTTAACAGTAAGCTTTTTCACATTGTCTGTAAAGATTTTCCACCGCTTAGTTGATGAAGAAAATAAACAATAGATACGTTGGACTACTCCAAAAAAAGACACCGCTTTTATACAAGAGCTTGCCATATCACTAATAACTAAGTTAAGACTATGACATCCACAAGGTGTATAAAATGCTCTAGGATTCAAATCTAACAATCGTTTTTGTACACCTTGTTGCTTACCTTTCATATTCGATCCATTGTCATATCCCTGCCCTCTTACATCATTAATATCTAGATTAAATAGTTCTAAAACTTTGATGAGTTCCTCAAAAAGTCCTTTTCCTGATGTATCATCAACTTTTATAAAATCCAAAAAATATTCTTCAATTTGTACTGGGCTTATTGAAACATTTACAAATCGTAAAACGAGGGTCATTTGTTCATGATGACTTATATCCGGAGTGCAATCAAGGATAACAGAAAAGTATTTTGCTTCTCGAAGTTTTGTAATTATGAAATTTCTTACTTCAGTTGCCAACAATTGTATCAATTCATTTTGGATTATGTGCCCAAGATAGTGATTATTAATTACACCTTGTTTGATACGCCGAACATGTTCTTGCATTACTAGATCGAATTCAGCAATCATTTCAATAATACTTAAGAAAATCCCATTATTCTCTTCATAAAGCTTCTCATTGCTTCCACGAAATGCCATGTTATTCTTAGAAATGGTTTTAATCACAGCAATAATTCTTACTAGTACATTTTTCCAATGTTTTTTTTCCTTATCAATTTGTTCTTGGATATCTTTATCAATTGTCTTATTATTTAATAACCTTTGTTTTAAATCAATCCACAAAAGCATGTTTTTAGCATGTCCAGTTGAGTTCTCATGACGTTTTAGTTTAAGACTAATATTTCTCCAATCTTTGCATCCTTCATTACTCAATTGACTTTTCTTAGACTTTGAAAATAACTTGCAGCAGAAACAAAAAACCTTATCACAATGTTTTGAATATACCAACCATTTTCTATCAAACTTTTCTCCATTTGGCGCTATTTGAGTATAATGTCTAATTGAAAATCTCCTTGACTTTTCACCGACTGGATATTTTAAACCGATTTCCCTAACTGGACCTTTTTCTACTAATAAATCTCTTAGTTTTATATCAACATTATTCCATTGTCCTGGGTCATATATATCTGCAAGTAGAGTGTTAGATGGTTCACCGGGGTTCTCCTCAAATGACGAAACTTCCGCTGAGTTTAAGTTTATTTTCCTATTCTCATTCAGCTCAGCACTTTCATTAGGTTCTATGCTAGGAAGAACATGTTCAATTTTATCATTTTGTCTAATTCTTTCATTATCATCGAGTTCATGTTCAATTTCATCGTTTTCTCTAATGGTTTCAATATCATCTAATTTATGTTCGTCATTACCCTCTAGCTGTTCATTCTCTATAGGTGGGTTCACTATCTCATCTTCTTTATTTCTTTTAATAAATTTATACATCGCATCTTTTTGAGATTGAATCAACTCTTGTTCTTTTTTTTTCCGTTGACGTTTTTGAGCACCAGATTCAAACTTACGTTTCATAGTAATAACAAATAGATAAATATCAACTATATTGTAACAGTATATTAGATGCAGATTTGATTAAAAAAAAAAAAAGAAGAAAAAAAGCCAAGAACCTGTTCCAAGAGAGCAAGCGCAGTCCAAGTCGGCAAGTCCGGATCTACAAACCAGGCCCTCGTGATGTTTGTTACTGTCTTACTGATGTAAGCCCACTCCAATGAAGTGAATAAGTGATGATGATGCTAAGATGCAGCTGCCAGCCTGCCACTCGCCCACAGCCCACTCCACCACTCGGCCCACAGCCCACTTGTGTAAATGTGTAAACAGTAAACGTGTTCTGTACTGTGCATAGAATGAGGTCAAAGCTTAAAAGTTAAAACCCTTATTAAAGCTTTCTGCAGCTCTGCTCTTCTGATGCTCTATGTCAAATGGATGGAACTCCCAGGCCCTGCTTCTTCGGCGATGCTTCTTCTTCTTCTTTCCTTTCTTTTTTTTTTCAGTTTGATTCAATGAATCAATCAGAGAAGAGGGACTGACTGCTACCTGCTGAAATAGTGAAATCGGCGACTGCGAGATGGGCCCAGCCGCCCAGGGCGTGATTGCGTGAATCGCCGATCGCGTGATGATGAATTGATGATGATGATGGAGAAGAAGCGACTGAGAGAAGAAGGGCTGGAGGGGCTGAGTCTGAGATCGGGGAGATGATGAGAAGAGAAGAGAAGAGGGCCTGAGATTGGCTGAGATCGGCTGAGAAGAGAAGAGGGGCTGATGCCGTGATGTGATGATGGTCCAGTGCGGCAGTGCCAGGTACCTTCTCCACCTCGGTGCCTTGCTGCTGCTTCTTCTTCTTTGCTTTTTTTTTTCTTTTTTTCTGCTTGATTCAATCAGAGAAGAGGGGCTGAGATCGGATTTGGTATGGATGGAAGAGCTCGATTGGGGGACACAGTTTTTTTTTTTTTTTTTTGTTGTTGTTGTTGTTTGCTAGATTATGGAGAATAAAACAATGGGTTTTGGGTTTGGGTGGAGGAGATAAATAGAGCAGAGTGGGTTGGGGAGTCTTTGGAAAACGAAGAGTTGGAGGAAGAGCTGGGGGTTAATGCTTTCTTTCCATTGGGCGTTGGTTGGTTAATGGTTAATGTATTTACCGTTGGTAGAGAATGATGAATTAGGCATTTGGTTGGTTAACTTATTTACCATTAAGTGGTAGATAATGATGAATGAGGCTTGAAAATTGGGATTTGTCTTAGCCTGATTTACAAAATTTTGAGGCCCCCGTCATGGTGAGGCCCCCACCACCTGCTTCAGCAGCTTATGGGGTGAGCCGGCCCTGGTCGCAAGTCGCCGGAAATCAGCTGGCACAACCGCAGATCTCTGGCCGTTCACCAATGCTGAAGAAGTAGAATAAAAGCAGCAAGATGTTGCATCCCTGCATCTATTGCAGAACCAGATTGAAAGAAGAAGGAAGACAAGACCCAATTGAGTCAGTTTCCAGGCCAAGGTCAAGTTCGGTTCAGTTTTGACCTGTTCGCAGCAGGAAGCCCAGTTCAACATTAACCAGCAGCGAGCCATGGCCGATGTCATCCTAACGCCAGCAGTTTGACCAGATTAACGGTCAGATTTCAATCTCAATTTTTGGGGCCATCTGGACTCCGATTTGCGCTCTGGTTCTTCCTACAGACTTGCTCAACAAGATCTACAAAGTTAATGGAGCAGATTGATAGTTTGAAGGGCTGAAAGAGGGGTAGATTTCAGACACAATGGCAACCAAGGCTACAACAACAGGTATCAAATTTGAAATTCAGAAATTTGATGGAAAATTTAATTTTGGCTTGTGGCAAAGGAGAATGAAAAATATTTTGATTCAACAAGGAATCAAAGTAGCATTGCTTGGCAAGGAAAATAGGCCCGAAAAGATAGTGGCTAATGAGTGGGCAGATATCGATGAAAGAGCAATGAGCTCTATTGAGCAGTTCCTTTCTGATGAAGTTATGTTCAATGTCATGGAAGAAGAATCTACAAAAGACCTATGGGAATAGCTCGAGAAGCTATACATGGGAAAGAATCTGACAAACATGCTACATTTGAAGAAACAGTTGTATGGGTTGAAGATGGAGGAAGGATGTAATCTAATGGAGCACATAAACCCTTTCAATAGGATGATCAGTGACTTGTTGAGGCTTGATGTGAAATTCAATGATGAAGACAGGTCCCTGCTATTGTTGAATTCTCTCTCTGAGCCATATGAGCATTTTGTGACTACCCTACTATATGGAAAGGAGACACTCAATTTTGACGATGTTACTCAAGACATCATCTCCAATGCTGCCAGAAGAAAGCCTAGCAAAGGTTATTCACATGCAGAGTGGCTCCTAGTAAAGGAAGGCTCGCATAACCGTGGCAGGTCCAAGGACATGGGTAGGTCAAGAAGAAACAACTTCATATCAAAGTCCAAAAGTAAGAAATATTCAGAATGCTTTCATTGCAGGAAGAAAGGGCACTAGAAAAAAGATTGTCGGCATTACAACGTGAGCAAAGATGGGAAGAACAAAGCTGTGGACAAATCAGAAAGCAGTGACTCCACCAGCATTGCCTCAGAAAAGGAAGTGGAACTCCTATCGGTCTCGGAAGGTAACCATATATCTGATGTATGGTTACCAGTTGTTCATATCATGTGTCCTAATCGTGACTGGTTTGATACTTATGAGCCACATGATGGTTGTAGTGTTCTGATGGATAATGATGCTGCATGTAGAACCATTGGAATGAAAACCATAAAAATCAGAATGGCAGATGGAGTTGTTAGAACCTTGGGAGGTGTGAGACATGTTCCCGCACTTAAGAATAATTTGATATCTTTATGCACACTTGAATCCAAAGGATGTTCATTCAGTGCAAAGGATGGTTTGCTTAAAGTGATGAAAGGAGTTTTGGTATTAATGAAAGGTACCGGAGTGGAAAACAACCTTTACAAATTGATAGGAAACGCAACTGTAGGTGGAGCGGCAGTCTCCACGGAAGACAAAAACAGCAATGATGAGTCTCAATTATGGCACTTATAGAGACTTCTAAGGAACCAATATGGTTGAGAGGTTTGGTGAATGAAATCGAGATTAAGCAAGAATCAATCTTGATACACTGGGACAGTCAAAGCGCCATATGTTTTGCGAAGAATCAAGTATATCATGTCAGGACAAAGCACATTGCTGTTATGTATCACAGGATTCGAGATTGGGTTACTACAAGTGAGATCTCCTTTGAGAAGATTCACACATATGAGAATGCAACTGACATGCTCACCAAGCCAATCACTAGGGGTGTACACAGATCAGATTGGTTCAGATTGGGCCAAATCCGTCACCAATCCGTTGCCTACGGTTTGACGGATTTGGAATCTGTCACGAATCCGTGGTTGTTAGAATCCAATCCGATCCGTGGAGGACCGGATTGGATCGGATTAATCCGTTCAATCAGTTCAATCTAGTATTAAATATGTTGTAAAAAATCACATTTTGACCCCTTAATTTTTTTTTCTTATTTTAAATTTAGATATCTTAATTTATATTTAGACCCCTTATATTTTTTTTATATTTAATGTCAACGGATTGAATCGAATTGAATCTGCGGATTGAGGGTGAAATCTGCCACCAACCCGTTGCTAACGGATTACAAAATTTTCAATCCGTCACCAATCCGTTTACCTTAGGATTGGACAAAAATCCGCGGATCAAATCGGATTTATGGATCGACGGATTTTTTGTGGACCCCTACCGATCACTACAGAGAAGTTTTGGCATTGCCTGGACTTGCTCAATTTTTCCTCTTGTTAGAGATTGAAGGTGCACCTCATTTTCGGTGAGGTTCTCATATGGTGGGAGGGCTTTCCCACACGGTACATGTGTTATAAACACAACACAACAATTTTTCTAAAGGGTCGAACATTTTTCGTCAAGGTGGAGATTATTAGATTTGGCTCAAAAGGTCCATTAGGCCCTGATGAGTGGTTTACTTGGGGCCCAAGTCTATTAGTGCTAATTCTTTAAATATACTTTCTAGGGTTATTCTTTGTAAGAAACAGAGAGAAAGCAAGCAATGGAAACAAGAGAGCACTGTAAGGGGAGAGGCTGTGAGAACAAGATTGAGACCTATTGGGGGAGAGAGTAGGCTAAGTGTTTGAGGAACTGAATCCTTATAACGAGTTGCCCAATTTCCTATATAGTGAAATTGAGCGGAATGCCCATAGCCCCGTGGGCGTAGGCAATTGTCAAACCACGTAAATCTCATGTTTGTGTGCTTGTGATTGATTGTGAGTGATTTGTCCTAATTAATTTCCTAACACCATCTACCTCTCCACCTTAACTCCCTCACTCCACGCTTTTAAATTTACTCTAGTTACTGCCTACATAAAAATTTAGCAAATGGCCACCCTTAACAATGAAAGGAATATGGGTATCACAAAAATAAATAAATAAATAAAAGGAATTATGCTTTGCGTCTTTTTATTTTGTTTTTTAAGATAAAAATGGCTAGTTATCATTGCTTATCCATTACATATGGGGTCCATGGTGTGATGACCCAAGTTGGTACTTATTCTTTCTCTTGAAAGCTGAATGTTGGTTGCAAAAAGAACCTTAAAAAAATCCTCAATTATGACCTTAGGAGAAGCCACATCAACTTATTGGGGCCCATTTGTAGATGTGTCCCTTCAAAAACACATAATATGTGCCTTTTTAATAAAAGGTGTCTCTTGGGCTAAATATGTGTCTCTTGGGCCCATTTGTGTGGATGTAACCCAATTCAAAGGGATGCTTTCCAACTTTTTAAATTAATGTTATTTTTAAAGTTTTTATATAGTATTCAAAATGAGCATAAATGCATATGAATCCTTTATTTATGTATGCTGATGTGGATTAAGCTATGAAAGGTTTGGTTTTCATAATTTTTTGGTTGATTTGAACTTTTTAATTAGTTTGTTATAAATAGATTTATATGAATGGAATATTAGTTTTAATATATTATTCAAGACTTAACTTGTGCGATGCACAGGGGCTTCATGCTAGTAATTTATTACAAGAAAAAACAATGTCCCACTATCCTTGAACTATGCGAAAGAGTAACAATTCTAATAAGATGTCCTTTATCAAGAAAAAGCAAAACCCCAATTGGTACTTATCATTTATCTATCACACAGTCTTTCGTATAGCTGGGATGGATCCCTAGTTATTCTCTCTCCGCACATGTGGGTGCTCTTCCCTATGTGTGGGTGTCCTCTCCCAAGTGTGCAGGTGCTCTCATGGGGTCTCATTTTATCTTGACTTGTGTGTATTATATATATATATATATATATATATATATATAGGGTAAGGCTCTCCTAAGCTGGAATAGTGAATGGTGAATATTATAGCTATGGGCCCTTAGGACTACAAAAGAATTACAATCAGTTGATGGAATTTGACAATGCAACTCAATGCGTTTAAAAGCAAAGTGCAAGGTGTAAACGTTAGAGCTGAAAATGTCCCCATTAACACACCTTTAACTTTGCTTTTGCTTGCATCCCAGGATGTGAAATGTTAATGAGTATAAAAAAATATGTATGCATAAAGGGGCTAGCTCTCCTAAGCTCAAGCTTACGATAAGGTAAGCTTAAGTGTGTGGTGGCACTTGGAGACCCTCATGGGGATGGGGATGGGGGGAATTTCAAGAACTCCCTTTAATCCTCATCTCTGTAAAAAAATTAGCTCCAACCGTGATTTCTATCATCTTCAAATGGGCCCAAAAGTTTAATGGTCAATAGTCCATTTGGATCGATACATAATCAATCCAACGGTCCAGTAAATTCGGATTTGACCGAAAGTTGGTGGACAAGTGCAATTTAGGAGGGTCATGTGTTTGATTCATTTGGATGGACCAAAGGTGAGCCCCACAAGCAGGAGCTTATAATATTTTATCCTAAGCTTATGCTTAGGAGAGCCTTTGCTCACACATAAATATTACAAATGTAAATAGTTGCATACAAATGACCCCTAAATGTGCTGGTTTTGTCTAATTTGTTTTGAGCTCATCACGGGATGTACGTATAAGTTACCACAACAATATGATACTTTGATAACAAATGATTAATGCCTGTCATACTTTTGATTTGCTACTTTAATGACAACAAGGACCATAATATCATATTATATACTATTGAGTTTTCTTCCCTTTATTTAATAAAAGATTATTAATACAAGTCTTTAGAAAAAAGGACCATAATAGGGTGTACAAGAATGACCATGAATTACTGAGTTACTATTTCCCATATGTAGTAAGCTGGTTGGGACCACATTGATACATGTCGTTAAGTGGGAGAAGGACAGATCTAAAGATCTCTTTGGACGACAGGAGCAAAAATAAAAATTAACTCCACCGGATTATCCTAGTCCTTGATTTAATATCATTAAAATATAAAGGCATATTAACCGTAGATTCTTTTTTAATTCAATCCAATGGTGAGTGAAGATTCGATGAGTGTAAGCATCAAAGGGGCTGCCTTGCTCGAAGGTGGGCGTAAATGGGCCCCATAGAGATGGACTGCATATGCAGTCCGCTCGTGCGAGAACATTCTCTCCTTTTATCCTAGTATATTAAATCTTAAAAAATATTTCAATTGCGCGTATTTTTCTATCTTTCACCATTCACTCTCCATCCCTTCCGTGCCACTAGATGAGATACTCTTTCCTCTAGATTCTAAATTAATTTTGCCTACATCTAATTGAGTTTCTCTAAATTTGCATTAAAGGAGCTTTTAAACAATGGTTATTGAAACGTTAAAGAGTGAAGGCCAAATTGAAAATTCTGGTGGATCCCGCCAACTTCTTAAGAATGTTATAATTGGGGTGAAGGCTGTGTAGGTATTTTTCTATTAATCCTTCATTGTATTAAAAAAAAAAAAAAAAAAATTACTACAAAAAGCGTACAAGAGTAAAGTTATTTTAGTGGGAAGATCATTTGGCTTGTTGAACCATCGAGGCCTGAGAGAAGACCTGCAGTAATTGGATGGTTTTGGTGTGTTTTTCTGAAAAATAAAAAGTATGGTACCTCTCATGGTGTCGGAGCCTTTCAATTTGTTGTTTCCCAAGTATAGCCCAGCCAATGAAGTCAAGTTTGATATCCAAGGAGAAATGCCATCATCCGTCAATTGATTCGACCCGAGATTCAGTTCCCGCAATTGCTTCACTCCTGTGACATCATAAAAAACGAATCATGTTTATCACCTTGAAGTGGGCCCTACCATTCAACTGGTGGTCCGTAAATTCAGATAGGGCCACATCCTAAAATTATCCTCGACCTGGGAAATTTTGCAATATAATTAAGTGACAGAAGACACATGGTCTTAATAATTATAAATCAATGATGGAGATTTTGCTGCAGAGCAAACTGGTAATGATGCAAAATAAAAACATCAATGGTCTGGATCACTCAATTATGGACCCACAAGGTAATCTTCACGTGAAACGTGTATGAATGTGGCAGGTTTCCATGACATTTGAATTCTCAAAATGAGGATCCACGGTGGGCCTTCTGATGGGCAACCGCAATCATACTTGTGCCATGAGTAAACTGTCTTTCTACTGATATGTAGGATTGTGAATATCTACTGTTAAAAGCCGCTCACTTACTATTGCAGCTTGGTTGGGCTACACGTGCTATTGGGTGCAGCTGTACTGTTAAAAGCCGCTCACTTCCATTTTCTCAGTTTGGACGTATCAAATGATGTGGCCCAATAGCTACATGAAATGAGCCTAGTCTTATAATAAAATGAAAGGCCAAGTAGATGGTTTGCTGTTACTTGACGCATTTAATACAAAGGACATGCCGTAATATCTTGTTAATTGCAAAGTTGGGTCTCTTCAGGCCCCATAACATTGGTCCAAGCTGCACCATGTGGACTAACGTTTTAGAAACAAGGTCGGCCTTTGGAACAGATGAAGGATAAGGTTCAGTGATCAAACAGGTAGTTAATTCCGACCAAAGCATGAAATTAGCATGAAACCATAATTATCGAATTCATAGATTTTTAATTAAAACATACATATTAGAAGTAAAGATATAATACACTTTAATAAAAGTTCAAAAAATGACGTAATACACTTTAATAATTTCCTACTAATAAATTAGATTTTAAAGTCTTAAGAACATGAAGCCGCCGCCGATGGATTATTCACCCTCTTGTTAAAGTTTTGTAACAATAGTTTTTTACTCTTTATTTTCGAAACTTGATTGGGTCAAAGTATTTTGGTTTTACTATTATAAAGATCATAAATTGAAGTAAATAAGAGATAAAAGTCTTATTAGTAAAAATCCAAAACTCCCAAATTTTGTTTTCTCATTCCTCTAAGTAAAACCCGAATTCCGATGGCCAAAAGGGCCATTTTGGTTTAACTACAAAATTCTGCTTTTTTTCAAAAATAAAAAAATAAAAAATCATCAAATGCAAATTAGGACGCACCTCTTTGGCCTATTAGCACCTTATTGTGAATTCAAATAAAGGAGGAATGTTATGGCTTATACCTGATACTGAACGGCTGAAAAGGCCACTAAGATCGTTCCCGTACAAGAAGAGGCCCTCAAGTAAGGAAAAGTTTCCCATACACATCGGAAGACTGCTGAGATGGTTATCAGATAGATCTAGAAACTCCAAAGCCCTCAATCCACATAAACCTACAGTATGAAATAAACATCACAAGAGCAAAGACAATCATAAAATGAGATGGTTATGCAAGTCACAAGAGTTTTTTTTAAAAAAATAGTTTGTACTTTTATAGGATGTTCTAGATCATTTCATAATCAAGTTATGATTTGAATTCATGGCAATGGTGGAAATATCATTTTGAGGATAATAATGTATACGGTGTAGAGCAAATATGAAGTATGCAGATTTTCTAGATAATTTTTATTTTTCTTTGAAAAGTAAGCTAAGCCCAAAATCTAGCTACCCGACCTACAACTCAATTCCATTATCCATTTCAATTTAAATCTTAATTTCATTGTTCATCTAAATTCAAATCTTAATTCCATTGTCCATTTGGCTACTCGTCCATGCTTGATTAAAATGCAATCCAGATATGCTCTGTAAGGTTCACTCTTAAAGGCTAAAATGTGGTTGTTAATTTTTCTTCGTGAAATATATATGTATTAGCTAATGCAAGATCAAAGCTTGCAACAAAGTTGAAGATGGTTTCTTTATTGTTGTTCCTTTGCCAAAGCAATATCTGCCATAAACTTTTATGATATCCATCGCTTGCCTTCCTTACATGACAACTAAAGTCTCATCTAGTTACTATACTTTTTTCCTTCGTGATGCAACTTTCACACTTAATCCTCAATGAGGTGCATATGCGTTAATTATGTTTAAAAGCTTAATATCTAGTACAATTTGACCATTATAACCCTAGCATTCAACCATTTTACCTCTAGTATCTTCTCCTTTATGTGACTAACTACAATATTTACCTTATTAGAAAACTTTAAATCCTTCCCAGTGTCTCAAAGCAGTCTCTCTCTCTCTCTCTCTCTCTCTCTCTCTCTCTCCATCCATTCGGTGTAGTTTCATTAAGAAATGTTTAGCTTATTCACTTCATTTTCTTTATATTAATCAATTCCATGCTCTTATCTATCAAAGAGCAGGCTTCTTTATATCCAACCTTCTTTACTCATGCTTCCCTCTTGCCCACCCTTTACCACCACGTGATAAGAAGCTTCTATGAACTGCATGATCTAATACATCCTAGTTTGATAGTTTTTTTTTTTGGGTACCCTCCAAGGGTGCTGGGACCCAAGAGCAGGCGAGAAGATAGCCTACTCGCATGGGAAAGAAGCCTGCACTCACATGGAGAAAGCTCACACAAATGGGAATAGAGCCTACACACACGGGAAGATACGACATACCCAGGGTTTGAACCTTAGGCAGCCAGGTAAAAACATGGTTGCTAACTAACTCAGCAACTACATGTTCCCTCCTCATATGACACTTGGTGGAGTTTCGTGTTGGTGGAGTTTCATGTCAATGTGTTTTGTTTGTGGTCGCATGAATTTGACGGAATTGAAAAGGAAAAAATCAGAAAAAAAAGGAAAAAATCATCTTAAATAGTTACACTGTGAGAAAAAATCAAAAAGTGTGGACAACCAATCTGGGTCATTGTCCTCCTTTATATGGTGTTGAAAGTAAAACTGAAAAATCTTTATGAAAAGAGATAATACTATCAAATGAAATAAAATAATATCCTTTTTGTCTTGTTTTTATCTTTGGAGAATTAGATAGATGGTTAATGATGAATTATAAAAATTGAGGGGTCCTCAACTAAGAGAAGACCAAACAAATGATGGCTAGGATCTTCTTGTCATTTCCAATTTTGGGGAATTTTCTATTAAAGTTTATCCAATCAGATTCTGGTGTTGATAAAATGACTTTGGATCCTACTTGCTCATTCTCGGGTCTCTAATGTCATATTATATTACAAGTAAAGGTCATGTGCCCATGTCCCACTACCCTCGAACTTTATGGCCATTATATGTACTTCAAAACTGAGTCATATCATTTTAGTGAGACAAGTAAAGGGGGGTCTCGCGCCGAGCCTGCACCCCAAAAAAAACATATGTTCATAAGTCAGTTTTCTCTGAGAGTAAAAAAAATAATAATAATACAATTCAATTTTCATTAGGGAAAAAGGTCAACAGGCAAAATTTCAATCCCTTCATATTATCTTAACCATTGATTCAATCGTAATTAAGCTTGGTTTGGATTTAACAGCAGTTAGCCATATCCTTGATTTGTTATAAGTTTACTAGTTGAGAATTTTCATAAACCTACTCAACGGGGGACATGGTTATGAAGATTAACAAGTACTATTAGATTTTTATAGGTCCGAACCCAGCTCAATTGCAAATTTTATTTGTTTCTGTGTATAAAATAAGTTAAGGTAGGGACCATATAATATAGAAATCCTAATTGTTAAAAAAAAACGTCCTCAAGGACATGGAGCATCCCATAAAAATGTGATAATCTATGACTGCGTCTTTTTTAAGTTTTTCAAATAATCTACCGTTTCCAATAAGCAAAATAAAAATGTGATCATGAATATACATAAGGTTGTGATATGATAATGAATAAAAAAATACGAGCAAATTTAGAAGTCTTTAAGATATTAATATGTAGAAAACAATTCAAATAAAAAAATATATTTTCAGTTTTATATATGTATTATTGATATGTAGTAAGACTTCATAATAAAGATTTTTCCTTTACAAAAAGGCTCCTCTATTTTCATGAAATCTCAAAAATGCTCTTATATTTTATCTTTTTCTTAAAACCTCTCTTGACTAGCTAGAAAGAAGGGCAGACCATCCAACTTTGTTTTTTTTAACCGATTTAGCCTTGAGAAAAATTAAAAAGAAGATATCCCTCAAATTAAAAAGTTAAAAGACAGTTGTGCCTATCATATCATCATGTAATAAGTTAAATCGACTTAATTAGCTATGTGATCGAGTCACATTGGAATAGCTTGCCGAACCTTTGTATGAGTCATACATAAATTAGGAATGCTAGACATACATTTCATGATTTTGGTATGCCCATACTTTAATTGAAGTGTGGGCCCAATGATGATTTACATCAGTTAAGTGTGCATGCCACATATCAAGGAGCCACTGCATTTGGCAATTTGGGCACAAAGGGGGCCGATGAATTTATGCGCATGATACATTGTTATCCGTCAATGAGTGAGGCCAATGTGGGTTCTATTAATAGTGGCCTCACTTTTCATTGCCATATTTACCTGGAACCCACTAATAAATCTTCAAAGATGTGGCACACGGCTGATCATGTATCCATCTATGGGTGGGTGCAATCACCATGCTTTTCATCCTTGGGTGGCCCCACTTTATCGATGAAGGGCCCCTCCATGGTTTCAACACTATGTCACCTCACTTTTATTCGCATCGTTAGTAGGTCCCATCACCACTATGATTCCATTACGTGATGAAAAGTGGAATGTAGATATTTTTGTATTCTTCATATGCTTCTCAAAATTCATGATGATCAAAGATATGAAACTTCACATCCTGAGATTTATTATTTCTGTGAGAGTATAAAATAGTTTGGATCGTGAACTGCGGCCCAAAAAAATTTAGAAAATTAGTTCCATGTGTGGAGGATTCATATCCAAATGTTATATATGTGAAACACATTACCATGTTTGTAAAAAATTCAATTTTCACATGAGTATATGAATATATTCAGCAATTTTGATATGTTTAGAAATTTTGAAAGATTTTTACAAATTTTCCAAAGAATGAAAATCAATGAAAATTTAAGACTAGAGCGGCTTGCTACTTTAGTTGGTTTTGTTGTTTGTGTAATTGGATTGTTTAGGCATGTTTTTAAAAAAAAATTAAAAAAAAATAAAGAAAAGAAAAAAGCATTGTACCTCTCATGGTGTCGGAGCCTTTCAATTTATTGTTTCTCAAGGGCAGAAAAGTCAATGATGTCAAGTTAGATATCCAAGGAGAAATGCCATCATCCGTCAACTGATTTGAATCAAGATCCAGCAACTGCAAGCGCTTCAGTCCTGTGACATCATAAGAAACAAATCATGTTTATCAACTTGAAGTGGGTCCTATCATTCAAATGGTGGTCCATAATTTGAGATAATGCAACATCCTAGAAATATCCTCGACATGGGAACTTTTGCAAAATAATTCCGTGAAAGCAGACACATGGTCCTAAAAACTATAAATCAATGATGGAGATTTTGCCGCACAACGAACTCATAATGATGCAATCCTAAATCAATGTTTATCAACTTGAAGTGGGCCGTACCATTCAAATGGTGGTCCATAAATTTTGATAGGGCCACATCCTTGAATTATCCTTGACCTGGGAACTTTTGCAATTTAATTCAGTGACATTAGACACGCTGTCTTAATAACTATAAATCAATGATGGAGATTTTACCACAGAGTAAACTGATAATGATGTAATACCAAATCAATGGTCTCAATCACTCAAGAATGGACCCACCTGGTAATCTTCATGTGAAACATGTTTGAATGTGGCAGGTTTCCATGACATTTGAAGTGTCAAAATGAGAATCTTGATCGTTCCTTTGCTAAAGCAATATCTCCAATAAACTTTATGATATCCATCGCTTGCCTTCCTTACATGACCACTAAAGTCTCATCTAGTTACTCTACTTATGTCCTTCGTGTTACAACTTTCACACTTAATTTTCAATGAGGTGCACATGCATTAATTATGTTTAAAAGCTTAATATCCAAAACAATATTGACCATTATAACCCTAGCACTCAATCTTTTTACCTCGAGTAGCTTCTTCTTTATGTGACTAACTACAATATCTACCTTATTAGAAAAATCTTAAATATATCCTTCCCAATATCTCTAAGCAGTCTCTTCTTTCAATGTACTTTTATCAAGAAATGCTTAGTTTATTCACTTCATTTTCGTTATATCAATCAATTCCATGCTCCTGTCTATCAAACAATAGGCTTTTTTTATATTCAACCTTCTTTACCCATGCTTCCCTCTTACCCAACCCTTTACCACCATGTGATAAGAACCGCTTCTTACCACACTGGTAAGGAGTTGGGTTCTTATTGGGGAGGTTAGGGGTTCAACCCCCACCTCCCTCCTATATATTCTCACATGTGTATATGTGGGCTTCCTTCCCAGGTGTGATTCCATTACATGCGAAATCAATGTTCTCCATCGCTCAAGAATGGACCCACATGGTAATCTTCATGTGAAACATGTTTAAATGTGGCAGGTTTCCATGACATTTGAATTCTCAAAATGACTATCCTATCATGGATATAATAACCATATCCACATAGGGCCTTTTGTTAGTAATCTTTGTAGGATCACTCAAGCTGTGCTATTGGGCACAACACATTTTCTCGGTTTGGACGTATCAAATGATGTGGCCCAATAGCTACATGAACTGGGCCTAGTCTTATGATAAAATGAAAGGCCAAGTAGGTTGTTTGCTGTTACTCGACGCATTTAATACAAAGGGCATGCATGCCCTAATATCTTGTTAATTGCAAAGTACTTCATTGTGAACTCAAATTAAAGAGAAGTGTTATGGGCTTATACCTGGTAATGAGTTGCCGAAAAGGATACTAAGACTGTTTCCGGACAAATCGAGCTTCTCAATTAAGGAAAAGTTTCCCATACAGATCGGAAGACTGCTGAGGTCGTTGTCATTTAGATATAGACTTATCAGAGCACTCAATCCACACAATCCTACATACAAATATCAAATAAGCATCACAAGAGCAAAGACAATCATAAAATGAGATGGTGATACAAGTCGCAAGAGTTTTTTAAAAAATACTTTGTACTTTTATCGAACGTTCTACATCATTTCATTATCGGTTTATGATTTGAATCCATGGCAATGGTGGAAGTATCGATTTTGAGGATAACACTGTATACAATGTAGAGCATATGTGAAGTATGCAGATTTTCTGATTTTTATTTTCCTTTGAAAAGTAAACTAAGCCCCGAAATTTGGCTACCCAGCCTGCAGTTTAATTCCATTGTCCATTTGAATTCAAATAAAATAATATCCTTTTTGTCTTGTTTTTATCTTTGGAGAATTAGATAGATGGTTAATGATGAATTACAAAAACTTGAGGGGTCCTCAACTAAGAGAAGACCAAACAAATGATGACTAGGATCTTCTTGTCATTTCCAATTTTGGGTTCTATTAAAGTTTATCCAATCAGATTCTGGTGTTGATAAAATGACTTTTGATCCTACTTGCTCATTCTCGGGTCTCTAATATCATATATATTATATTACAAGTAAAGGTCATGTGCCCATGTCCCACTACCCTCAAACTTTATGGCCATTATATGTACTTCAAAACTGAGTCATATCATTTTAGTGAGACAAATAAAGGGGGCCCCTCGCCGAGCCTATACCCCAAAAAAAACATATGTTCATAAATCAATTTTCTCTTAGAGTAAAAAAAAAAATACAATTCAATTTTCATAAGGGAAAAAGGTCAACAGACAAAATTTCAATCCCTTCGTATTATCTTAACCGTTGATTCAATGGTAATTAAGCTTGGTCTTGATTTAACAGCAGTTAGCCATATCCTTGATTTGTTATAAGTTTACCAGTTGAGAATTTTCATAAACCTCCTCGACGGGGGACATGGTTATGAAGATTAACAAGTACTGTTAGATTTTTATAGGTCCGAACCCATCTCAATTGCAAATTTTATTTGTTTCTGTGTAAAAAATAAGTTAAGGTAGGGACCATATAATATAGAAATCCTAATTGTTCAAAATAAACATCCTCAAGTACATGGAGCATCCCATAAAAATGTGATAATCTATGATTGTGTCTTTTTTAAGTTTTTCAAATAATCTACCCTTGTCAATAAACAAAATAAAAATGTGATAATGAATATACATAAGGTTGTGATATGATAATGAATAAAAAAATACGAGCAAATTTAGAAGTCTTCAAGATATTATTAGGTAGAAAACAATTCAAATAAAAAAATATATTTTCAGTTTTATATATGTATTATTGATATGTAGTAAGACTTCATAATCAAGATTTTTCTTTTACAAAAAGTCTCCTCTATTCTCATGAAATCTCAAAAATGCTCTTATATTTTATCTTTTTCTTAAAACCTCTCTTGACTAGCTAGAAAGAAGAGCAGACCATCCAACTTTGTTTGTTTTAACCGATTTAGCCTTGAGAAAAACTAAAAAGAAGATATCCCTCAAATTAGAAAGTTAAAAGACAGTTGTGCCTATCATATCATCATGTAATAATCTAAATCAACTTAATTAGCTGGTTTATCCACCTCAGCTATGTGATCGAGTCACATTGGAATAGCTTGCCGAACCTTTGTATGAGTCATACATAAATTAGGAATGCTAGACATACATTTCATGATTTTGGTATGCCCATACTTTAATTGAAGTGTGGATAGTTAAGTGTGCATGCCACATATCAAGGATCCACTGCATTTGGCAATTTGGGCACAAAGGGGGCCGATGAATTTATGCGCATGACACATTGTTATCCGTCAATGAGTGAGGCCAATGTGGGTTCTATTAATAGTGGCCTCACTTTTCATTACCATAGTTACATTGAACCCCCTAATAAATCCTCAAAGGTTGGGCACACGTCTGATCATGTATCCATCAATGGGTGGGTGCAATCACCATGCTATTCATCCTTGGGTGGCCCCACTTTATCGATGAAGGGCCCGGACCCTCCATGGTTTCACCACTATGTCACCTCACTTTTATTCCCATTGTTAGTAGGTCCCATCACCACTGTGATTCCATTACATGATGAAAAGTGGAATGCAGATATTTTTGTATTCTTCACATGTTTCTCAAAATTCATGATGATCAAAGATATGAAACTTCACATCCTGAGATTTATTATTTCTGTGAGAGTATAAAATGGTTTGGATCGTGAACTGTGGCCCAAAAAAAATTTAGAAAATTAGTTCCATGTGTGGAGGACTCATATGCAAATGTTATATATGTGAAACACATTAGCATGTTTGTCGAAAACTCGATTTTCACATGAGTATATGAATATATTCAACAATTTTGATATGTTTAGAAATTTTGAAAGATTTTTACAAATTTTTCAAAGAAAGAAAATCAATGAAAATTTAAGACTAGAGCGGCTTGCTACTTTAGTTGGTTTTGTTGTTTGTGTAATTGGATTGTTTAGGCATGTTTTTTTAAGAAAATAAATTTTAAGAAAAGGAAAAAGAAAAAGCATGGTACCTCTGATGGTGTCGGAGCCTTTCAATGTGTTGTTTCTCATGCCTAGTGCAGTCAATGATGTCAAGTTAGATATCCAAGGAGAAATGCCATCATCCGTCAACTGATTGAAATCAAGATCCAGCGACTGCAAGCACTTCAGTCCTGTGACATCATAAAAAACAAATCATGTTTATCAACTTGAAGTGGGTCCTACCATTCAAATGGTGGTCCATAATTTCAGATAACGCAACATCCTAGAAATATCCTCGACATGGGAACTTTTGCAAAATAATTCCGTGACAGCAGACACATGGTCCTAATAACTATAAATCAATGATGGAGATTTTGCCGCACAGCAAACTGATAATGATGCAATCCTAAATCAATGTTTATCAACTTGAAGTGGGCCGTACCATTCAAATGGTGGTACATAAATTTTGATAGGGCCACATCCTTGAATTATCCTTGACCTGGGAACTTTTGCAATTTAACTCAGTGACATCAGACAGGCGGTCTTAATAACTATAAATCAATGATGGAGATTTTACCGTAGAGTAAACTGATAATGATGTAATACCAAATCAATGGTCTCAATCACTCAAGAATGGACCCACATGGTAATCTTCACGTGAAACATGTTTGAATGGGGCAGGTTTCCATGACATTTGAATTGTCAAAATGAGAATCTTATCATGGATATAATAACCACAACCACGTTGGGCCCTATGACGGGCATGAGTAGACTCAGTAGGATTGTGAATATCTACTACTAATAAAGAACTGGTTACTTACCGTTACAACTTGGACGAGCTCCACCAGCAATCAAACTGTCCTATTGGGTGTACAAATTTTCTCAGTTTGGACGTATCAAATGATGTGGCCCAATAGCTACATGAAGTGAGCCTAGTCTTATGATAAAATGAAAGGCCAAGTAGATGGTTTGTTGTTACTCGACGCATTTAATACAAAGGGCATGCCCTAATATCTTGTTAATTGCAAAGTACTCATTGTGAACTCAAATTAAAGAGAAATGTTGTGGGCTTATACCTGATTTTGAGTTGCCAAAAAGGCTACTAAAATTGTTTCTGAACAAATCAAGATTCTCAAGTAAGGAAAAGTTTCCCATATAGATTGGAAGACTGTTGAGGTAGTTGCCAGATAGTAGGGGTGTAAAACCGATCAATTTGGGAAAACCGTTAACCGAACGGTAACCGCGGTTTTCTATTTTTTAAAACCGTAACCGTAACCATATCCACAAAAACCGTAGAAAACCGTAACCGCAATTAACCATATTAAACGGTTCAGTTACGGTTAATAACCGTGGAATGCCTTCCTCATATAAGGGGATAAATGTGAATGATTGAAGGTAAAATGGAAGTAAATAAGAGAGAAGATATTATTAGTAAAAATCCAAATCCCCCAAATTTTGTTGGCTAACTCCTCCAATAAAATCGGAATTTGAATGGTCAAAAAGGTCTGATTTAGTTTAACTTCAAAAACTTGGTCTTTTTTAGAAAAGAAATTCCATTGAATATTTTATATTTTTTTTTCAAAAAAAGGCTCCTCTATTTTCATAAAATCTCAAAAAGGCTCCTATGTTTTATGTTTTTTTTACTAAAACCTTTATTGACTAGCTACAAATAGAAGCAGGCCATCCAACTTTTTCGTTTTGACTGAGATTTACCATTGAGAAAAAACTAAAAGAAAATATCCCTCAAATTAAAAGATAAAAGACAGTTTTGCTATCATAGCATCATGTAATAAGCTAAATCGACTAGATAGTTTACCGACCTAGTTATATGATCAAGTCACATTCGATCGCTTCCCAAACCTTTGTATGAATCATACATTAACATTAGGAAATGCTAGACATACATTTCATGATTTTGGTGTGCCCATACTTTAATTGAAGTGTGGGCCCAATGATGATTTTCGTCAGTTAGGTGTTGTTCTTGGTTATCGTTAGCAGTAATTCAGTATCATCACTCTTGGGTTCTATCAAATATGAAGGAGCCACTGCATTTGGTGATTTGGGCACAAGGGGGGCGATGACTTTATGTGCATGCCACATTGTTATTCATGAATGAGTGAGGCCAATGTGGATTCCAATGATAGTGGCCTCACTTTTCATTACCATATTTACGTGGAACCCACTATTAATTCATCAAAGGCTTGGCACATGGCTGTCGTGTATCGATCAATCGGTGGGTGCAATCACCATGCTATTCATCCTTGGGTGGCCCCACTTTATCGATGGAGGGCCCCTCCAGGGTTTCACCACTAGCTATATCACTTCACTTTGATTCCCATCGTAAATAGGTCCCATCACCAGTGTGTTCCTATTAATGGATGTATCAATTTTATTCATCATATTAATAAGTCCTATTATAATTATTATTTGGAATTGCAGAGTCGGTTACTTTCCCGCTAACAAATTGTTTGTGAAGGAGGATTTTAGTAAAAATATAAAACATAAGGGTCTTCTTGAGGTTTTGTGGAAATAAAGGAGCCTTTTTGTAAAAGTCTATAAAAATTCCACATATCAAGGATAAAAAGCAAATAGAAATTAAGAAGCATTAAGAGTTAGAACTTGGATTTAAAATGGAAAATGTAAAAGAAAAAAATCAAATACTAACACATTGGGCTATAATATGGTTTTCTGATTTCTCTTATGAAAGTTTGAGATCTAAACTTTTGGCATTTTATGTATGCATCTCTTGAAGCCATTAGCTCAATTGTATCTTATAATGATTTCAAATACAAATTGCCCTTTTCTTTGCTCATTTGAGCTTACTTGTCTGCTCTCATGCACTTTACTTGCCCTTTTAAAACTTGAATTTGAACTTACTTGCTCTACTCTCATACCCATTTCCCAATTAATTAAGCTACAAACAAGGGGCATGTCGTTCATCTTTTAATGAATGAGATATGAAAATAGGATTTACATATGTAAAAACTATGTGCAAGTGAGTAAATGATATGGAGGCAGAAAGAGAAAGAGTAAGATGAGATTTTTGGTTTTATACCATGTAATAGGCTCTATAGCACTCTGAATAATTTTTTGAGAGGAAATAGTAGGTATTAGACACAATGAATGGTTCAAATCATTAATTGAGGCACAGTCACAAAAGGTGCAGAAATTTAGTTATTTTTCTACTTGTTCACATCTCTCCAAAATCCTTGAGGATCTAAGAAATGAAATCTCATGCATTGGATTTCATTATATAAATGAGGATATTGGATAGTTTAAATCATGAATATTTGGAGGCCCACAAAAGTGCAGATAATCAAAAAGTGGGATTTAGATTTTTTTTTTTTTGCATTGTTTACATATTTTTCAAAATTCATGAAGATCAACGATAAGAAACTTCACACGTTTAGATTTATAATTTCGGTGAGAATATAAAATGGGTTGGATTCTTAACTGGGTCCACAAAGAGTTTAGAAAATTAGTTTCATATGTGAAGGATTCATATGCATATGTTATATGTGTGAAGCACATTACCATATTTATCAAAATCTCCATTTTCACATGAGTATATGAGTATATTCAACAATTTTGATGTGTTTAGAATTTTTAAAAGTTTTTGACAAATTTCTCAAAAAACTGAAATCAATGAAGATATAAGACCAGGGGCTAGCTGCTTTAGTTGTTTTGGTGTTTGTGTAATTGGTTTGTTTAGTATTGTTTTTCTGAAAAGAAAAATAATAATGAAAAGCATGGTACCTCCCATGGTGTCGGAGCCTTTCAATTTGTTGTCCGCCAACCATAGCAATAGCATAGTCAATGATGTTAAGTTGGGTATCCAAGGCGAAATGCCATAATCGGTCAATTGATTCGACTCGAGATACAGAACTTGCAATCGCTTCAGTCGTGCGACATAATAAAAACAAAAAAAATTTAACAACCGGAAGTTGGCCCAACCATTCCTACAACTCTCTATGACATGTGAACTTCTGCAGTATAATCCCATGGTAGCAGACTCACGGTCTCGATCGCTAAATTAATGATGGAGATTTTTCCGCAGAAACAACAAATAACGATGTAATATTAATTCAATGGTCTCGATCAACTCAATAATGGACCCCCGATCCTACTAACCCAAAGCGCAATCTTCATGTAGGTTTCAATGATATTTGAATTGTCAGAAAGAGGCTCCTATGATGCTGGATATATTCACATCCATAGTGGGCCAGTCAGATTTGGCCCCATAGCTACATGAATTGAACCTAGTCCTATGAAAAAAAAAAAAAAAACTGAAGGGCCAAGTAAATGATAAATTGTGAACTCAAAACATTTAAAACAAAGGGTTTAATATCTCGTTAATGGTTTTTGGGCTTCTTTGGGCGCCCATACCAATGTACTATTGTTAAAGCTGCACAGCGGACGAATGTTTTTCAAATGATTCTAGAAACTGAGAAAAAGATAAGGTTTAGTGATCCAACCAGTAATTCAAACCATGAAATTAGAATGAAATCATAATTGAATAATTGATAGATTAAATATAAGAATAATCTTAAAATTATATATTAAAAGCAAAAAAAAATCCAATTAACAAAATCTTGTTAAAAGGTCAAAGATAATAGATAACAATTCAATATTGAAAATTGTTTAAAAAGTGTATTATTAAGTTTTGAAATAAATCCTATTAAAATAAGGTTTTATGTTAGTAGCCTAGTGGCCAGTTGGAAAATATACCCGGACTTTAATTCGTATATGGCCAAAGACATACCTCTTGTGTTTATAGATGTTTCCTTTAGAAAACTTTATGAAAATTTCTATATTGGTTTTGCTATTTGGATTAATGGTGCATGTTCCTATGTCGGCTCAATGGAAGGTCCAAATGTCTATTCCCCAAAAGAAGCTGAAATGAGAGTCATTCTCACTATGCTCTTGAAGTTGAAGGTTAAAAAAATGACGTTTCAACAATGTTGTTTTACTGCCCCGGATATTAAATCCATCTCCTATCATTTCAATTTCTTTATTTTGCTCATATTCCAAGAATATTTAAACAAGTATCTCATGATCGAACATTCCAAGTCGGACAAGGTCTAACTTTAAAACAGATTCTCTGGTTATGTGATTAGTGGAGGTCTGTCTTTTGTGCATCGTTGGCTATTGGCTTGTTTTGTGTTTTTGTTTAATGAGATTTTCTACTACCAAAAAATAAAGATGGATAATAATAATTAAAAATTACACTTAAGAGTGTAAATTGGCAAGATATCGTATTTGGATAATTCTAATCTTTATCGGGATAGTTATAAGAAAATATCTTTAAAATATAAATAAATTATATTTGTACTACTAAACGTAATTTTTTTATAAAAAGAATTCACGCAATGCTATAATACACTAAAATACGTTCCTAGTACTAAATTACATTTTAAAGCCTTATGATGATGACAATGACGAGGATGGGATTATTCACCCTCTTGTTAATGTCAAAGTAGATTACTTTCATTATTTTATAATTATTCTAGTTAAATCACACCACTAGATATTCACTTGTAGAGTTGTAACAATAGCTTCTTTCTCTTTACATTTGAAACTCATTTGGGTCAATAGACAATGATTATAAAAACCATAAGCGGTTGTATATAAGGGAGAAAATCTTATTAGTAAAAATCCAAAGCCCCCAAATGTTGTAGTCCAACTCCTCAAATAAAACCCCTAAGAGCATCTCCAAGAGATCCTTTAAATTTGGATATGCCTTTTAAAAAATAAAAGCTGATGTGCCATACGTAACTTGGCAACTCCAAGAGAGATGTCAAATGCAAATGCAAGTGGGCCCATGATCATTATTTTATTCAAAAGAAAGATTTGCACCAAAAATTCAAATGCAAGTGGGCCATCACCATTAATAATTTATTCAAAAGAAAATTTTGAAGTATTCTTTATGGTATGCCTACTTTGACATACCATCACATACTTCAAATGCCATGTAGGATATGAAGCATCTGTTGAAGACAATCTCATATGTCAATTAGAGTTGTTGGAGGCTGACATGGCCATTTAAAGTGTCCATTGGAGTTGCTCTAAGCAACCCGATGTTTAAAATTCTAAATTCTAATTAATGGCCAAAAGGGCCAATTTAGTGTAACATCAATATTTTACTCTTTTTTTTTCCTTTGAAACCCCCATTGAATACAAATAAGGTCGCAAATCATTCACCCCAGGTTTAACCATATTAGCAGTAACTAATAGGCAACAAAAACATGTGAATTCAAATTAAGGAGAAATATTTTTGGCCTTATACCTGATATTGAGTTGCCAAAATGGCCACTAAGATTGTTCCAGGATAGATCGAGATTCTCAAGTAAGGAAAAGTTTCCAATACACATCGGAAGACTGCTATCATTGAAGTTGTTGCCGCCTAGATTTAGAAACTTTAGTGTCCTCAATCCACATAAACCTACATACAATAAGTATCACAAGAGCAAAGACAATCAGAATATGGAATAGTGAAACAAGTCATGAGTTTTTTTTTTTTTTTTTGACAAAGTCACCCATGTCCTTTCATGAAAACTCAGAAAGCCCCTATTTTTTTTTATAATATTTTTACAGAAAACTCCCTTGACTGACCATTAAACTACAGTCAAATGGTATAAAAGTAACTCGTTCCTTTCTAAATCTCCTTCTTATTCCTTTTTTACCGATTTACCCTTGGAGAAAAGCCCAAATGAATTATCCCTCGAGTTTTACTCATGTATCCAACGGAAAATGAATAGAGAATAGGACAAGGGAGGTCACTGAGACCATTTTCGGCAAGTTACCAGAAAGGTTAAAAGGAACGTGAATGTGAGAAATCCAGTGGCACTGCACTGAAAGTGGGTCCAAGTCCCCATCATCAAAGACCTTTATTGCACTATTCACGGTCATTTAATCAGAGATGGACCACATCTAATAGCCCACGCAGATATTTCTCATTTTTGCAACATTTTTTTTTATTTTTGGACCTTTTTTGCCTACCTTATGAACAGACCAACCTACTATACTAGCTATGTGCCACACATTGACGGTTATAATCATGCTAGATAAATTCACTCCTTTTTCCTACAGTTATGTCTACTACCCTTTCTCGGTTTTGGTAAAATTTTGAGGACATGACAAATTAGGCATTTTATCAATACATCTCCATTTGCTAAGATTAGACCAAGCAATACAAATTGCAAGGTCCTTCACACCGGCAAATCATTGAAGCAGGCTACCGGAAAATTTTAAAATTTTCACCTCCTTTGTATGGTTAGTTAATGGTGGGTAATTATAGCCCACATAGAAATAATTAGAGGATTTGAATCAACTGACTTTCGTTCCACAATTCCTGTATGATGATCTAAAAAAAAATAAAAAATCATCATTTTTACTTCAACCCCGCCTTGACAGCCTAAATGCAAGGAAAAGCTTGACACTCAACACTGTCCGTGCTTTTCATTTCCTAGTGGTTATAATTGTGCTAATCCCAGGTTCTTTTGAATCCGGCTAAATTAGAATTCGCTTGGGTTTTAACTGAACCAGTATACCTTTTACCAAGAAAAAACTGAACCAATACCCATTGGGTTGGCCTAGAAGTGGGCCTGGATATGTTGGGATAACACTTGCAGTTGTTGCCTTCCCATTGGCTCAAGAGTCAAGACCCAACCCATCCTTTAAAAGTGATAAGGTATGTGCTTAGAGTAGCTGTGGCCCTAGTTTTGCAGCGACCAATGCAAAGTAGTATAGCTGTAGCCTCAAAATGTTTCTTGGTTCCAAAACAAGTGGTCCACAATGGGAACTTGTCAAGTTATCTAATCTAATCCCCTCCAGGGAATCGGGCCCCATAGCTGAAAACATGTTTGTTCCTCATAATAATAGGCTGGCGTGGTTATAAACAAGTGGGCCACAAATGCATCCGGAATGACCCAATGAACCTAATGGAACTAATTCATTGAGCTTTGGTCTGATCCTGTCCTCTTTGGGCTCATCTCATTCAAGCTCAAATGTAGGAATGAATTCATAATTAGGCTAGACTTTCGCTGCCCGCATCAGTTTATAAAGTGCCATAGAATTCCTGTCAGGTTTGGGTTTCAGCTTTGCATACCCAATTTGAACTGGGTATATATAAACTGAATGTTACATTATATACGACCGGGAGTATGAATGAAGTATACAAATTTTCTAATGTTTATTTTTTAGTTGAAAAGTAAACTAAACGATGAGATTTGGGTACCTAAGTCAACCAGGCAAGTTAGCTAGGTTTTTTTTTTTTTTGTCACGTTTGGGTTTGAAATTAACTACATGCTGCTTCTAGTTGGGCTTGGATGGAGCCATTGCTCGACCAGACCAGCAAAAGTTGCACCCTCAAGCCCCTTTTCTCTATAAATAGAAATTGATATATTTTAGAAAAGGAAGAAAAGAAAAAAAAAACAAAGGAGCAAAAACAAATTATAAAAAAGGAACGAAGCTAGCATTTCTCAATAACCATACCCTATCAATGTCCTAAGCGTAAATTATTTTAGCTAACAAATGAGCAACCTCATTAAGTTTTTAGAGGAATAAAGCTCAAATAAATACTATTAAAATACTTATCCTATTAATGTCCCAATCATTTCTATATAAATCATTTTTATTGTTGTTTTACCTGTTAGAGCACTAGAGTAGGATCCAAGATCATTGTTCCATAGCGACAATATTTCCAACTTTGATAGGTTGCTAAGACATGGAGGAAGTGCTCTGCCATCAAGATTGTTGATACCAAGATCTAAAACTTGGAGATTTTTCAATTCGCATAAACCTGCAAAATTAATTCAGTAGGCATATATGTTTTGATGAGCCATGTCAGCCAATGTCTGAAAACCCAATAAGAGGTCAAAATGGCTAGTTGGATGGTTTGATCAAACTAATTTGGCGGATGCTTTTTAAGGTCTCCATGGTGATATCAAAAGTAAGAAACCAAAATGAGGTCAAATTGTTTGTTAGGACTGGAGAGAGGAGATTAGTGTTGGTAATGATCAACCAGCATGGAAACAATTGATGATGTGGGCCCAAGCCTGTTAGCCTCTTTTATGGCATAAATTGGTTGAGAAGTGGAGATGGTTGGGCCAGGAGGTTGTGGGATGACAAATGGGATGACATTGATAGGTTGCTTAAACATGGAGAAAGTGCTCTGCCATCAAGATTGTTTCCACCAAGATATAAATCTCGGAGATTTCTCAATTCGCATAAACATGCAAAATCCAGTAGGCATATATGTTTTGATGAGTCATGTCAGCCAATGTATGAAAATCCAATATGTTCTTTTAATGATTTATAATCATTGTATGGTGTGTAAATGATTAATCTACATACTTTTATGCTAGATATATATATTTAGGATTTTTAAAATAATTTTATTAAACTTTTTTTTTCCTAAAAATAATTGTTGTTAGAGTATAACTATTACATGAATTTCTTATTTTATAAGAACAAGATGGTGCGTAACATATATCCGGCATGGAGCCACGGTGAAGCAACTGGAAGCAAAAGTAAAGTAAAATGCAATTATTGTGGACGAGTGCTCCATGGCGGGATTACTCGATTGAAACAACATTTGGTACATGTATCAGGACAGGTGTCAAAATGTCATAAAGTGCCACAAAATGTGAGAGCTGAAATGCAGGAGGTCCTTAATGCATCTGCACAAAAAAAAAAAAAGAAAAAAAAAAGAAAAAAAGTTGTACAAGAAAGAAGAAAAACTAAGGAAGTTGATGCATGTAGAGAAGAAGTATTTGGCTCCTCTGATGATGACGATGAAGACCCGAAAATGAGGAGGGCTAGGAGAGAAAGTATAAGGTCACTTCAAGAGTAGGAATAGAAGAGAAGAATGCAATATGAAGCAGCCGCTAGAGGTAGCCAATATGAGCAGGGTGGGTCATCCGGACTGGAGGGAGCGAGTTTGCATTTAGTCGAAAACAACCCGGTCAAGATCCAGACATTGAGGAGATTGAAAGACCTCCTACACATGCACCTCGTAGGCCGGATGTGGTGGGGCCAACTGACCTATTTGCTTGTAGAAAACCAACATCAAAGCAGCCCAGCATTATGAAAGCATTAAAGGGCAAGTTCGGTAAAGCAAGAGAACATCTAGTGAAAGCCACTGGAAAGTTTTTTTTTGGATGGAGGCATTCCACCCCATAAGGCATCTTCTCCTTATTTCACCACCATGTTAGATACAGCTGCAGAACATGGTCCAGGTATAAAGGCACCCACACCTTATGAGATTGGGCATGTTTGTGTTGAGAAAGAGTATGAAGAGTTGCAGGCTTGGGTGCAAACTTTCAAATGGGCATGGAAGGAAAGAGGTTGCACACTAATGTGCGATGGGTGGACGACCATCACACATCGTCATCTCTTGAATTTTCTAGTCTAATCGTCTATGGGCACGGTGTTTATCAAATCAGTTGATGCAACTGATTACATCCAAGATGCAAAATATATTAATAAGTTATTGAATGAGGTGATTGAAGAAGTTGGGGCAGATTGTGTAGTTCATGTTATTACCGACAATGCTGCAAACATGAAGGCTGCAGGAATGATGCTTATGAAACAAAGGCCAAGGATTTTATGGTCTCCACGTGCAGCACATTGCCTGGATTTAATGCTTGAAGATATTGCAAAAGGAAAAGTCATGCAGCAAGTGATTGGTAAGATAAAGAAGATCACCAATTTTTTTATCAGTCATATAGACTCATTTCCATGATGAAAACGCATCCAGACAACCATGAATTACGGCCTAGCATCACTAGATTTGCCACCCACTTCATTGCTATCGAAAGTGTTTACAAGTATAGAGAAGGACTTCCCCGATTGATAAAATCACATGAGTTCATGAATTCAAAATGAGGAAAGAGGCCAAGTCCCATTACTCTTGAAGTATGTAAAATAATTGAATCCAACAAATTTTGGCCTCATGTGAAGGGTGTTTTGAATGTTTTTGATCCCCTAATAAAGGTTCTTCAATTGGTTGACGGCGATGATAAGCCAACAATGAGCTTCTTACATGAGGCTATGGAGAGAACAAAGCTGGCTATTCAAGCAGATTGTAAATATTACAAAAAGTTTTGAAAGATCATCCACGATCGATGGGGACGACAATTGAAATATGATTTACACACTACTGGTGAGTGAATTGTTGTATTCAACTCTCCAGTCTCTCCTCACTATATTAATTTATCAATGACTAAAATTCATTGGTTTTACAGGATACTTCTTTAATCCTCAATTTACGGATGGACACATATCTGATGAAATCCGTTTGGGACTAAAAAAATGTAATTGAAAGACTGACAGAGAGTACAGATGAAGCAATTTGGGCTACTAATCAGGTAGGATAATTAAGGAAAAAAGTATATAACATTGTAATTTCTCTAATTTATTTTTCTACATTAATGTCTTCAGATTGACATATACAATATACGTGTTGGAAGCTTTGGAACAACGACTGTGCGGAGAACTATCACACAGACCTATCCTGGTATTGATTGTAATGTCATCTCTATATTATTCAAGGACTTATTATTATTTTATTGACTCTAATATCATTTCTGTGTTTTTTTTTCAACTGAATGGTGGTTGAATTATGGAGAGAGTGCTCCTGCACTAAGGACGATTGCTATTAAAGTCCTTAGTCAAACTACATCGTCTTCCAATTGTGAAAGAAACTGGAGCACCTTCTCGTTTATCTACACTAGGAAATAGATTGACAATGCAGAAGCTAAATAAATTGGTCTACATCCACTACAACCTCAAGCTTCGGAGTAGAAATAGAAGGAGAAGACAGTTTGAGGATCATCAGGATTATTTCTGTCCAATTAATTTGGACTATATCTTTTCAGAAGAGGATACTGTGTTAGGTCAATGGCTGGAGGAACAAGAAAAACCGTTGTTAGACCAAGACCCAGAGTCTGAGGAGTTGATGGAGGAATTGACTGGGGATAGGCCTGAGCCAGTGAGGGCCGCAGAAAGGATATAAGAAATAAACTTGACAATGCAGCAAGGGCGCGCTGATACGAGTGAGCCAAGGGGAAAGGAGGTGGATGGGGAGAGTGAGTCAAATATTTCTACTTCTTCATCATTAGCAGGAATTCCACATGACTCTCCCGGAGATGAGGGTCATTATAGAGATGATGAGCCTGTCACTTACAAGACAGTTGAGCATTTTCTTGATGCTACTGAGTTAGATCCTCGCCGTGGCTATGTCAGACTTGGTGGACAGACTGAGGCAGGGGGTAGTAGTAGCGCCGCTACTCATGGTCATCATGGGAGTTATGTTGGCCAAGGTGCCATGTATGGATAGCATGAGGGTTATGTTGGCCAACAAGGTGCCATGTATGGACAGCATGGGGGTTATTCATATGACCCTAATTGGGTACCCCCTTCACCAACACCGATTATTTCTATTGAACAGATGTTAATTGAGCAAGGGAGGCTTCCCCCACCAGTTTCCCAACGACCTTTTCATGCCCCTCATGCCTATTTCATGTCATTTGAGTACAACCAGCCATCTCAATCCACAGGGGATCAAGATTGTTCATCATCTTATCAAGAACAATCTGAATATGGTCATGGGTATGGTAGTGTTGCGCAACAGTATAGAGCATATCTTTTTAGCCAATACCGAAGAAATGAAGATGATGATGGTGATATCGAGCCAGGGCGACACTCCACTTAGAATTAGGCTGTCAATCTGTCATACACTCATACTCATCAATCTCTCCATAGTCTCTGCTCTCCACTAGTCCCCTCTAATTTCAGGTAAACCATGAACCTTTTGATGCCCAAGTGCTTTATGATTTATCTATCTCACTATCATGTTTCTGATTTTAATATGTTATTTTCAGGGTTTTGAATATCACAACTTATTTGATGATTGAGTTAGTATTAAATGATGATTGATATATTATCTTTATTTTCTTATATTTTACATTAATAAATTGATCATGAGCATCAATAATGGTTGCATTATATGAAATACTGGAGAAGATAGCAAACTGCGACACAGACATGACTCATAACTTAAGGTGACCGAGATTTTGATTTATTGTTGTTACTAATGGAAAAAATATTGTTTTCCGGCATTTTCTAATATTCTGGATTTTTTGGATATTTTTGCCAATAGTTTTAGATTAAAAAAAATTCACACCGAGACGACCGCGACGGACCGATATCCGCGACCGATGCCAATATCACATCGGTTTTTCCGCCCGACAATACCGCGACCGAGACCGAGATTTTAAACCATGTATGGGATCGTGAAACAAGTCGGGAGTTTTTCTTTTTACAAAATGACCCCTGTACTTTCAAGAAACCTCAGGATGCCCCTATTTTTTTATGGTTTTACAAAAAAACTCACGTGACTGACCGTTAGACTCCAATCAAATTGTATAAAATATACTGCTTCCTTTCTAAATCTCCTTTTTATTCCTTTTTGACCGATTTACCCTGGGAGAAAAGCTGAAATGAATTGTCACTTGAGTTTTACTCATCGTATGTATCCAACCGAAAATGAATTGAGAATAGGACAAGGGAGGACCCAGAAAGGTTAAAAGGAACGTGCATGTGAGAAATCCAGTGGCACTGCACCGAAAGTGGGTCCAAGTCCCCATCATTAAAGACCTTTGTTGCACTAGTCATGGTCATACAATCACAGATGGACTACATCTAATAGCCCACGTAGATATTTCTCGTTTTGGCAACATTTTTTTTTTTTTTTGGAACTTCTTTTGCCTACCTTATGAACAGACCAACCTACTATACTATGTGCCACACATTGACGGTTATAATCATGCTAGAAAAACTCACTCCTTTTTCCTACAGTCATGTCTACTACCCTTTCTCGGTTTTGGTAAAATTTTGAGGACATGACAAATTAAGCATTTTATCAATACATCTCCTTTTGCTAGCAAATTGTCCTTCACAACGGTTTGCACCCGGAGGTTGTGGGTTCGAAACTGCTCTACCACACTGGGGCCACAGGGGAATTTTATCCGGCTTTCTCTCCTGGGCTCGTAGGGATTATTCTGGTCCAAAGGGCTGGGAACCCTACGTTATCAAAAAAAAAAAAAAAAAAAAAAAAAATTGTCCTTCACATCGGCAAATCATTGGAGCAGGCTACCGGAAATTTTTTTAATTTTTCACCTCCTTTATTTGGTTAGTTAATGGTGGGTAATTATAGCCCACATAGAAATAATTAGAGGATTTGAATCAACTGACTTTCGTTCCACAATTCCTTTATGATTTTTACCATTCCACTTGAGTGTCTCAACCACGCCTTGACAGCATAAATGCAAGGAAAAGCTTGACACTTGACTGAACCAATACCTTTTACCAAGAAAATTAGGTCAGAAACTGAACCAATACCCATTGGGTTGGCCTAGAAGTGGGCCTGGATATGTTGGGATAACACTTGCAGTTGTTGCCTTCCCATTGGCTCAAGAGTCAAGACCCAACCCATCCTTTAAAAAGTGACTAGGTATGTAGTAGCTGTGGCCCCAATCTTGCAGCGACCAATGCAAATTAGTATAGTTGTAGCCTGAAAATGTTTCTTGGTTTCTTGTAATGTTGTAGATCTAGGTACATATTATTTAATGATCTCCATTTATAATTTTTTAAATAATTTCGTTTGGTTCTAAGATTAGTTTGGAACATACCCTATTAGCTGTTTACCTGTAGTATGCTAATATACTACATCATTTTTCTTTTTGCTACGGAATGACAATACTATATACTTGCATATTTATGTAAATAAGATTGCATAAAGAATATAATAATATAATATAATAAAAGGACTATCATAATGTATAGAGGGTCGTTCCTTTCCAGCAACATGCATCATTTTGGTGGGGGATTCTTGTATAATAAAGGAAACCTTATGTGAAGGACTAATACCCCCATGGAAAGTGATGGACATATAATGGAAGAAAATTCTTAAATTTCTACAGGCCTTCCAAAGTTGGCAGGTTAATATCTCCAGGAGAGAAGAAAGCAGGTTGGCAGATGCTTTATCAAGAATTAAACAATTTGGGAATCAGTTGTGCTTAGTTCAAGTCCTGACATACATATGGAAGTCCAAGATGCATTTTGGAGTCAATTCAGTAGTGGTTTACGGAGTGTTGTGTTTCATGCCATTGTTTTGTGTTGTTGCTTGTCTTATGATAAGTCCTTTGATGCTTTCAGTTGTATTGTTAGTGTTTTCTCTAGTCTGGTTGGTCGTCTGTATTGTTCGTCCTGTTGTTTGTCTTAGTTGTTATTTCAATAAAATCTTTTTTTTTAGCAAAAATAAAAAAAATAGCATATTCTGAAAGAAATACAACTTTCTCCTTCTTATCTATATCATAATAAATGAACAGGTTCTGATGGCACTGCGTCTTAATCATTACAGAGCTGCCAGTTTGCTCTACCTATATGGGGCTGGACCTATATATAAAAACAACAAATGATATTGCCTTATGGACTCTAATGATTTATGTATTATTCATTTTTATTGCTATTTTACCTGTTAGAGCACTAGAATAGGATCCAAGATCATTGCTCGATAACGACAAATCTTCCAACATTGATAGGTTGCTTAGACATGGAGGAAGTGCTCTGCCATCAACATTGTTTCTATCAAGATATAAACCTTGGAGATTTTTCAATTCGCATAAACCTGCAAAATTCAGTATGCATGTATGTTTTGATGAGTAACACTAACCAATGTCTGAAAATGCAACAAGAGGTCAAAATAGTCAGTTGGATGGTTTGGTCACACTAATTTGACGGATACTCTTTGAGGTCTCCATAGTGATGTCAAAAGAATGAAGAAAATGAGGTGAAATTGATTAGCCTACAATTTTGGATATAGGATTTGTTCGGATGGGAAAAAGGAGATTAGTGGAGGTAATGATCAACTGGCAAGGAAGCAGTTCAAGTTCTAGACCCAAGCCCATTAGGTCTTGGTTGAGTACATATATACCTCGTAGAGAGTCAATGCTTGCAGAAAGGTTATTATACCAAAGATACAACTCCCTTAAGCTTTGCATCTCAGAGAAGGCTACAAAAAGAAAGAAAATTAAATATTAATATTAGTCGAAACATGACAATTGACAAGATAATGATAGTTAGGAGAATTTCAAAACCGAAAATGAGGTAATATCCAATCCCACGTACACGCATATATCTCCTTTCAATCTCAACCGTCCATCTACCATGCCTCTTTCTGTTACCCATTGATACAGTTAATTGGTGCCCGATCATTCATGAAACAAGGGTAATTAAAAATGGTTAAAGTCCTCATACCTTAAACCCTTAGTACTAGCCCCATTTTGACTGGGCCTAGGGGTCCTAGTACACCCCTTTTGATCATGAACCCAATGGTACCAATAACTCAAGCAGGTTGAGATTTGAGTAGATGTCCACACAAAACCGGATGCAATAAGATCTTTTTAATATTAAAAAAAATGAATACATCATATGTGCACCCTACCTGGTATAATACTTTGTATATAAACATAATAATATCCATAATTATATATACTATGAAATTAAAAATCAAATGATGGAGCCGAGCTCGAGCTTAAACTAAAACCCTTCACAAGCTGTGCTCAAGCTGAAGCAATATGAACATGCTTGAGCTCTAGTTCAACTTAATTGTGAGCTAATCAAGCGAGCTTGAGAATGACTTGATTCTCAAACAAGCCGAGCTCTAACTCAGGCCCAATTAAGCTTGGGCTGAGCAAGTCCTCCAAGTCGGCTCATGTCATGTATACCCCAGAGGATCCGGACTCATTTCAATGTATGCTTTGACATATATATAAGTGTTTCAAGCAGATCCTAAACGACAAGAAAAGAAAGCAGCTTTGGTCTGCTTGGCTGAATGGTTGGCCCCCTTTTCTTTTGTCTCTGTCTTGTGCTCTCTTATTAATTGTTTGCTTACCTTACCTTTTCTGTTTTTACTTTCTTACTAAAATCCCATCATCGATCCTTCCGGGTCCATGTTCTCCTTGTATAGTTCGTCAGATTCCAATCCAAAAGGAATCTCTCTCATTAAAAAAAATCAAAGCAAAATATTCGAATCTGTTCAATCCTATTACATATCACATTCTCTATACTCTAAATAGCCAAGAAATGATTCGTGCCCTATAACCCAATGGTACCATTTTTTTATCATACGTAGAAACTATACATATATTTTAAACATCATCAACCCAATGGTACCAAATAACTCCAAGCATATTGAGATTTGAGTAGATGCCAACACATAGTAACAGAATGTAATAAGAGCAAGTTAGATTATCTTAAAATGGAGCCTACATGGGCTATTTGATTTACCTTGAGGTGCGACCCATCCACCGATATGATTTCCCTTTAAATCAAGTTGTTCCAATTCCTTGAATGCGGCAAATGAGAAAGCATTTGGATACCATAGTTCCAATCTTTCATATCTTATCAAGGAAAGATCAATTGAAATCACCCTAGATGATGAATAATTGCATTTTACTCTATACCAGTTGCAACAATTCTTGCCGACCCAATCTTCATCAAGGGAAGAGCCATATGGATAGTTGATGGTGTCTTTGATTTGTAGGAGACGTGTCCTCTCTTCTTCTAGACACCCGTGACTACACTAAAATTAACAACACCAAATGATCAAAAGAAAGAAAGCTGTCTTAAACATTGGCATGAACATCGTAACTGAAGCTTTTGTCTCACAAAAAAGTAGATAGAATGTATAGCAACATGAGGAAGGGGGATATTTTAGGCATCACAGAAGTAGCAGGCCATCCAATGGAAGTGTCGGCTTCAATTCACATGCATCGGTCAATGAAGTCAACTTTGCAAAAAAAGACAAAAAAGTGTCCGTATCCTCCAATACTACAACAAGTTCATCAGGCTCGTAGAGCCCACTTATAAGAATTAATCAATATAAATGTCCATCTTTATGGATACCTTTTATTTTGGTAAAGCTCCATTCAATGGAAGAATTATTACCACTCAGTGCTAGTCCATATGAACTACATGAATGAATGCCCGGTGTTAGTCAAAACCCTTTACCTTAAATAATTGGATATGGATTATCATGTTGATAGATTATCATCTAAATTGTGCGGTTCAGAAAATTTAAAGAAAAAAAGATCAACAAGCTCTTTACCTTAAATAACTGGATATGACTATGGCCTATTCCTTTAATGATCAGATTCAAAGAACTCTTGTCCAGAAAGTTTTTAAATTCTCTAAATATGTGGAAATGCCTAAATCGCCTTTGTACTTATAGCATCTTAAAAATCTAGCAAAAACCAAAGGGATTGAAGTTCCAATAATTTCAAAGGTCATTTGAGACCTTTTAGGTAGTTAAAAATTTAGAATTCTGGTGAAGAAACATGGCATTTTGCTATGTTCCATTGCTGAAATTTCAAATTTCTTATAGAATTGTTGACTTGAAGGGTGAAACTCGATGTCCAGTGGGACCAACCTAAGAAAAACTTAAGCTTAGGCAGCTTAAAAGGTAAGACCTTATCACTTTGGTAGGACATCCCTATTTTTACTTTAATAAAAGTTGTCCCCACTGTAAAATTGGTTGAAGAAAGAAAGAATATTGTGATTATAAATATATAGTGATCTTGGTATCCTCTGCCATTTGGAATCAATATTATTGTTTAATGAAGCATGAACAGATTGAGTGGACTGATTGAGGTATTTTTTCAAGTAGATTTAACAGTTTCTTCGCTGATCTTTTTTATTTTATTTTATTTTTTAATTTTTTGGTTACTTCTACTCAATGATTCTGTTTTTCTTCTATGTCTCCTTCTAAGATCTATTAAGTCTGTGATGATCTGTTCTACGATGAATCCTTTGATATGGACCCATTGGCCCCCTATTATTGATAGATATAGATTATAAGTAGATAATGTCACATAGGAAAAAAAACATTCAATGAACAAGTAGCCAAGGGACAATGCAATATCAGACATAAAGTATGAATCTTGGAAAAATGGTTTTCACAACTTGTGAAGCACTATGTCTGGTTTCAGAAACTAATATCAGGTCTTTTAAATGATGTATACAAGAATGATTAAATTAGAAGTAAATCTTAGATAAAATTGCCAAAATGACTCATTTGCTCGTTATAAAATGATGGTGAAGAACAAGCTAGAAAAGCAAAGAAGTATTGCACCAAATTCCAACACTCTGCAATATTGCAAGAAGGAATGCTTAAACACATGTCATCTATTTATGGAGGACATTCCAATATTACACATAAGGGCATATTTGTCGTCAATTACATTTGTCCTAATTAGTAAGACCACCATTTAAATAGTTTTTTTTTCTTTTTGTCCACATCCTACCCATTAGACCAAATTCTAAGGGCTTGTCTACATTTAGAACCCCTATAGTAAAAGTAGTACAAAGAAACTTGTTATATAATAAAAGTTATATTGGCAAACTTATTGAGAAAAGAGAGGGTCCATTGCAGCTTTTTTATATCTGTATAACAAAATTACAGATTTTTTAATTTATTTTTCGAAAAAACAGCAAAGGTCTTGGAGCTGATTCAACGAGAGTTTCAAAAAGATAGTCTTCCCAATTTCCAAGAGTTTCTAAAAGATCCATTTCTTTGTTACTTGTTAAGATCAGTTCCATTTTTGAATGCTTATAATTTAGATGTTCTTCATTTAATTGATTCATTAATATGATTAAATGGTAAGAAATTAATGGATTAATGTCTCATTAACCCAAAAGTCAACTAAAACGAGAATTAATGTCTTTTGTGCTTTTTACGTAATATACCAAGAAAAATAGTTTGCTTTGATGGTTTGAGATTAGTGTTGCAAACGGAACGGTTCTGGGTTGGAACCATATTAGATTTGGACCAGGACCCGTTTCTAAATAACGGTTTCGGTTTCGATCAGGTCCGGGTCCGATTTTTACTCGGAACCTGTTTGTTGGTTTTAGACTCGGTTCTGATGGAAAAACTGGAATCCAGTTATGAAACCGGGTCTACCGAGAGGACTAGAATCTAGTGATAGAATCGGTTCTTATTTTCTTCATTTTTTTAATTTTTCTTAAAATAATCATATCATTCAACTTATAATTATACATCAAGTTTATTAGCACCAGAATTATATATAAAAATGTTAAGAAAAGGCTGATTTTAAACTACAATTTACAATATCAAAGACTCATATGTCGGGTCCCAAGTCCACGGGTTGGAACTTATATGAACCCAAAACCGGACCTGTTTATCAATCGGAACCTAAATCGAGTTCTGGACTTGAACCCGTTTATGAATCAGAACCTAAAATAGGTTCCGGACCCGACTTTTTACAAGTCGGAAGTTGCGAGTAATCGGAGAATCAAATACCCATTTACAACCTTGTTTGAAATGAAATATACCATACAATGTATTGTTTACCCCATAGAAATTAGTTACACGATTGATGGCATTACAAGCAATCTCTCTCTCCACATCTCTCTATTTTATGTTGCCAAAAGTCATCATTTCCTTACCCACATGTTTAGCGCAAGCTTCATTTACTAGTTCCATAATATGGATCCCTCCTAAATTTAGTTGAATTGGTTATAACACTGTTGAGTTGTTGAATTAGCATTATAATTAAAGTAGAATTTTCCTCCCATGGAATTATTCTTTTGTGAGACAAACTTAAGGCATTTTTGTGAATATAGCCAGTTATATGGAGGTTATATTAAGACCAAGTCCAAATGTTCAGATGGGTTCCAGCCAGGTTTATCAGCACCCCCAGCTCAATCTAATTACGGAATGCCATAGCCACAGTTGGAAGTTACAATTCAATCCCCGCAGCACAATAAGCATGTAGTTCATTCTTAGAGCTAGGCCTCTTTGTTTGCCATGAAATAAAATAAAAATAGCTCTTCTTACATCTGACTTGACTTTTAATTTTGCTTAGTGCGTTTTTTAATTTTGCTTTCCAACAGTAAAAGCATCCGATGATGTTTGGTTAAATCATAAAAGTAGCTATTTTAACATAGAGGTATCTTAAATTATTTGTGATTAAAATAATCGTATAATTATACAATTGTTTGGTCATGTGAGAAGCATCATCTTGATCTGCAAAATGTTCAAGAGATGGCAATATAGTGGCTCATCATCTGGCCAAAATGACTAAGGCCTTCATCTATTATCCAATTATTCACGAACTCACTGTCAATTCAGCAGATTTAAGGAATTGAAGAGCCAAAATGATTGGTAGTTCAAATCAAGAACTCTTTTGCATTCCAAACAATTAAGATCAAAACTTTTTTATTTATTTCATTCCATGTTCCACGACAAAAGGTTAGACTAAATGCCTGCCGCCCATTCCCTTTGGCATGGGAATGCAGGAATGGATTTAGGTCAATTGTTTTGAGTTAGGAAAGGCTTTTGAATTTAAAATAAGGGTAATTTTAGTCTTTTAATTGCTTGAAATTGACTCGAGAACAATAGAATGTGTTTTTTTTTTTTTCTTTATAAAGTCATTTTTACAAAATAAAAAAAAGCTTAAAGTAGAATGGTTTCTTAGAAGTTTTTAAAACACAAGGATATTATAAACAAAAAACTTTTGGAGTGGAGATGGAGAGTATTTCTATTGTATACCCCCCTTTTCTAGTCTCAAATCATATGGTTGGAAAATGTTCGATGAAACTGATTTTTGGTATGTCAATAGTTCTGATGTAAATGTTACTGGTCATGCTACAAGTCCTACTTCTAATATAGCCCATGGGGTACTATTGTAATAGGTCTTTGTATGTAAATAGTTTCGGGGACTGAGGCGGTTAGTATTACGTATAGTTGTGCCCTGTGTTTTGTCTGAGGCCTGTTTTGTGTTTGCTTTGGTAATGAAAAATCCTTTTCTCAGCAACCAAAAATAATAATAATAATAAAGTCTTTATTCACTATATGAATAATCTTATGGTGGGGCGAAATTCTGTTAGTGTGAAATTTGGAGACATCAAGGTGGTGAAAGAACTCATTTTGAACAGCTCGGATTTGCAATTGGTGGATCCCATGACGGGGCTTCCACTCTTTTAACTCTCAAAGACTTCGAGGATACAGATTCCATGGTGAGTGCAACAATAATTAGTATTCCAGTGAAACAGATCGGTGGAGTACTGTCTACTTTATGACCTTGACTCCCTTTAATCGTATGTAATTTCAGTTTTACATCATGAACAAACAGTCCATTTGCTAGAAGAATTGACTGACCTATGATGCCCAACAAGTAGGGACTCAGAAAGTGGCGTCCAAAGAAAAAGTTGCTATCCTGCCAGCTAAGGCCAAATTGAGTGGATGAAAGTCAGTCATAAATTAAAGCGCAACGTAGTGAACACTCCCTACGTTTTAATCACGTTTCTCGTGACTATGAAATCTAGACAATGATAGTTAGATTTTTCCCCACTTTCCTGTTTTTTGTGGGGTAGAAGCGTAGAAGACAATGATAGATTATCATGTCAATACAATAGTTCATATATGGGTTTTGATTGTAGATAACCTTTAGCCCATTAATAATCGCGCCTAGTGACAAAGTAAATAATATTTTACTACAAGTACCTATGTAGTTTTTATGGACTAAATTCTCTTGAACTGTGCAATATCACATCAAATTATAAACTATGTAATATCGTAAAGATATAATCATTATTTAAATCAACTAGAGGGGAATTTTTATGCGATATCGCATAAATTAAAAAGCTACAGAATTCACAAAAATAGGGGTATGTGATGTCGCACAGTGAAAGACATTTTAGTCCATAAATACAAGATGGGTGCCATTATCTCAATTTTTGTAATAAGGTGTAATTAATATCTATGCCTAAAGGTTACCATAGAAGAAGGTGATAGAGGAGAACGCGTGGAAAAAAAAAAGAGGATATTGCCCATAGAGATGTCCTTAAACTTGACATTTGCTATTTCCCACAGAGTTGTTTGTGCAAGGGATGTACGATATTATAAATATTACCCAATGCGATATGGTAGGGCTATGCGATATTGCACCACTATTGTACGAATAACTTTGCGGAAAGTAATTAAATTTAGACTATTTTTGGGTAAATATCAAATCTAAGGATAGTCGTCTAGTCAAAATCCCTAAAAATATTTTGTTTGTGACGATGAAGCTATCATCGTGTTTAGGAGTACCGAAGGCAAAAAAGAAAGTGAAAAGGAACCCAATGATATTGTGAGTCATATATTATGGGTTTTGGACAAAATAGTAGAGCAAAAGAAATGACGGTCTGCCATTTTGGAATCTTTTGTTATAGGGTTCACTCTTTTAATGAGTCAGGATATAGTAGAGAAAAAGTAAATGATGATTTACCCCACGGTGATCATGGGTGGACCAATCCCTCAAAGGATCTCGATTCGTCCTTTAACCAAGATAAACTCCATGGTGAGTGTAGCAATAGTCGGTATTCCGTTGGGACGGATGGGTGAGGCACTATCAAGACCTTGACTCTGAATTGATGCTATGTTATTTCCATGTAATGAGGAGCAAGTAGTCCATTCGCTGGAAGACTTGACCGACCCACTCTACCCCCCACAACAAGTTGCAGCTTAGACAGTGACCAAAGTAAAAGTAGCTAGGCAAGATGGATAGCACTTGCCTCTTTTGTGGGCCAATATTTGTTAGAATGAGATTTAGAAAGATCTCATACATGGTGACGGTATTCATTTTGAAGGTGAGAGAGCATGGCGCATGATAGCAATAGCACTTGCCTCTTTTGTAACTGGAGATTTGGAAATCTTGATTTATCTCAGCCATTTCGAGTGCCCATCGTTGTCAGTTGTGTCCTTTAATGTGCTTTATAGTCATTAGGAGCACCCAAGACGCGTGTTTTAAGGGGATCATTATAGGTAGGCCCACCATCTAGACTTTGCAAGTGAGATGTGAATGATTTGATGTACTACTGTTTGTCGTAGACAAACTATAGAGAAGAAAAGTCTTTTAATGAGTATAGATCTAGTGAAGGTTTGCCCTGGGTGATGTGACAGACCATGATTTATCCACCCACAATTACCATGATTTATCCACCCACAATTACCATGGGTCAAATCCCTTGGAGGGTCCCAACTCCTCTTTTAACCCAAGAATTCTCAAGTCAAGTCATTGGTGAGGCACTATCAAGTGTCAAGTGTCGACTATCAAGACCTTGACTCTAAATTGATGTTATGTCATTTCCATGTAATGAGGTGCAAGTAGTCCATTTGCCGAAAGACTTGACCGACCCACTCTACCCCCACAACAAGTTGGAGCTTAGATAGTGACCAAAGTAAAAGCAGTTAGGCCACATGAATTGCATTATCAATCATTAAGGAGCAAAGGTAGTCCATACTCCTTGCGTTCTAATCACGTTTCTCATGACAATGAGATCTAGACAAGGATAGATTATCATATTAATTCAATGGTTTAAAAATTTTAGAGAAATAGAGTTAACAATCTCCTTACCTTTAATAATTGGATATAATATGTATCTCAATTTTGATAATTTGGAAGTCCGATAAAATTGTATCCTTTACTTTTAGAAAGTTTATTGCTCTTAACGTAGATAGCCCATTCTTGAATAATTTTCTTGTAAAGTTCACAAACTTCTATCCACCTTCTAATCAAAAAAAAATTTCCGGCCAATGGTCAATTACTCTGGTTGCATTTTGCGCGTGGGCAGCTAGCTAGGGATGGTGATTGGAGGGTTTGCTACTAGTCGGGTAGACCCGAACTCACCCCGACCCACAATTGACTCATCCAAACTCACTCCGTCCCAGCCCTTTTACAACTGGTGCCAACATGTCCCGTAAAAAAAAGTTGTGATTTCCTGTCCGTGCAAAGTCTCTTTTAGGCGCAACGCTTCTTATGGGGCGTCATGTGTGAAAGTGGAACTCATCATGATGATTGCAGAATGCAACACAGACTACCACTTTGGTGCTTATGAAAATATCACTGAATGCTGCACAGAATAGCAAACAATATCAACATTGACGAATCCATCCCAATAAGACTCAATACAATGAAACCATATCCATAAATGAAATGTCCATAAAATCTCAAGATAATACAATGGGACCAGTTCCATCAAGCAGTGATTTGTACAATTAATTGGACAATATCCTACTACCCTCATCAACCTGGTCACTGGATGGAATTAAGAATACCCACTCCAAGCATAGAACTAAAACCACAAAGACCTTTTAGCTCTCATGATGAAATGACGATAATCATTATAATGAAGACAATAATTTGAAGGGGCATTGTTATAATGATATACACTAATGACACAAACACTTACACGATATAGTGGGAAGAAGTAGGGTCTCATACGGCCCATTTAAAGTAACCACACCTTAAACACCAATTTGCTTTAAACAAAGAACATCTATAGGAAATGGAGCCTTCAATAATAAACCTAAGAATACAAACTGATAATGTCCACAGTAGAGCAGTAGTACAAAACACTTCCAAGTATTCTTGAATAAGCAAAACAACTCCAATATTGTCAATTAATCCTCGACTGATAAGGTGCAAAAACAATAAGATCAAATCATAGTCTGAAAATAGTTGAAATTTTGAAAATCCAGTGATGGATAGAGTCAGGTAGTAAACAAATCAAAATTGATTCTTTCTTACAATAGACATATATTCAATCTTGCCCATCTAAAATATTAAAAAAGAAGTACAGCGCAAAGATTTGTCTTCAATTAGGCCCAGGTATGCCTCTGCAGCCTCTCTCAAGAAAAGCAATATATGGCTGTAGAAATGCAGATCAGTCAGCACAACACATCCATTAGCAGCAACATCTAATGTCACATTCATTAGAGTATCCCTAAATACAAATTAACAGAAAGCCCCTTTCAAACTCGCGTTAAGTTCCTTGGCAATTTCATGGACCAACCTTTCAAATGGAAGTTTTCGGAAAAGGAGTTTTGTGCTCTTCATAAGCAGAGAATATTAAAATTAAAAAAAATCCCAAAATAGGTGCATTCAACACTAACATTAGGTAAGTCAAGTTGAACAATTGAAGCAAAAGAAATTCAAACAAATCACTCTGAAAAGCAACAATATCTAACCTTACAATCTTGGGCAAGCATTTTGAATGGCACTTATTGGGTAAGATGCTCTATGATTTTATTTATGGATATCACTGCATTGAAGAGGAAGATAACTCATCAACCACATAATATTAAAAAGCAAAGTTCCAAAATAGGTGCATGCAACGGTAACATTAGCTATTCAATAATTACAATTAAAGGAAAAGAAACTCAAAAAATACATGTCAGAGCAAAGTTCTAATCAGCCTTAAAATGGCAAGAACTAAGTTTGTCTATGTGGAGAAAACTTTGTTATATTTACCTTGTCTATGCAAGTGGGATCAGTCCAGTATTTTGTTAATTCCACATGTTCTAGCAAGCATTCTCTAATTGTTTGATGAATGTTTGTCAATGATATGCAGACTTCTAGGCTTAAGATGGTAATGTGATTTGAGATTATCTAAATCTTAAGATGTTAATTTGGTATCTAAATCTTCTTACGCTCACTCTCACGCCCATCTCCGTCTCTCTCACGTCCAAATTCTACCTAGAATCAGACTACCCCTCTTCCTCCTCTTTTCTCCACCACACATCTCCTTCATCATCAAACCTCAAAAGACCTAAAATCTGTTGTACTTGAGTTTGAAATCTTGAAGATTCAGTGATTGCTGATTTGGGGTTTTGCTTCTATTTTCTTTCTGTAGCATTAATGACAGCTTGGATGAGGTGGTCATGTTGTTACAACCTGATGATACTGATGGTAGAGATGAAGTGTAGCCTATATGTTTCACACCTGGATTCTGGTAATTATCTCTTCTTTTTTTTTATTTAATTCTGGATATGTGAGTTTCAATCAAATTTTTGGCAGCAACACCAATAAATCATGAGTGTATTTTCATATATTTGATTTTACTGTAGAAATGAGAATATCAGTTCGTTTTCAGCCTCATACAAATCACTAAGGATTTTTTTTATTTTTTCCTTTCTTTCGTGGGTTCTTTATTTGGACCAAAAGTAAAATCTCTCTTTTATTTTGAATTTGAGGTCGCCTTTTTCTAGCTTTATTGACTTGTAGTTCCCTATTTCGGAATGGCTAACAGTATTTTGGCAGGGTTATTGTTACATTATCTGCTCAATATTAGTTAACTTTTTTTATAGGTCACTCAATGTTAATATTCAATTCATATGTTGCTGCGACACTTAGAGTCATTCAATACTTATTGGTTGACAAGAAAGATATTCTTAGAGTCATTCAATGGGATAGCATAGGCATGGGATTTTAGTGGAGCAAGCTACGATGAAGATCTAGCTATGATGTTAATGATGTTATTCAATTTTATATGGATGCACTTCCAAATTGAGTAATTGGCAATATGGTCTTCACATCTTTATTAGCTGGTAAAGGTCTTAATTACTTGCAGCATTTTTTTTTATCATAATTCTTTTTGGATGCTATTAGGTCTTCAGTATGTGAGTTTATTGAAATGGTTTCTGTTTTCTGTGTTTTGTGGAAGGTGGCATTGTTTGAATCTGATTCTCAAGTCTTACTGCAATCTCTCCCTTCTTTTCCATATATATGCATGTGCGGAGAGTAAGTTTCCAGCATTCTCTCTGTTTTTTGCCTTTTTCTTTGATAAGCATGAAAACTTTTTGAGAGTCTTTAGGCTTAGTGGTGATGGGATGGAGTTTTTTGTTTCAGTTTTTTTCATTAATGGATCATGGTGAAATAATTTGGGATTTCTTGAAATTCTATTATATTCCTTTTTCAGTGAAGTTGTCTTTAGTTTGTGATTTAGGTTGAATTTTTAAAATGGGTTAGAGGAGATATTTTGGATCTTATTAGGTTTTTTGGAGATTAAGGCTCCAAAATGCAACATTGTTGTGTTATGGATGAGAACTCTTGAAGTCCATGACATTTGCAATGCAAGTACACGGAATAGGTTCCTAGAAGGTAATGTCATGGAATAGGTTTCTCACCATTCGATAGGTTTGCGATCATTACATTTGGAACTTAGTGAAACACTTAAATTTGTTAAATATGCTATCTGTGCTTGTGCTCCTCATAGACATGACTATGCTGTTGTCCCTTAAAAAAAGGCATAGTAAGTGCCCTGCGATGCAGTATGCATGTCATGGACTCTGCCAACCATGAGTCGCTGGCCATGACAACTTGCTTTAAACTAACTCTATTTTGAGCTTTTTGACTGGTTGATGTTTCTTTCTTCAGGGCATATGTTCTATCTCCATGTTTAATCAACTAATCGAGTGTTGGGGCCTTTTATATGAATTTATTTGTTTGATAAGTATATGCTAGGATTGAATTCATGGTCTGATCTGTGTATACCTTTCTTCATTTGAATGCAACTCAAGTATGACTAATGAATACATGGATGTAACAAAAAAATGGAATGGTGGTATTCAACCCAAGTAATTTGATTTCACACATGTTCTCACTTAATCGCGCACACACGCACACACAACACACAAATTGGAGAACTGCAATTCTTCATTCATATCTCCAAGTACAATGACAATTGCATAGACTAATTAATCCAGAAATAACTATCCAAATGTGGTTACTATAACTTACTAACTACATGAGAGTGGTAAAGAAAGTAGCATGTGATAGCCGCTGTACAACTAGCACATAAACATGTGTTTTGGAAATAAAATATTGACAAAATAACCTACTGTTTACCCTCATATGTGACTATACAGTTTACATGTGCAAGATGCACTAATTTTTTACAGACTGTGGGCCTAAGCCTAAAGATGTGGTGGCTCTGTCGTGGCGTATGTGGGATTTGCCTTCTTAGGCATAGGCATGTGCCAAACAAATGTGATCTGCAATTCCAGCAGCTGATGTGAAGAATTAGATGTCTAACTAATGTCATCTTACCATAGATAGGTGTGTCTAATTATATAATTTGCAATTCTAGAAGCATATAAATTGTAGTTGTACATGAACTGCAATACCGGATGTCCAAGAGATACCATTATTACATGCTCTTCTTGGCCTTTACAGGCGGTGATAATACTAATGAAGGAAATATTGTGGTACAGAAATCAAAAGGTTGAGTGTTGCTGCCTACAATAGCTGTTAACTTTGATCGTTGTCTCGTGGGAGAGGTGAGCAACAATTTGAAAACCCTGTCATGTTAATGGATGTAGAGAGTAATTTTTAATCAAGTTGCATGTATCTATTAAATAGGTCTTGTCAGTTGGTGCTGAAGTTGGTGGAGTGAAAACTGGGACGAAGGTAAAGGAAACAACTGAATATCAGGAATTTGCCTGTTCGTGGGCGGTGGGCTGGATACTATAAGTTAAAATGTATTCAAAAACATAATTGCATATTTTATGCCATTCTCATAATTCCCTTTCACTTATAAATGTGAAGGATTTGGTGTTTTGCTATTGAGTTTGTTATCAAAGGAGGCTAACCGAGCTTTAGTTTCAGGTCCTTTTCTCGGATGTGAGAATCACACTTATCTTAAGATTTTTACCCATGATTATGAGGTGAGAATCAAACTTATCTTAAGATTTGAATGTAAAGACTTTCCATTGAAAATGAATTTTATTTTTTATTTTGGCAATGAATGTACTATTTAGAGGGCATACTTGACATTGGAGTAGTAACCTGTTGTCTTATTTAATACATAGAAAATATGGGTGGCACAAAACAATCATTGGGTGGTTTGCTTGAAATCTGGAAAAATGATTAAATAGGCACAGTTTAGCTCATCACCAAACCAACCAACCAGAGTTCACTCATGAAAAAGCTCAAACGTAGGATGGTTGTCTCAAAACCCAAGCTGCCCCAAAGCTTTCTTTATGGATAGTCATGTATGAATGGTGCCAATACATTTTCACCTTGTGGATATTCTTATTTTTTGAGAATTTTCAAGATCAACCTCCTCCATAGGATTTGAAAATCCTCACTCTTACGGATTTACGTAGCAATGCTAATTTGTTCACAGACGTATGCACGAACACACACTAATATTGATGTAAAATCCTCAATTATACAAATCTACGGCCATAAGGAATTCTGAAAATTTGTGAATTCCTCATGGATTCCTCATCTGCTACGAAATGTACCCTAAGGGAGGTTTTTTTATTGGTCATTTTTAGATATTCATCTTTGATTCTTTGTTTTTATCCACTTATAGAATTACAATGTCTTAGAATTCAATTAAATGAGACGAACCCTATTTGATGACAAGAATTTGAAAGTCTTTTTAGGGTGCATTTGTTGTGCAGTGACAGGATTCCACTCTCTGTGGATTTCCATTTCTCCAAGATAAAGGAGACCTGTCATCTTGGATCTGTGGGTTATAGGCCCACTACACTTCTGCTGCGCTATTCTGACTCTACAAGGATTCATACAAATATCTTCTCTTGCCGGTAATGTCTGTAATCAATCTCTACTTCAGATGTTCAAAACTAACCTCACCCTTCTCAAACAACACTAAAAGACACTACTTACATGATCAATTTATCAACAAATCTGCACTCATAGAAAATTCTGAACAGTCATCTACTATAGTCTGCATACGTGACAATTCTGAATTTCTGACACTGTGGCAAGACTACACACCACACAATACTAATCTCTGTCAACATAGGCTGCAAAACCCTCATCAACAAACTGAGAAAATCCCATTCAAACAAACCTCTAAACTAAACCTATTAACAATAAGAAAATCATATTCTAACACAATTGCGGTACTAAGACCACACAGTGGGTCATGAGACATTAAATGCTCTCCCCACTTACTAAGAATTTGATCTACAAATTCATTCTCTAAACCAAACCAAACCAAACCAAGCATTTTCCCACTAGGTGGGGTCGGCTATATGGATTTGACGACGCCAATCAAATCTGTTTAGGGCCATGTCCTCCGTTAAATCCATGTAGGCAAGGTCATGTTTAATAGTTTCTTTCCAACTTCTCTTGGGTCTCCCTCTCCCTCTCCTGGCAATCTCCATGCTTTCACACATTTTAACAGGTGCCTCCGTTGGGCGCCTTCTAACATGGTTGAACCATCTCAGTCGATTTTATCTCATTTTATCTTCAATCAGTGTTATTCCTACTTTGCCCCTAATCTCCTCATTCTTCATCTCATCTCTCCTTGTAATCCCGCACATCCATCTTAACATTCTCATCTCCGCAACTTCCATCTTCTTAACATGATTATGCTTTACTGCCTAACACTCTGACCCATATAACAACGCTGGACGTACCGCCACCTTATAAGAGAAATAATTAATCACATTGCCGGTACTAATCAAACAACTATAGAATCCATACTTATGCAGTATAGATATTGTCTAACGGTTCGTATGTCTCACACGCGTCCTCTTGTTTCTAGTCAATTTTATTTCTAAAACATGCCCGCTTCGATACCTTTTGTCACGTCCCAGGAATGGGCTTGGGAATTTAAGTGAGATTAGGGGCCCAATATTAATGTTTAATAAAAAGACCATCCAACTTTGCCCCCAATCATTGTCCCTTAGGATCGAAGTCTGCAGTGATATATAAATATTTTTTATCAATTCACTATAAAAAAAAATACTGCAGAATTTCTTATTTAACCAAAAGGTACAAAATAACATTTCAGAGTATGCACATTTACTCTATTTCTTAATTAAAGTTTATAAAAGGCACAAAAGTAATTTAATTAAACAACATCTACGAAACCTATGTTAACGAGAAATTAAATATACACTAACCATTAAATGAAAGCACTCATGTGTTGGTCAAAACAACATTGTTGTTTACACATCACTCGTACTCACCATCAGGTTGTATCACCTGAATCAACACCTTTGCGTTCCCCAATAGATAAGCTAAATACCTATGCAAGTATAGCATCATCAGGCTACGACTAGTCAACAGGTGAATATATAAATAGAAACAAATATACAATGGGAAGCAATTAAAACAATATTCCATAAGTTCAATGAAACCTGTGATTCATACTCTCATATAAAACCAGAAATTCGTACTAACAAATCCGATCCATACTTTCATAAATTCCAATAAAAACATATTCTTACATCCAAAAATACACCACTTAGGCTTTTACCATGACAATAAGTCATGCCACTTCGGGTCCTTACCCTGTCCATAAGTTCTTTTATTCACCAGATATTCTGGGTACCTAACCCTGTTCATAAGTTCTTTTCTCCAGATTTTTCAGAATTCTGTTACCCTGTTCATAAGTTGTTTTTACGGTGATCAACCGTTCTTTAGATTTTAACGAGAATCTATTACTCTGTTCATATCGAGCTTCGCATTCGTCATATTCACATGTGGATTTAGCTTAGTGGTGTTCATTCATATATATAGAAATTCATATCAAATTCGGAAATTCATACTAATTATTCATATAAACGAAAATAACAATTTCCATTAAAACATGTGAAAAGCCCTCTAATATAGTTTCAAAGGGTTGCATAAAAGTCATAAGAACCTATGGAAAATATCCAGTTTTCAAAAGAAAACAGGAAAATACTGCCCTAAAGTCGGCTAATCGAGTGGTGACCGACAGGTGACCACCTGTATAAAAGTCCCCAAAATGATGTTTTCTGGAATTGTGACCAGCAGGACACCGACCTACAAAGTCGGTTAACCAACTAATCCCAGAAACTTCAATCTGAAGCTCTATCGAGCTTCAATTACAGGGATTTATTCCCTCCCTTAATTATTTCCTGCAATCAAATTTCAGGGCCAAGCCCTCTACACATTACACGTTCATTCTCCTTATTTCATCCCATCAAAACCATCAAATTCATTCTCTAATCATCATCTCCATCATTCTATCCATTTATTTTCCATAAATCCAAACCCATTTAACAATTGGATTCAAAACCATAATTAAACCAATTCAAAGTCATAATCCATAAAACATATGCATATCGATTAAAATAAACACATATTCACTTGCCTTTAGGTGAGAAATCACAAAATGCCCAATTCTTAGCTCAAAAACCTCAAAACCTAGAGAATAAATCAAACCCACATAATTAACCAAACTAATCACTAATAAAGAAGATAATAAACTCATCTTTTCCAATTCTAAGCAAAACACCCAAATCAACTAACCTACTCAAATCAAAACCTTACCTAGAGGAAGGAGATGGGAGAAACGCCAAAACAATGGCATCAAGAGGAAGCTTAGGTTCTTGTGGAAATGGTGATGGTGATGGATTAGGGAAACAATGGTTGGATTGCTCATATGGCCAAGAGGTGGAATGAAAGGAACCAAAAGAAAGAAAGAAGAAGTGAAGCCAGAGAGAGGGAACCGGTTGCAGAGAATGAAAGAAATTAAGAAGTGAATGAAGATGAGGGAGAGGTGAGAGTCGGTTGACATAAAGGAGGGGCATTTTGGGTTTTTCACATTTAAGCTGATTTAAATGAAATGATCTTTGGGTCCATTTTTTATGATGATTGGAAGGTCCGGATCAAGATAGTGTCGCAGGATAAAGTTTAGGAAATTAAAACATCTACCCAATTGTACCAAAATTTTAAAAATATAAGATTATAAAAAAGCCTCCTAAATTCTCTGAAAAATTACTAACTACTCCCCTACTATACCCAAATGAACCCGGATCTAAACTAAACTTTGCACATACGATCTTAATAATTAATCGGTCCTGTTTGGCTTTTAAGTGAGCTTGATTAACTAACATTGCAATTAATTAGGCTAATTACACCGTCAAAGTCCAGGACTTTACAAGCCCTTCCCTTCCCGAAATAGGAGTGGATTCAAATCTATTCTTAAACCTACTTTATTTAAGGAATGTTGAAAATATAATTTTCATGGATGCTAGAATATTTATAAAGTAATTATTTAATTATTTGATTTTGTAGTCAAGTTTCTAATTAGCATATACATAGTCAATCTGGTCATGCATTTCTTTCTTTTATTGTTCATTTGCTTGACTCTATATTCCCTGCCTTTACTTTCTTCAATCACATGCAATCATTTAATTGCATGTGTCGCCAGAAACTGATGCTCATGCTCATATCTTTTTAGTGCTCTGCTAGGAATTACATTAAAGATCTAGCTCGGAGATTTATTGCTGATATAGTATCTACAATGTGCATTAAGGCTTCGCGATGTCGCTAATCCTTGCTTGGAAGGCTTCTTGCTTTGACCAAACAAGGTGTGTGCTTGAACTCCCCGTTCAAACAACTTTTAGATTAGTATTGCTATTGAATTAACATGTCAAATGGCAGATTCTTCTATAGGCTCTACCATGGGGAAGGTGTTTTGACACAAGCTGTCATGTTCATCAATGCAATTAATAATTAAAACCCAGCCAGTCATAAAAAGGTGATAACCACGTTGCTGTAGAATCTATTTTCTTAAGGTGCTCTCTCTTTATAGGAACTTCTAAGTTTCTTATGAGAGCCGTTTAGTTTATAGGTTGAATATAATTAAGTGCTAGGAATGTGAAACTTTGAATGATGGGATTTTTACGAGGCCTGTATTTTTGTGTATTTACTTTAGTTTCTAAATAATTGGTGCAGAAGTATTTGATCACGATAGAATGGAAGTTATGTTTTGTTCATTAATGAACTCAAGTAGCCATAATAAGAACTAGACATCTGTATGTTTTGTTTTTTTTAATGACTGTAAACAGGTCTCTCGAATGTAACATCTTACCAATTTATCATTTCCTATATGAGGGAGTGTAGCTTGTTCAAACTGTTATTTATTTGGACAAATTAGTCACTAAACTACAAGCACTACTTTTTTGGCTCACTATCCCTTAATCCAAGCTGATTTTAAATATTGAATGGAGTACAATTTAAGGTCTACGCCACCCAAATACTAAACACAACGTTCAAACTAGCTCAGCCTAAATTTATTTTTTGGTAATTCGGGCTCTACCCAAATACTAAAATGTAAAGTTCAAACCAAGCTTAAAGTGGGCTACGCCTGTGCATCAGCAGTCCTAAGCACAACATAAATCTTATTTTTAGTAATTGGGGCCCAACCCAAATACTAAAACATAAGGTTCAAACCAGGCTAGGCCCGCCCTACATTATATGTAGGTTTTTTTTTTTCTTTTTTTGTTTTTCTCCAAATTACTTGTAAATATACCCTTCACTTGCTGGCATGCTTCTCACCATGCAGTGGAGTGCATTTGAATTTGAAGTTCATTACCAAGGTTGAAAGACACTGTTATAGTAAAAATCTTGAGTGCAATGCATTCCAAGTTGAAATTGAATGCTGAGAAAAAGCCAAACCAGAGTCAAAAGATATGATTTAGAAGAGTTATTAAGCCAAGTTGAAATTATGCTTGCTTTTTGTTGGATTCAGGTTGTTTGGCTGGGTGGGTTAATGTTGTTTGCTTTTTTAATCTTAAAATTTTAAATGCCCTGCGGGCTGTGAGATTTAGAAAATTGGAGACGGCTGGTTTGAGGCAATATTACAGGCATTTTAAACTTTTAAGTAGTGTTGTTAAATGGTTTTTCTGTTAGTTGTTCCAATCATTGTGTTGAATGAATATTTTTTTAATTTCTTATGATTTGCCCACTAAACTCATTATTGAATTGTAGAATGTTCAATCTTTCGTGGTGCTATTTGTATACAATTGCTAATTTTTCCTTTTACTTATGCCCTAATACTTTATAATGGTAAATGTCTTGGCTAAACCTAACCCAATTTCAGCCATTGCTTGATTTGTCTCCTAACGCATTTAGAACCCATTTCCAGCCACTGTTTTGCCTATTTATTTATGAGAATTTTTCTGTTAGAATTCATTATTTTATAAAGTCATTCTAGTTTTCTCCTCCACTTTCCTTGCGGCAAACAACGAAATACTCGTCAGGCTTCCGCTCTCTTTGCTATTACTCACGATACATATAATAGCAGTATGAAAAGTGTTTATTTTCATTGCAATCATTATATTTCTTTGATGCTGTATTCTTCTTATACTTTCTGAATAAATGTGATCAATCAAGCATCTGCTTATTGACAAATATTTACATTATTTTTATTCATATATATCCTATTTTGTGAATAGGTGTAAGTAACTAGGTATCTGGTAATTGATTGTTATAAATCGTTATTCTCTCTTCTTCATTGTCTTCTAGCTTAATATTGCATGTATAGTTTCTAATATTTACTTTGAAGAAAGTTTTATGTTTATTGTTTCTCTTCATGGTTATAAAATATGGACATGTTGTTATCACCACAAAATTACTTTGTTATTAACCCCTTTTTTATAGATGTAAAAATGGGCCCAAAGAAAGATAGAAGAGAATATTTCAAAAGGTATTACAAAAATTTAAGTGATGAAAGGAAGGAAGAGCTCCGGAAAAAGAGGAGAGATATTTTGTTCAATGTATGGACGGGTACATAGCAGCATCATATATACTTTCCAGAGTCAACCCTTTTCCACAAAAGGCATATTGATTTTTATGCCAATGAGACGCCTATCTGATATCATGATATGATATAAGAAAAATTAGGTATTTAGGTTCCATTTCCTGTTCATTACACTCCAATTCTTATTGGTAAATGATATAATCGTTGGTTTTAGGTGTGCTTCAAAGCGATGTCGTTTATTTTCAAAATATTCCAACTATAAAGAAATCTACATCCTACAAACTTTGAAGTCATTGTCATTGTTTTCCCAGTTGCAAATGCTACTGGCGCTCTTTCTACATGGGTGAAAAGGTACATCACTGAAGAATGTGTCATTCTTGCCAACTCAAAACATTCTTCTATATTGGATATTTGTCTGTAAAAGTATAACGTATGGGCTAATGTACTGAGATTAAAATAAATGCATTATAGCGATACTGCTAAGGATAGGCTACTAGACCAAGGATAAATAATCCAGATTAAATATCATTATCCAATGTTTGACCTTTTTCACACTGATTGTGGACTTGCCATAAGAAGTTTCTCACTGTCCACACTCATGCTGCCTATAGAATGGTTGGAAATGGAATTAGGACTGTCAAGTAAACTCCATTTACTCAACTACCAAAGGAATGTGCCCTAATTATTAAGACAACTTTTAATACTGTTGTTTTATTAAGAGAAATCCTTACAAGTGATCGGAACACCTCATCCATCACACTTTGTAAATGATTCACATCTTTTCAATTTCATGTGATTATTTGCAATGTGTATATAATGTTATTGTTAGCTACATTAGTATCATGAACATTTGTTGTTGATTACAATTTATTCTATAATTTCTACCTTTATGCTAAACTTGATTCCCTATTGTAGGTTTCTACAATTGTTTGAAAAATGTACTAAAAGCCATTTTTAATTTTTTTTTGCAATATTATTCAGTTTAAAAGATCATTACAAGCAAGCTTACAGAGATATGATGTGAAAGCAATTGTTATCACAGGAAAAACTGATTAATTCATTGTTATCTATTAATTGGCAATGAGGTGAATGAATGAAACAGGGGACTTACAGCTGTAATTGATGTATAGCTAATATAACCCATGTTAAATAATACTATTGTTCTTAACTTGTCGGGTTTGTCATGCTCACATTTCAACTTCTACTACTAAACTAGGTTTACAGAACTTCGACTTGGAATAATTCCTGAATTTTCTGGATGCTTAGCTCTTCTTTGGCCATTTGGATGTTACTTAGAGAGTATGCCTTTCATTTATTATCATCTTGGTGTTAGGATATTATCTTCATGTTGTTTTAAAAACTAGGCATGCTTCATGCGTAAATGTGTGAAGTTTCTATTCGTAAGAGAGCCCAAAGTCGTTGTATAACAGCGAATTGCATACCTATTGGAAGAAGTGAAGCAAGTTCTATACATGTAGCTAAGGAACAACTTTCATGATCTGCTGCTATAATCAGCCCTAACCATATTCAAATCTCGAATGGGTTGAATACTTTGTGGGTCTATTCCATGTTTTGTATCTACGAAGAAAACACTTCATTTTATCTCTATATTTGCATATTCCTCTGATGGTGTAGTTATAGCTTTTACCATCAGTAGCCCCCGAAAAATGTAACATATTATTATTAGTGAGTACCAAACTAGAAAGAACTTGTCTTTCTTCATCTATATTTCAGCAAAGTGCCCAAATAATATTACCACCTGTTAGTATAATACCAACATTTCCATTGCACATCTGTTGACAAGTATAAAGAAATTACTAAAATGAATGATTTGAGCGAAACAAGTAAATAGCACAAGCTCAACTTCTTAACAAACCTTATTATCAGTGTTTAAAACTATTCTTTTCGGTGTAATTGCAGTAACTTGCAGACCAAGTGGCAAGGACAGTGCCAGCATACCTTGATCAAAAAGAGCCAAAAGCTTTTGCTACCATCTTACAAAAAGCAATTAGATTGAGTTAGAACGCAATGACAAGATGATTCATGTCCTCAGAACTTCTTATCAAAAGAAGGTATAGAAAATCCTTCAAGTCTCTTATCTTACAACATATATTCGAGGTTGGTAAGTATTATATTGAGATACGTCAATTTGGTATGCTCTTTACTGTTCAATTATATATGTTCTTTATGTTCTCAGTCTTCTTCAGTGTCAAAAGTTTATGGAATTCACGTCACCATTTCAGATTTCCTGTCAAAATCTATCTAATTTTAAGGTGACCGATTCGACAGTCAATGATAATCCTGCTTTTTTATAGTGAGGTTTATCCATAGTTAGGACCCTTCCACTTGTACACATTGGGGATAGTTTGGTGTGCAGTTTTTACTCTAGCTATACTGGTTTTTTTTTTTTTTTTTTATTATTTTGTAACTTTTTCTGCATTGAAATGCTGCAACAAATTGATAGGTGTGATTGTGTTTCATGTTTCTGTGTAGCATTGAGTGAACCTTCATAGACGTTCTACCCCTCTCCCTTCCTCCCTCTATGTAAATTCTTTCCTCTTATAATCTCCTTTCTAACTCATATCAACAAAGAATATGATGGCATTTGGAACCTTGTATGCTCTCTATATATCTGTACTTCATTTTTATAATGCTTAAAATGTGGCCTGGCCCCTCTGATGTATCATTTATTTTTCTTCTTGTTTTATCACATACAAAAAATAAAAATCAATTGAAGTATGATTACGTCGCCTTCTCTCCTTTCTATATAACTGCTAGACTCTTTCATGCTTTCTTTGAAGTGGTTATGTGTTTGTTAGTATTGATGAAAATGCACATAAAGGCGATTTTCAAGGTTTGCTACACTTCTTGGCACTTGCATAAATGCATCATATAGTGGCTGTAGACAGCTTGATTATGTTGGTTTATGTTCATTAAAAGACATATACTGAAGGTAATTTTGTGACATGTTACTATTTTAGTACATGTAAGAATACAACATAGACAATGCATGAAATTAATGACAAATAGACATCAAGCAGAGAAGAGACTAAAGTTTTTGAATTTCATGAATTGTCATCTCTCAGGATCTTCAAATGGACATTATAATACAATGGTTGGCCTGTATTATTGTTGGTGTTTTCATCCAAGTCCAAGCTGATCATTATGTACAGGTGGGACTTAATGTGTGTATATTATGAAAAGTCACTTTTAAAGAAAATTCTAAAATAAATCCCTATTGAGCAATTCCAAACATGGGAGCAGAACTTGGATGACTATCATTACCTGGCCGTGTTTTCCATTCTAACATGCAATTCCAAGTTTGCAACCCGAGTATCATATGGCTACTTGGCTATGATTCGCTGAAAATGAAAATAACTCTTTTTTTCTCTCTAATTTTTTTGGTATTTGTAGTTTTCTATACATAATCAATTTTATTTTTCTTATTCACTTACTATTTCGATTGGCTTCGTCCACTATGCTACCAAAGTTCCAATTCAAAGCAGAAAGTCAAAGAAAACATATAAAAATAGTTACCCAGAAACAAAAATAGATGTATAAGGCGACTCAAGAATAATCCTTCAGGTCTCTTATGTTACAACATATATTCTCTGTAGGTTGGTAGATGTTCAGCATATACTAGCAGAACACGCCCGCGCTTATCGCGGGCAATATAATTTATAATATTAAAAAATAATTAATAATTTTAAATAATTATTTAAAATTAATTATTTAACTATATATCTGTAACCATTGATTTATAATTTATAACCATAGATTTATACAACGTATATCCTTATAGATTAGAAAGAATATTTTGAGATGACATGAGAAACCATCTTTATCTAAAAGTCTAATGTGTTGATAGATGTGTTGAATGTATTAGACTCTATATTTAGATGACTAAAATAAAAAATTTCTCCCAAATCCCTAAAATCTCTCCTTAAATTTAAATTTGAGAGTTTGAGTTTGAGTTGGATAAGTCACTTGAATTGATTTGATTGATAGAACTTATCTCTTGAAATGTATTTGAGATCCAATTTCTCAAATGGATTTAAGATTAGAGTCTAATTTTGCAATCGATTGCGAAATTGGACTCCAATTTCGAAATCGATGCCTGCGTCTTTAATATATATTAATTGAAATTAAACCAAACAAAATATCAAAAAAATGTCAAGTATGTTTGGATGCATGTGCCTTGCACGTGCAAGGCCTAAGTAGTAGTAGCGTGTGTGTGTGTCTATATATATAGGGGAAGTTTCAAGTGCATCTATCCCTCACCATAGGGTGAGAAACACTTCTATAATTGGGAATTTTCAAGTACAAAAGTTATTTTTCAAGTACATAGGGTGAGGTATACTTCCTTGTCTTTATATACAAAAAGGGAAGTGTCCCCCACCCAATAGTGAGGGATAGATGCACTTGAAACTTCCCTATATATATATAAAGGGAAGACTAACTAGTGCGAGTGTTGAGGATAAGGCCTAACTGTTGAGTTCATGAATTTGCACAATTACGCATCATATTAAGATGAATTAGAGATTTAATTGGGTGAATTGCATCATTATTCATCTAATTTCATCAATTCATGCATTTTCACCTAGGAATCTAATTTTTCATACTTTCATACATTTTCTGCATTAACTTAGACTGTTTTGCAAATTTTCTCCGAAGAGTCCCAATTGGAGTAGAACTCTGTCCGGATGGGTCCCGCTTCAATATGGGCTCTTAACTATTTAATGTGTTAAATTAGAACGTGCAGAAAATGAGAATTGCAGACCTCTGTCACGGAGCCCACTTTCAAGCACATTGTCATCCTGGGCCCTGCATTGCTGAATTGAAGTAAATTGAAGAATTCACCATATGGGTCCACACACAAGCCATATGCAAATAAATCAAAGGAGGGGTCCACTCATCATGTCACTTGAAGAATCCTAACTACAGTAGAAGACTTCTCATAGGGCCCACTATTCAAACAGATGAAATGTCTCACATGGCAGGGTCCACAGTGGTTGCAAATTTGAAATTATTAATGGATAATTCAAAGAGTATCATTCTGATTAGAACAAAAGAAGAAGAGTTTGAATCATCCACATCTGATGTCCTTTCAAAGAAGAAAGTTGTATAGAGATAGAATCCATTGCAAATCAAATTTTAAAAGTTAATCCCGTTTTTCTCAGGACAACTAATCTTCAAATGGCCATAACTTTCAATCCGACCGTCGGATCGATGAAATTTACCTACCGTTGGAAAGCTTATTCAAAGTAGATATCCGTGGAGCCCAAGAACGTGCAAATCAGAGCTATATTGACAAAGTTATGAGTCCAGAGATTTTCATGTTCATTTTTAGACGGGCTTGCAAATTAAATCCACACCATTTGCCAAAGCTTTGCTACAAATTCAATTTCAGATTTGAACTTATCAAAGAGAGTGGGCCATAGCATGGGAAATTTCCAAGTGAAGAGAATTTAAGAGGAAGTCCTTGTTGGCTAGGGAATCTAACTAAGCAAGTCTTGTCCAAAAAGTTAACATCTCTCCAAAAGTTACTAAGAAACTCACCTTAACTTGGAAAGCAAGAAGAAGACTTACCAAAGAAGGAAGATTCTTTTGCTAAAAAAGAGGATCTAGAGAGAAAGAATAGGGAGCTCATGCCCTATTTAAAGAAGGCTTTGGATGTCAAAGGGAGCAACCCTCTTCTCCAAAAGAATTGTCTCACGTGGAACTCTCTCTCTCTCTCTCTCTCTCATATATTCCCTTCTTTATTTCTTCTTTTCCATTTTTTTAGCTAGTTTCTTTTCTCTTTTATTCTTTTGGTAGCCTTGGGCCATGTCCAAGGATTTATTTTGAAGGAGAATCTTTGTGAAGGAGAAGTTGTAATTGCCATGAAGTATACAATGAAAATCACATCTTTGGCAATGGAGGAGTAAATTCTTTTGGATTGGAGCACAAAGATGAAGCTAAGTAGATTTTTAATTTAATCTATGTTATTTTTCTATTACCATTTTGTCTCTTTTAAATGCATGCTCTATTAGAATAATAGATCTGTCTTCATGCCTTAGGCAATCTCTGTTTTGATTTCTAATGAAAATAATTTGATGATTTATACTTATTTTGATAGATTATGCTTAGGGCTGAGATCCTTTGATAGTTTATGCTTAATTTGATGAGTCATGCTTATGATTTTTCATTCTTTTATGAGGTGAAGGAGGTCTTGGGTTGTAAACTTATTCTTTTTAAAAATTGATTTTTGCGAAAGACAAATCCTCCGGATCCGAAACATTGATTTGTTTCTGATCTGAGTTATTTTGAGACAAATAGTAGAATAATTGCATGGATGGATTAATTATCTTGCTTAGTGGATTCTGGATGCTCTGATCTGTTTTATTTATTGGATTGGTTTGTGTTTTGAATTTTGTCTAGTTTTTCTTACATCTCAATTATTTATTAATCCTTAGTTTAAAAATAAAATAAAATAAATTCAGATTTTTAAATTTTAACTTAGTAGTGCTCCTTGTGGGATCGACCTGTAATTGCCACTATCTCAACAAGATAGCTGTGCACTTGCAGTAATTTTAATGGATTGATTTAATTCACATCACTAACCCTCCAATCACTCAACGGCATCCAGCGGGTCCATATGCAGTTCTTAGTGCAGGTTAAGATCAGACACTGATGGGCGCATGATGGCGTTGCCTTTCTTGGGGCCGAAGAGCTCCAAAAATGGTGGACGTGCAAAAATCCGGGCGACTTTTTTTTTTTTTGGTCTTTATGTCTACCCAGCATGTGGATATTTTGAGTGGAGATTGCTTTCCCTGGTGCCCTTCAGTGCGCCTTTTGAACATTAGGATAGTTCTTGGGAGCACCCAAGCGGTGTGTTTCAAAAGGATCTTGGAAGGTAGGCCCACCATCTAGACTAGGGGTGCACATGGGTGGTTCGGATTAGTTTAGAGGGGAAACCATCAACCAAATTGAACCCATCGGTTTTCTATTTTTCCAGATCGAACAAAACCGCCCAGGTGCTCGAACCGAATTGAACTGGTTTTTTGGTTTTGTTTTTTATTTTATTTTTTTCACAAAAAAACTGTAATTCAAACTTGGTCCATTAAATGGAATGAGGATAAATTGTAATGAACACTAAACTATATTTCATAATTCGTTTCAACTAAGGAACCATACATCAAAGACTGGATGAACTCTTTCCATCCATCATCCGGTTGTGTGATTGAAAGGACCAGGCCAGGTTCGGCCAACTTTTCAGGACTACTGAAGCAGTTCAAATCTTCTGGTAAAATACACCAACAAAATAGTCAAGTACGTACTATTTATCTATATAAAACCTGGACTATACTACATTGCTTGATCGAAACCAATGAATTTAACAGAAAATGAATTAGTTTTTTATTTTATTTTTTTAGTTTTGCCAACAAGATGGGTTCGAGTGGAATGTAACCCTAATTTTGAACTAATTGCTGAGATGGGCTTCTTCATAGTTCACTTTCTCTTTCGTTAGACCGTCCGGGCAGTGCTACTAAAAACCTAATAATGTACACTTCTTGTAAAACTTTCATCAAACATGTAACATGCAAGTAGAACATACATGCGCTTCCCCTAACGGTAAAATAGTCAAAATTCAATACTCAAGTTATACATACTGTTGGTTCGGTTTAGGCGGTAAACTGTGGGTTCAAACCGATAACCGACCGATGTAAGGTAGTATTTATGATTTTCAAACCGTTGAGCAAACCGATCCGAACCAACCAGTTCAGTTGGTTTGGTTCGGTTTTGCGATGATACTGGATTTTTTGTGCAACCCTAATCTGAACCGTCTGGATGCATGCGTGAGTGTAAGGGCCCGATCTCACAAATTCGAATTTATTCAATTTTGCCCGTAGATGTGATCACATGCGGACCCTATCCATTTTATCGGACTTTTATTTAGTTAAATTTAAATTATTTTGATAATTATTATCTTTTATTGTTATTAGCATTTTCTTAGTGGAGCCCATCTTTGGAATTGAGATTAGACTCGATTTAAATTTTGAGTAAGAATGTGATAAGGTACCTTAGTAAGATGAATTTTTTTGTTGAATCCAAACCCTTTTTGCCTAAGCCTAGTTTAGTGTGGAGAGAGGACTCCTTTTATACTTATCTTTCCTTTCTTTTGCGACTCTTTCTCCTTTCTATAAAAAGGACCCTCTCCCTATTCTTTTTCCCCCTCTTACGATTTCCTCCTTCTTAAGATTTGCTCTCCTCTTACATGTATCTCTCTCTCTCCCTCTTCTCTATTGTCTTATTTGTTTACTTTTTATGGAATACTTCTCTGTCCTTGTTGTTTTCTTTTCATAGTTTAATATTTTTACATGATGTCCCACCTCATCACAGACTCATCAACACCTTCAAAACTTAAGCACCACCACCCACGGCCCACCTTGATGAGCCACTTTTCTCCACTCCCAAACGTCAAAGTCACCATCATCATCTTCTCTCCCATCATCTACACTGAACAACCAGCCAGATCTAGAAACCTGCAATTAGGACCCATCTCTCCAACGGATCCGAATATGGCTTGCTTGATAAAAAAAATATAGGCCCACACATCTGAGTGTGGACCCTCAGGCGACCCAGGTAGTGCTGGCCCCAGTAGATTGGGCCCAGTTTGGCCCATCATCCGGAGGTCCCAATGATATGGGAATCGTGGAACCCTATAACGGAATGGAGATGACAAAGGCACTGTTTTACTCTTAGGACATTTTGAAATTTCGGAACAGACCTCCACTTTACGTCAAATATAGCAGACCATCTTGTTGAACATGATTCCGGTGAAAGCCGTACTTTTTTTTTATAAATGCTATCGGAGGCTTCCAAACCTTTTTTTATGCTAACGAAGGTTGTAAGTGCAGAAATAATATACTCACAAGATCAGGATGCCTCTTAGGACTTACTCAATGCATGGAGGAGGTAGCTGCGACGGTATGAACCTGAAAGAGGAGAAAGACAAAGGTCAGAGGACCCTGGCTATGGGCAGCGCAGGGCTCTCCGATGCTTAAGTTAGCAATGGATCGGAGAAGGAGAAGAAGAAGAAGAAGAAAGACTGAGTGTCTATGTCAGAGTGCTTACCCTTTGCTCCCTGTGGCTCGTGCCTTATATATGGAACAGTTTTGGGTGAGTACTAGTGGGCTTGGTGATGTGACCTGGGTCACATCAGCCCACAAAGTCATTAATGAAGGTCCATCATAGCCCTCTTTGCATTTAATGCGAATCCGATCAGCCCATGCTGCATTTAATGCTAGTCACATTGGGCCTGACCCTGCCCAGATCTAATGATGGCTGGGGTCCCATCAGACCCCTTCCTTGGGCCTTGCCACGGCAAGGCCGTGGCTGTTAGCTCCAAGCGCAATAGTGCATTGCCGAGATCGCACTATCGAGACTGAACGGGGTGTGCGGCCGAACTGAATACTGTTTGGCCGAGACCAGCACGTAGTGTCGAGACCGAAGTGGATCGGATCGTAGCCGAGATCAAGGGACGTGGTCCCCCATACAGTAGCTAACTGAGCACACCCTAGCCGAGACCAAGAGAAACTGGTTCACGAAATGGGCCCCCACACAATAGCCCCTCAGTTCTTGACCTCTAGGGCTTTCTCGGGCGCTAGGGTTAAGAGCTGGACCGATCTCCCGAGACGGATAGTGCTTGCCTTCCATCTGCCTTTTGGTCAAGGGTTGTGACTCGTTCGGCGCCAGACGCCGTCACTGCTTCGTCTGCCAGAGGCAATAAAGGGGGTAATAAATGCGGGGGCTATGATTAGCATGGGAAGGCGAACCATCACTGCCACACCGCCACGCGTTATTGCCTGGTAGGCTGTCTTGTCTTCTCGAGGGGGGGCGTGCGACGCAAGCCGAGGCGACATCTCACGCGTGTCCCGCTTCGAATTCCGGAATGGCGCCCATTCCTCCCCTTTATATTCACTTCTGTCTTCTCCCTTTGTCATCTCTGCAAACGAACCTTGTCGAAGCTCTGCTAGAACCTCTGTTCGCCGGAACCTTCACTGCCAGAACCACCTCCGTCGCCTCCTAGCTTCGTCCAGGACTTCCTCTAGGACCAGTGAGGGATCAACGGCCTGAGTTGTGATTTCGCCCGAGTCTGTGAGTCTCCCTGCCTCGATTCTCTTCTCTTCCATTTTGTATTTCTGACCTAAACCCCTCCTAGGATCTGCTCCGTCCCTCAGGTCCTTCCACAGTTCAGACCCCTAGAGATTGTTAGGGTTCCTTAGATTCAGAGATGGGGATTTTCACCCATTGGATAGATTCCCAGGCCGGCCTGGCAAATCTTAGGAGAGTCTACATGATCCCGGACGATGTCCGGATCATGGCAGCCGACCCCTCCATCTACTCATTTCACAACGGCTGGATGCCGTTTCCCCTGATAGCCGTGATCGAGGGTGGGGTCAGATTCCCCGTGGCCCCCCTTCTTAGGTCTTGCTTGGAGACCTGGAACCTTAGCCCTTGCCAGCTGATGCCCAATGGGTATAAAATCATCATGGGCATCGCCGAGCTGAATAAGATTCTAGACATCGGCCTCGGCGTCCATGATATAGAGGATATATATGACCTCTGCAAGTCCAGGGAGGGGGTCACCTACTATCTTCGTGTCAAGGCCAAGTGCCAACCCCTCGTCACGGCGTTGGAGGACTCCAATAAATACGCCGGAGATGACCGCCTGCTCGTCTCGGGAAACTGGGAGTTCGGCGAGACCGAGACCGAAGCAGCTAGGAGGGTCCGAGTCCCTCGACGCTTCGGGACTCCACCGAGTAAAGACCTAACTCCCTGGGTTTCGGATTTCTTCTTATGTTTGATCTCTGCTGCCGGATTCTAACTCGGCTGTTTTTTGCAGACCTTTCTCAGCGCAAGCGCGAAGCCCAGCTGAACGGTTGGAGAAGGCACTCACCTTGGCTGAACAAGGTGTACTGCTACCACGGCCACCACACAAGAGCTGCCTACTCTCTTCTGAAGTACGAGCCGAGATACGTGTCTTATACACGGAAATCCGGCAACCCGGAGAGATTCGCCCCCGATCTTGCAGAAACCAGCGGGACCGTCTCGGTTGCGTGAGCGTCCGCAACGTTGGCTGTGGTCGCGGGCATCCCGCTAAGGGAAATTGAAGACTATACCTCCGGAGCCGAGGTAGACTCTCCGACAAGGGAAGTTGAGAACTATTCTTCCGGAGCCGAGGCCGAAGCCGACAATATGGAGAGGCGCAGGCCCGCGTTTCAGCCGCGGAATCTGGCGGACACCGTCCTCGGTGGCGGTAGACAGGCTGCCGCACCCCGCACTGCCCCGCCCTCCTTCGGGACCATCGTCCCTGCCAGAGTTGAGGCCCGACCTCCCCCAGACTCGGAAAGCGAGAGGCCGAGGAAAAAGGCGAAGGGGAAGGGGCTGGATCAGGAGGAGCGATCACGGCAACGTTCACCCCAAGCTGCGAGGGAGAGGGCAGCGGACGTGATGCCCACTCCGGCGGTTCCTCTGGTGGAGAGTCGCTCCGAGCCCCAGGCGGCAACGTCCTCGGGTGCCGAACCGGCCGAGTTCAGGCCGGACATGAAGCTGAGGAAGGGGAGGCCCCTAAATGCTGAGGACAGACTGGTGGGGAGCCCAGATGTCATTGCGGCGCTCAGCCGAGCCTGTGCACTCCCCAAGGACATGGAGAGGCACAGGTCGGAAGACTCCCCCCTGCTGCTTATGAGGACCATACAGCACTCCCTCGCTGTAAGTGCCCGACTTTCCTGGTCACAGGTGTTTCTATCTTTTGATATTTCTTACTTTCGTGCTGAGCTTTTTTCGTTTGCTCCGCTGCAGGCTGTCCAAAGGCTCCAGATAGTCGCTGACAGAATAACGGAAGAGGACAACCGGCTGGCCCGCCTAGCAAAGGAAAAGCAGAGAGCCGAAGCCGAACTGAAGGCGGCCAAGGTGGAGCTGAAAGCGGAGGCGGCCAAGACTGCAGAGCTCAATGCTCAATCAAATATAATGGCCAGCGACCTCTGCAAAGCAAGGTCAGAGAGCTTCGAGCGGCAAACGAAGCTCCAGGCAGAGGAAAAGAGGTCGGCGGGGTTCAAGGCCGAGCTGGAGCTGGAAAGGAAGGCGAAGGAGGAACTTCTTGCATCGAAGGAGGAACTCCTTGCATCGAAAAAAGCCGAGGTCGATGCCGCCTTCCTGGAGGGGACTGAGGAAGCTGCGAAAATTTATGTTGATCAAATCACGGCACTCAGCCCGAAGCTGTACCGACTCGGCTGCAAGGCCGTGTTGAAGAAGATGGGGGTTCCTGCAGATGATCCGATATATCAGAATCTCCCCGAGCTCGGAGATGAGCCCCTAGATGATGCCCTGGCCGAGACCCCTGCCACTCCGGCCGAAGTCCCTTCCGAGCCAACGCCTGACCCCGTTGAAGAAGCTCCTCAAGCCGAGGCCGCCGTGGTCGTTATCGAAGACATAGAAGCAGGGCCGTCGACTTGACTTCCTCTTTTCTTCTTATAAAATGTAGTCTTTGTTTCAAACTATTTCAATGTAAGCTCCAGTGTATGTATCAATGTTATCAATGAAAGGCCCTTTCTCATATTTGTCTCCTGTGTGGTGTGGCTTTTATTTGCTTTCCTTTGTACGCTTTCCGTGAGTGTTATGAGTCTGGGTGTGAGTTCGGACTAGAGTGGACCGGTTAGATTAGGGTTCTCTGTGAGCGCTCTGACCCCTTGGAGGCCTCTTTTATTTCGGCGAGACCAGAGAACCGTATCGGACCTGTCAAGGCGGTGGTAGACTGGGTACCATCATCGACCGATGCCGTTTCGGCTGATCTAGGTGGCTGAGTGCCAACCATAGCCATGGCCAGTTCGGCTGCTCGTCTAGGTGACTGAGTGCCAACCTGAGACATGGGCCGTTTCGGCAACTCGTCTAGGTGGCTGGGTGCCAACCTTAGACATGGGCCGTTTCGGCAGCTCGTCTAGGTGGCTGAGTGCCAACCTTAGACATGGTCCGTTTCGGCAACTCATCTAGGTGGCTGAGTGCCATCCTTAGATATGGGCCGTTTCGGCAACTCATCCAGGTGGCTGAGTGCCATCCTTAGATATGGGCCATTTCGGCAACTCATCCAGGTGGCTGAGTGCCATCCTTAGATATGGGCCGTTTCGGCAACTCATCTAGGTGGCTGAGTGCCATCCTTAGATATGGGCCGTTTCGGCAACTCATCCAGGTGGCTGAGTGCCATCCTTAGATATAGGCCGTTTCTGCAACTCATCCAGGTGGCTGAGTGCCATCCTTAGATATGGGCCGTTTCTGCAACTCATCTAGGTGGCTGAGTGCCATCCTTAGACGGTCTTCCATACTCGCACCATTGTCGCTGTCACATTGCCATTGATCATCAACTTGCCCCAAAACGAACGTAGTTCTATTAAATCCAGAAGCACTATACAAACTAAAAATAGAATTTCTTGAGGTGTGACGCGTTCCATGGTCTCGGAAGAGGCCGTCCTTCCATGTCTTCGAGCCGATAAGCCGACCGTCCAGCAATGGAAGTGACTTTAAACGGTCCATGCCAATTCGGCGCTAGCTTCCCTTGATTCGGATCTTTGTCCCCTGGGAGAGCCTTCTTGAGGACCAGTTCTCCTACAGAGAACTTCCTCTCTCTGACGTTCTGGTTGTAGCCCCTGGCTAGCTGCTGCTGGTAGACGGCTAGCCTCACTGCAGCTGCTTCCCTTCGCTCGTCCGCTAAATCTAGCTCCCTGGCCACATTGGTTTCGTTCTGTCCACGGTCAAAGAGTTCGGACCTCAAAGTGGGGAGGCCGATCTCCAGAGGGATGACTGCTTCCATGCCATAGGCGAGCGAGAAGGGGGTAGCCAAAGTGGAACGCCTCGGAGTAGTTCTGTAAGCCCATAGGACGCTCGGCAGTTCTTCCACCCATCTTCCCTTTGCTTGGTCCAGCCGTTTCTTGAGCCCATCGAGGATCACCTTGTTGGAGATCTCGGCCTGGCCGTTACTCTGTGGGTAGGCTGGAGTGGAATAATGGTTTCGGATGCCGAGCTCCTGGCAGAAGGTCTTGAAAAGTTTAGAGTCGAACTGAGTTCCGTTGTCCGAAACCAGCGCTCTGGGAATGCCAAACCTTGTGACGACATTCTTCCACACAAAATTCTTGGAGTCTCGCTCTGTGATGGATGAAAGTGGCTCTGCTTCAATCCATTTGGTGAAGTAATCTGTCGCCACAATAAGCCATCTCTTGTTCCCTGGGGTTCGGTGGAGCGGGCCCACTATGTCGAGCCCCCACTGGGCGAATGGCCACGGGCTAGAGAGCGGGCTGAGATCCTGCGCGGGCTGATGGAGAGAGTGTGAGAACTTCTGACACTTCTCGCACTTCTTCGCATATACCTGCTCATCTTTCTGCATATACGGCCACCAGTAACCCTGGCTGATGGCTCGGTAGGCTAGGGACCTTCCTCCGATATGGCTCCCGCAGATTCCTTCATGTATCTCGAAAAGGAGGTCCTCGACCTTACTTGGATGGACGCACTGGAGGTACGGTCCCGAAAATGATTTCCTGTAGAGCTTGACCTCGGGAGATAGCCAAAACCGAGCTGCCTTGAGTCTGACCCGGTGGGCTTCGCCACTGTCCTCGGGGAGCCTGTCGTCCTTAAGGTAGGTGACGATGGGGTCCATCCAGCTCGGGCCGAGACCGAGGCACAACACATCCCGAGGTGGACGTAGTTCAATGCTGGGTGCAGCTAATGATCCGACTTCGATGCTTCTCTTTTTTCCTGCCTCAACAGCGCTGGCCAAGTTCGCAAGAGCATCTGCGTGAGAGTTAACTTCTCTGCCAATCTGCTTGACTTCGGCCGTGTGGAACTGAGAGAGCTGCTTCTTAGCCAGGGCCAAATACGCGGCCATCCGGTCGTCGCGAGCCTGATAGTCCCCAGTCAGCTGGTTTGTCACCAACTGTGAATCGCTGAAGACCACCAGCTGTTGAGCTCCGAGGATATGGGCGCTATTTAGTCCGGCCAAAAGGGCTTCATACTCAGCCTCATTGTTTGACGCCTTGAAGTCTAAGGTCAGAGCCTGCTCGATGACCAGTCCTTCTGGCGATTGGAGAACAACTCCTGCTCCGGCTCTTCTCGAGGTGGAAGATCCATCGACGAAGACTTTCCAAATTGGGGTCTCGGCTTGGTATGGTGATTGTTCAAAACCCGTGGAAGCCCCATGCTCCTCACCCCCCAGTTCGGTGCCGAGCTGGGTTGGTGCCGAACTGGAATCAAATTCGGCAAGGAAATCTGCCAGCACCTGCGCTTTTATCGCTGTCCGTGGCTGATACTGAATCTCATACTGCCCCAGTTCGACAGCCCATCGGGAGATTCTTCCTGAAAAGTCAGCCTTTCTAAAAACAGACTTGAGTGGGTGCTCCGTGACAACCACAATAGAATGGGTTTGAAAGTAATGGGAGAGCTTTCGCGAGGCGCTAACCAGCGCCAAGGCGAGCTTCTCCAGAGGCAGATACCTGGTCTCGGCATCAATAAGGGTCTTGCTCGTATAATACACTGGTTTTTGAACCGTGTCCTCTTCTCGGATGAGGACTGAGCTGACCGCATGATCCGAGACCGCCAAATATAAATACAGGGTTTCCCCGTGGGTCGGGGTTGATAACAATGGTGGTGAAGAAAGGTAAGCCTTAAGCTGCTGTAAGGCATGGTCACATTCTGGGGTCCATTGGAATTTAGAATTTTTTCTAAGAAGCTGAAAGAAAGGTCGGCACTTATCTGAAGATTTGCTGATAAAGCGATTCAGTGCCGCGGCCATCCCTGTAAGCTTCTGAACCTCCTTTGCCGAGGTGGGACTCTGCACCCTGAGGATAGCCGAGATCTGATCTGGGTCTGCCTCAATGCCTCTGCGTGTGACCAAGCTGCCCAAAAATTTGCCAGAGCCAACGCCGAAGGCGCACTTCGAGGCGTTAAGCTTCAGCCGGAACGCCTTTAGAGTGGCGAAGACCTCGGCCAAGTCTGACAGATGATCCCGCGCCTGCTTGGACTTGACCACCATATCATCGATGTAGACCTCTACGGTTTTGCCGAGCTGATCGTGGAACATCTTGGTAACGAGCCTCTGGTAGGTGGCTCCTGCATTCTTCAGCCCAAACGGCATTACCTTATAGCAATAGGTTCCCCTGGGCGTGATAAAAGCTGTTTTCTCTTCGTCTGGCCCAAATAGTGGGATCTGGTGATAGCCGCGGTAGGCATCGAGGAAGCTCATTCTGTCGTGCCCGGCCGTGGCGTCGATCAACTGGTCAATCTTTGGTAGGGGAAAGCTGTCCTTGGGACAGGCTTTGTTGAGGTCGGTAAAGTCGACGCACACCCTCCACTTGCCAGTCTTCTTCCTGATGACCACCGGATTGGCCAACCAGGTCGGGTATTGAACCTCTCTGATAGCGCCGGCCTCAAGCAGCTTATCCACTTCCTCGACGACGGCTTCGGTCTGTGGGACCCCTGTCCTGCGGGCTTTCTGCATCACAGGTTTGTGGTTAGGGTCAACATTCAGTCTATGACACATTACCTCGGGGTCGACGCCAGGCATCTCCTGAGGTGTCCAGGCGAAGGCATCTCTGTTCTGCACCAGGAACTGGGCCAGTTCGGACCTCTCTGGCTCTCCGAGCTGGCTGCCGAGCAGGAAGAACCGATCCGGGTCCTTTGGGTCGATCCTGACTTCGGCAAGTTCCTCCACGCTTTTCCTGCCTGGATCTTGGCCGAGCTCATCCAGCCCCTGCTCCAGTTTCTTCTCCATCTCGGCCACATTGACCTCCTTGGGCTCTTGCTCCCCGGGTACCACAGCGGTCAGGCACTGCTTGGCTGCCTGCTGATCTCCTCTGACCGTGATGATTTCAACTCGGCCGCTCTTTCCCTCCCACGGAAATTTCAGCTTCTGATGGAGGGTGGAAGGGACTGCTTCCAGGCTGTGGAGCCAAGACCTGCCCACTATAGCATTGTAGGGCGAGGGTGCGTCGATCACCATGAAGGTTGCCATGACAGACGCGCCACCGGCCTCGACCCTGAAAGTCACCTTCCCCTTGGGGTAGACTGGTTTGGCGCTGAAGCCGATAAGGGGAACTCGAGCCTCCTGCAGATCTTTCTCCGTCAGTCCCATCCTTCGAAAGCTGTCGAAATAGAGGACCTCGGAAGAACTGCCGGGGTCAACCAGGACTTTCTTCACAGTGCAATTCTTCACGCCCTGTTTAGAGCAGTCAAACTTCAGAGTGACGATCAGGGGGTCGTTGTGGGGGAGCTGCACCCCTTCCAGATCTGAATCAGTGAACCTGATCTCGGGACGCTCCCTCCGAGCCCTTTTCTGTGCTGGGCCGAGCTCGGCGGCCATGACTTGCTTGCCGTGAGCGGCTTTCCTGGCTTCGGCACGGGCCTGATTACTCCCCTTGGGCGGGGGTGCCAAATGGATAACGTCAATTATCTTCTCTGTCCCGTCGCTGTCGTGACCCCCCTCGTCTCGGCGCGGGGCTCGGGTGTCGGCCCTGGTTTCTCTCCTGACAAACTCTTGTAGGTGTCCATCCTGGACAAGCTTCTCCAAATGCGACCGCAGTATCCTGCAATCTTCAGTCTTGTGGCCGCCCTCCTTGTGATAGGAACAGAACTTCGTCTGATCTCGTCTAGAAGGGTCGCCTTGCATGGGCTCTGGCCAGCTGAAGTACGGCCTGCTCTTGATCTTATACATGATTTTGTGGATTGGCATCTTGAAGACCGTGTTGACCCCCCGATACGCGTCCTCGGATAGCCTGGGCCTTTTGCTCCTTGCCGAGGCGAACGTCTGAGTCCTTGCCGAGCTTGTAGGAACCCAACTCCTGTCTGAGTCACCTCTTCGTCGCTCGTCTCGCCGAGGCTCATTCCTCGGAAACGGTCCTCCGTCCTTCTTGGGGGGCCTCTCACCTCGGTCTCGGTTTCTTTGCACGGTTCCATGGCTTTCCCAAGCACGGGCCTGGTCATCCTCTTGAGCAATGTACCGGTTGGCGATGGACATGAGCGCAGCTATGGAAGAGACCGGGTTCCTGGCCAGGTCCTTGCGAAGATCGCTGTCTGGCAGCAAGGCATTCTGAAATGCGAAGACGGCAACCTCGTCCTTGGAATTCTCAATCTGACTGTAGACCGCCCAGAACCGCTTGGCGAACTGGGTGACGTTCTCTCCTTGCTTCATCTTCATGGCCATGATGTCTGCGTCTGTCTTCGGAAGGACTCTGTAGGCCTGGAACTTCTTCATAAAGGACTGCTGGAGTTGCTGCCAACCCGAGACGGATCCCTCTGGGAGCGCACAGAACCACTTCAGGGGGAGGTCGCCTAAGCTGGAGGAAAAGACTCGGCAGTTCAGATGACCCTCGTCTCCCCAGACAGACATCCTCTGGGAGAAGTGTCTGAGATGCGTAGCTGGATCCGAGACCCCATCATAGGTGACGAATCTTGGTACGATGAACTTCTTCGGTAAGGGGTACCTCCTGATGTCTTGGGAGAAAGGAGACGCGCCGAGATCAACGGGGTCACAGCAAGCATTCTTTTGGTCTCGGCCGAAGCCGGCTACTTCCAGATTGCGCTGGACCGTTTCCCTTATGTGCGCGTCCAGCCATTCCTGATTATGATACATACCCTCCGGAATGGTCTCGGAAGCCTTCCTCGAGTAGCTACGGCTAGTGCTTGAGCCTTCATCTCGGGTTCGGTCGTCCCTTTTCCTGTTCAAGCGGTCCCTCAGGTCCTCCTTTGAGGAAGAGATGCGCGTGACACGAGTAACTCCCCTCTCGTGTTGTGGCGATCGCTGCTGCTGCCGAGATCGCTGCTGCTGGGACTGCTCCCGACGAGTTCGCTGCTGCTGGGACTGCTCCCGACGAGCCCGCTGCTGCTGGGACTGCTCCCGACGAGCCCGTTGCTGCTGGGACTGCTGCCGAAGCCCCGCTGATCCCGTAGCTCTTTCCAGCTGCTGCTGGAGCCGGAGGATCAGAGCGTCTCTCTCCTCGATGGCCTCATTCTGTGCTTTAATCTCCAGAAGGGTGGAGTCCAAGTCGTCATCAGGGCTGTAGTCTTCATCCTCAGTATCCTCAACGTCCTCCACCCGGCCCTCAACGTCCTCCGCCTGGCCAGGGGGACGTGATCCATCGACCACTGGAGACTTATCCCGCTGGTCTCCCCCCGTCAGGAGACCTGTAGGCTGCTGGGTGTCTCCCTTCCCGGGAGCGGACTCCGAGCGGAGGTCACGCTCCTGAACGTTGATCCGGATGAGAGCACGTTCAGCGTCGTCCTCCGTGACTGGTTGCTTGCCAGCCCTCTTCTTGGCAGGGAGAAGGGTAGAAGACGGTCCAGTACGCCCTGTCTTGGATGTCTCTCCGCCTTTCGCAGCTCTCCTCGTCATGGTGTTTAGGAATAGGAATAGGAAAGTGTATAGAAATCTTTCCCACAGACGGCGCCAATTGTAAGTGCATAAATAATATACTCACAAGATCAGGATGCCTCTTAGGACTTACTCAATGCATGGAGGAGGTAGCTGCGACGGTATGAACCTGAAAGAGGAGAAAGACAAAGGTCAGAGGACCCTGGGTATGGGCAGCGCAGGGCTCTCCGATGCTTAAGTTAGCAATGGATCGGAGAAGGAGAAGAAGAAGAAGAAGAAAGACTGAGTGTCTATGTCAGAGTGCTTACCCTTTGCTCCCTATGGCTCGTGCCTTATATATGGAACAGTTTTGGGTGAGTGCTAGTGGGCTTGGTAATGTGACCTGGGTCACATCAGCCCACAAAGTCATTAATGAAGGTCCATCATAGCCCTCTTTGCATTTAATGCGAATCCGATCAGCCCATGCTGCATTTAATGCTAGTCACATTGGGCCTGACCCTGCCCAGATCTAATGATGGCTGGGGTCCCATCAGACCCCTTCCTTGGGCCTTGCCACGGCAAGGCCGTGGCTGTTAGCTCCAAGCGCAATAGTGCATTGCCGAGATCGCACTATCGAGACTGAACGGGGTGTGCGGCCGAACTGAATACTGTTTGACCGAGACCAGCACATAGTGCCGAGACCGAAGTGGATCGGATCGTAGCCGAGATCAAGGGACGTGGTCCCCCATACAGTAGCTAACCGAGCACACCCTAGCCGAGACCAAGAGAAACTGGTTCACGAAATGGGCCCCCACACAAAGGTTATCAACCCTTTGGGCTTAACTAATCCCTCCGGGCCTAGAGGAAAGCCGGATAAACTCTCTTGTAGCCTCAAGGTGGTAGTGCAGTTTCAAACCTACAACCTTCGAGTGCAAACCGTGGTCTTAGACAAATTGTACTTTATTCCTATTGTGAGTCGTGATAATTCTTGAAGCTGCAAAACAACCCTTTTACCTTAGGTTAAATACAACAGAACCCAGTATGGATTATTATGTGATATTTCTAATAATATTTCTTGTTTTTGCCTCCATTTTGCTATAATTTAGGATGGTCTAGCTGTAATTCCTTGCTGATCCATGCCAGGATTGAGTGGCCAATAAGCCCAATCCCAGCACCTTAGTGCATTTAGGACCCTTGAGTTCCATTGAATGGTTTGGTGCCTATGCAAAGTGACGCTTTCTTCAATATTATAAATGTGATAATCCTTATGTAACCTAAATTCTCGGCGATAAACTCATTGCTTTAAATAGTTCATCTTGAGTTCCATAAAACAAAATCAATGGATCGGATTATGCAAATTGAATTGTATTTATCATCATTAATAATTTTGATTCTTATATTTGTATGTTCGATATTCTGCATGACACATGAGTTTCAATAATTGAGCTATTGTTACAAAATATCCCTACGAATCTATTGGATGGACTTTGAATGGGCTAGGACGCGACCCTAATTATTTTGCTATTGTTTCCATGACTCCATTCTTTGAGAACCCAAGCTGAATCTAGAAATACATTGATAATTGATTGATATTTGACCTCTAAAGCCATTATCTGAAGTATGGGCAACACAGCATGGAACACCCACACACGGATATTTAACCATCTATTCTTGGGTATGACATTGGGATTGAGACTCTTTTGTGAGCTATCACTAATCTGCAGCTAGCCCCTGTTTGATGTTATTGAAGCTTTTAGGATTACACCCGGCGGTAACAAAAATGTTAAAATTTGAGTATATAGAACTAAATAAAAAATATTGATAGGGCAGAGAGAAGCAAAGAAAAAATAATTAATATTGATACCGGCCATGATAGAATATGAGTCATTCATCATTGTAAACCATAAGGTTGTAATAACTATGACTGAATAAGGAAAATTAGGTACGAGACATAGATCATTGCAAATTGAAATTGAACAGTTGTGGTGATTGTGATTGAATGGTTGCGGTGATTGCAATCAATGACAAAATGTGCACGATAGACGGTCCACTAAAGCTTCTGCTGAGAAAAGCTTGATACTAGTGATGATGGAATATGAGCGATACGTCAGGATAGATCAAATGATTGTAGCAGTATCTCTGAGGAGTCGGAAAAATATGCATGATAAGATGATCCAATGATCCCACCATTGAGAACCGAGATAATCTCATCTAATGAATTAAGAATCCAATATGGAATGTGAGTCATACATCAGGAAAATTTGACTGATAGCGGGAACAGGGAAAATTGGTATGATCAAGACTGTGGTGAGATATTGAAATAACTCACGTCTCCAATTTGTGGATATAAAATGAGCAATGTTTTCTTTAAGAAAGAAAAAAGCCTTACTGTTGCCAACGATCCAATGGAATAAAAAAAGTGTAATTCCCTCCTGAAAGAAATCTCAATTGAATCCCATGCCTCTGTAATTGCTGATATAAGACCGTCAGCCGTTATGTCAGAGATTGTGTGGTAGAGATCAGGGCAGGTGCCAAATAGCCAAATATATGAGATACGGAGAGGCCGTGGAGATTAGAAAGGGACAGAAAGGAAAAAGGAGAGAGAGGAAGAGGCGATTACAGGGAAAGAAAGGAGACGAACAGTCGTTGGGTTTTTGGAGTTTTTGGAGTTTTTGAAGAAACGAAGGAACCGTTTCATTTTTTTGTGTAGTGTGGATGTAGAGGTGCAAATGAAAGGATTCTTTCTCCTGGATGAGGTAGTTATATTTTCAAATTTCAAATTGAAGAGGTAGTAGATGGGTCCATCTGCTGATGTGGCCTTATGCTGGATGGATTTGCACTAATAATGAGTCATTCCCTACCAACCGTTTTTCAACTTTCTAAGAGAAAGAATGAGCAGAAAGTTTTGTTCTGACATTGAACCATTATTAAGTTCTTTAATTTCCTTAATTTATTTTAATTAGAAAGTCCTATTTAGAGTTTGACCCCACATGCCTTGGGATGGGACCATCGCGTCATGAGATCTGCGGGCCCCAAGGGTGGGCGTGACAGTGAGATTTTCATGATTTGAAATAAATTTAGAAAACAAAGGCCCATTTTGAAAAGTGCCTTTTATTTTCTCCTAATCTGAAAAGTCCCAGAGAGTTTGGCCCCATTTGAAAAATTTTCATTCGTAGATCCCATTTCTAATTCAATGATTTCAATGCAACCTGATGAGCTTAAAATGAACAATTGAGAGTGTTAACTTTCTATTATTATTAAATAGGGATTTATAATTAAAAAAAAAAACCTTATTATTGGATACGACACCAATAGACACAAAACTTTGAATTGACAATTTCTTTTAAATCCTTACAAGAATTCTATAAATGAATCCAAATCTGATTTTACTCTAAAGACCACTTTCTTTTGGGTCAAAAAAAGACTTGCTTCTTAGGGCCAATTTCTTTGTTCGAGTCCATGACAGGAATTCCAGTAGTAATTAGGGAGTTTCGAGATTCTTGTCAAGAATTCCTCGTTTCATCAGCAGGATTTAGAGAATTTTGAAAATTTAAAATTAACTTCCTTTAAATCCTTATGAGAAATCTACAGATGGATCCAAACATGATTATACCCAAGGAGACTTTTATTTTGGTAAAAAGAACAAAAGAGAGAGAGACCCTTAGGGCTTGTTTCTTCGGTGGAATCCTTGACAGGAATTCCAATTGTTAGGAAATTCTCGAATTCTTGTCGGGAGTTACTTATTTCATAAAAAAAAAAAAGAGACAATTCCAGAATTTGTGCGACTCATATGCCAATGAAAATTTATCAACTATATTGTTCACACCTATCGATTTTCTCTAGTGATAAAAGGTTTGATATTGATAATCCGAGCTAAAAAGTGAACATTTTTTTTTCCATTTTGCTTTTGATAAACACTCATGCATCGGCAAACACGACCTACACCCTTTTATACAAATAACCCTTTGATCATCTTCTTATTATAATGAGAAGGGAAAGGAGGTACTATAATCCATTGTCAATGGCTTCCAGCTCTCTTTGTTTTTTTTTCCCTCAGTTGAAGGGAACACAGAAAGGAAGTACAGTAATCCATTACCAATGGCTTTCAAGTTTCTAACTCTCTTCTTGTTCGCAATTCCAGGAAACAGATTTATGTTTTTCCTGGTATCTCATTTTTCAAAGGTTTAGGTGATCAAATCGCAAGTTCTAAACATACGAACTAAAAACTCAAAGATTATGTTCAAAACCCTGTTAAAACCTTGTTATTTTTATTTTCAAATTAATCTAGGTGGATAGGGCATGGTCCCAAGTTATAATGAAATGATTGGGCCCTTCCAACCGTTTGTCGGTGTAGAATTTTCAATGAAACTGGACAATTCACCATTTTTCCTCATCAATTCTTTATGCCTGCAATAATTAAGATTGTCATATGAGGTACACCAGACCACGCCTACAACTTCCTGACAAAGTAATAGACAATGGGCCTACATATTGCCCAATCACAGACAACAACAGCCTCAATCTTACAAGAAAACATTCATCTAAGAGTGTTCATCAAACTCTAATTACTACAGTATCGAAGACAACATATTAGCATAAAATTCTGACAACAAACTAGAAAATGAAGATCATAAGTGGAAGGTAAAAGAATTGAAGAACATGAATATGGTGACATTTTTTCTCAACAAGTTTTTTCACCTGTGTAATTTCTTCTGGTGTGCTAATCATCCATGCTCTGCTTTTCAAGTGAGAGATGACTGCATCAATAGACATATTCATACCCCGGCGCAAATCCATGACATTTACTCCTGCCGCAACCGACTTGCAACCTTCAGTGAGTATTGCCTGAGCTAGGATTGTAGCGCAAGTGGTACCTGAAAACAAAACAAAACTCCGAACTAGAAATTCATAAAAGAAGAAAAGGACAGTTCCAAACACACAAACCACTCTATACAATAGTTATTTCTAAATTACATGACAGGTCTTACCCATTTTCTTATTAGAAAGGACTTCCAGTAATTGGGAAGAATCAATATTGGCTTCACAAGCAAGCTTAAGCACTCAACACTAAAATTGTAAAATGTCAAACTGGTTTGGTATAGTATTACCAAATGGGTTTGGCTATCAGAAAACTGGAATCATGTTACTCAACCCAAGCACACCAAGGAATCAAAACAACATGAATTTAACACACGTTCTCACTACATTGCATCTACACAGGATTCAAGAAGGAATGGCAAGCCTTCATTCATTCATCCTCGAGGATGTCAAGAGTTACATTGCATAAATTAATATTCCGAAACTACCCAAAAAGTGATTAGCATAACTTAATAACTAAATAAGTGAGCATGGTAGAGAAAATGGCATATGAGAGTCCCTACACAAATAACACATATGCACATGTTTTATAAAGAATAAACTTTCATACGGCGCTATACAGTAGCCATACATGTGTAAGATGCACTGATTTTTTACATTGACTTCATATATTTGGATGGATTAAATGATCTTTTTTGTTAGTTTGACTTGGATAGGGTTAAGTAGAAAGTAGAACTCACAAAGGCACGACCTAAGATAGATGGGATCAGGCTTCAATGTTTATCATGAGGATGGTGATTTCAGATAGTTGAGTATCAAAATACAATTGACAATGACTCTAAATTTGGAGTTTGGACAACAATAAAATGAATTGAATAAAAAAAAGAAATTAAATAACATTACCATCTCATGCAGCAGAATTAGTAGCTTCGGCAACCTGCTTCATGAGGTGTGCTCCAGCATTCTTATTTCTGTCTTTGAATTCGATGCTTTTTGCAACAGTGACACCATCCTTTGTGGCCTCAGGGTCCCCATGACTTTTCTCAATAATTACATGACGGCCCTAAACCCAAAAAAAAAGAAGGATAGAACAAAAGAACAGTCATCCAATCAATTCCAGCGTAACATACAACCTTAAGGAGGAATATTCAACACTGTGCTATAGTACATAAGCCCTCCGAACATTGGGACCAGCCCCTGAATGAAGTAGCTACTAGATTGTCAGATGGAAAGGGCCCACCATGTATGCTTGAGGTTTCCCTGTTAGCATGATGTAGCCCTTATGCTCATGATTAGTCATATTGGACATGCCAGCCCATTGTAGTTGTTGGGGTTATCCAGTCCTCCTGGCCCATTGTCTAGTTCCTGCTAGATGCCCTTTAAATTTTAAATTTAACAAAAAAAGGGGCTTCACTCCAATCTTCTTGAGCTAAAATCCAAAGAAGCATTCACTTCACTTGAGTAAATCTCTCTTTGTAGAAACTTTATAGAAGTCTCCCATAACATCTATAAATAGAGCATTTATACTTTATAGGCCCTTTCCCTTCACTCAGTACACATTCAGAGAGACATCACTGTGGTGTTAATTGTGAGAAGTATAGAAACAAAGAGGAAAGTCTGCAAGTTGAGCTTCTCTCAATTAATTAATTCAAACGGATATACAAGGTAAGCATGGCTAATTAATTTCATTTCTTTTTGTTTTAATTATGTAATCACACTCTAGATCCTTGTAATGTTGTAAATGATCTAACATTCCTATCTGTCACTTGGATCAAGCAATCTAAACTGTCCATCGAGATCCTCAAGAATTGGCAGTCGTCCATTTTGCAGACGCTTGATTGATAGGTACGATAGCTCAATAAACTGGAGTATCGATTGTGGGATCTCACTCTTCAATGATCCTTCTCCACAATTATGTGCAAAATCATTCTCAGACTAGATCGTTTCCCACCGCTGTAGTACTCACATGTTCACACTAGCATTATGGTATGGACATAGTAGGGGAAAAAAAGGATCATACTAATCAACAAAAGGCTCCCGGTCCTTGATAGACATGTGGAGGCATTAGTATCTGCATAATCCATTCGTTTCAAGTTTCAACTCATATTTGGGTTGCTCATCAGCATCCCAAGTCCTGAATATCAAGGAATATTCACAGTCTCGACTTTTGGTGCGCGATGGAATGGATGCACTCAGCCCAACTCACCATTTGGAGATCCTCAAGAGAGGAATTTTCACACGTGAATTCATGAAGGTATTTAACTCTATGTAAATCCAATCCAAATGTGATTCAGCATTGAGGTTGCATCCAAACAGTACCTTACCCATAAAAAAAAATGCAATCATATAGAAACAAAAAAGGCAACTTTAGCAACCAATCAAACCCAATTCACTCACATAATTGAGCATTGAGAATTCAACAGAAGTTTGAATTTTTATTAATGTCTCACTTTTAGACATAGTTCTCAAAAAAAAAAAAAAAAAAAAATGTAAACCGAATCACACCATTTAAGAACACAGAACGGAGAAAATTCACCTTGGGTCCCATGGTGACCTTCACAACGTTGGCAAGTTCATCGACACCCCGAAGCATCGCCGCCCGAGCCCCGACCCCAAAGTTCATATCTTTGGCACCATAGTTCCGTGCCGCAAGAACCCGACTAGGTATCTGCCCAATGTCGAAAATGGAAAACATGATCAAACCACAAGTTCAAATCAAACTACCCCATTAACCAAAACCCAAATTAAATCATCCAAACGCATTCAAAACAGGCAAACGGATTCTGAAACTCAATTACATACCAACTTCTTGGAAGCAGCAGAACTGAATAAAAAACACAAAGAAAACAGGAAAATGGGTGAGAATTTGAAGAAATCATAGATGGGAATGGAAGTGATTTGGAAGAAAATCCTCACCCAATTGAAGAAGCAATTGCAGCAGCGGCTCGGTACATGGCGGGTAGAGAGAGGGAGAGAGATTTTGAGGGTTTTGGGTTGAGGGTTTTATATGCTTGTGTGGGGGGTTTTGTGGAGGGTTTAAATGCGTGAAAGTGGGCCATGGTAAACGGGCCAATAGATAGGCCCGGCCCAGTTTGACCATTGTCAATTGTAGGGGATGTGGGTCATTCAACAATTTTGGGATTAAACTTTCAGTCTCAAATTTGAGCATACCCTCATGAGAAGAAATGCCACACACAATTCTCTCCCTGTTTCTCCCATCTATCTTCCGAACCAACAAGAATCAAGCAACTGTCCATAGCGGAAGCTCAGATGGTTTGGGTCACAACAAAATTGAAAATCAATCCCAAAATTCTAATATGAGTATCATTTGTGGATAAACTAAATCTTGTATATTTTCTTAGAAGAAAATATTAGAGCTAATGTCGAAAGAAAAAAAAAATTGACCCTCTATCCAACAGCCAAACCCATTGAAATGGATACAAAAGCTAGGGATCGGTGAATATATCAGGGAGATTGTGGTCCATTTGAACGGATCATAGGATGGGCCCTAATAGGTTTAACTGATTTTATACTATTTTCATTCTTTTTTTATAGGGCTTGCATTTTGTAATTAGTCATTTATATCCCTTTTTTTTCTCATTAGAGCCAGGAGTTAGCATGGGCCGCTTTGATGGATTATATATGAGAGTGCTCGAAAAATCTCTAATTATATAATTTTAATTTATTAAAATAATATTAATAATCATAAAAATTTTACCATTTAAATTTACGGGTTCTCTACCACCCGAGAGTTGGTGGAATAGCATAAGGTGTGGGTATGCTCCTAATTCTGTGTTCTAAATCAATCAAATATATTTGGTGTAATTTTGTATGGTTTAGCAGGTGCGACCAGGTTACGACATGCATTGGTCGGATCGGATTAAAGAACGTTGGGATATCCTCATTAGCAAATAAATAAATAAATTAGACTTTTATTTTCAAAACATATATATTTCAATTTTTTTAATTTTTATCTTAAGAAAAAAAAATAACAACTAAATAAATAAAGAGGATTTTACCGGTAAAATCCCGAAATACTGTCATTTATCCCAAAGGGTCCTGTCCATATATGCAGCACCAATGGGGTCTTCCCGCCACATTTATATATTTTTTTATTATTTTTTATTCATACTGACGATAGCGTTACTCAAAGAAATTTTGAGTGACGCTATCGTCGCTGTGCGCACACTATATAACTTCCCTTCGTCCGCTGGTTTCCATTCTTTTTCTATCCGATCTTTTCCAAAAGTTGTACTTTGTCTATGTCCGAAGGTAGATACTTTCTCAGGCCTTGTATACTCACTTTATTGCTCCTTTTGATTTCATTTTATTGGTTGTTGATCTCCATTTAAGAGGTTTATGCGTTTATGCCCACTTTTGCAGATTTAAATGAAAGAAACCAATATAATGTATTTTTTTATGTTTTTCCTTTTACTTTGGTATAAAAGAAATTAGACAAGCTCACAGACATTTGTATTGTTCATTTGTATCAAAAGTTTGTTAAAATGGGTGATGTAGGTCGTTTGCTTTTGTAGTTTGATGAAATTCTTAAAAATAAAAATAAAATCCCATCCCTGTACCACATAAGCCCCACCTAATAAGGATCAACGAGTGTCCTCTTTAGCCCCTTGCAATCTTACACTTCTTTGGTTAATGATGTATTCTTGGCATTTTTCAATATATGTTTGTACAGTGTACAGTAATAATGCCTAAATATTTGTTTTTTGTTTCTAATTAGAATGTCGGGTCATGAGTTGATTGTGATTTTCCACTACGACATGGAATTTAAATTTGACATGATTCACCCAGTATACGACGGCAGAAAACAAAAGATGAGGTCCATTCAAAGCGACATAACATTTTCTTCATTGGTGAACATAGCTCTTGAAAGTTCACATTAGGAGGAAACTTGGGAGAACCTAAGCATACATTATCTCCATCACAATGTCACGTGTTTTCATTGGCTGTCATAGAGGATGATAGTGACATCAAGTGCATGTTAACACTGGCAAACTACAAGACAAATGAGATATATTTATACATCAATAGAAGACCGATTGGTTCCGCCAAACATATCGGAGAACATACAAGGTACATAAGTTACTTTTAAGGTATTTTAAACAATGCATAATACTATTTCTAGTTAATGTCTAATGTAGTTCTTTCCATCTGTCTATCTTGAAGGTCATTTGGGATGGACTTATGCTCTTTATGAGGCAAACAAATTGATTGTTTGGGGATCAATCATAATGTGAAGTGCAAAATACCTCCCGTTCAATGTCATGCAATTCCTACTGTCAATCTATGCAAAGACAACGACATTCATTTCTCAAAAGGGGCAGAATATTGCTAGCGATGAATTGGCGAAAGAAAGTTATTGCGTTGCCGTTAATCGTGTCGATATAGCTAACGTGCCTGATGACAGCGAGCTTGTTACAATTCAAATTGGATCTGGAAAAATGGGAACCAATCTTGCAGGGAGTTCAAGTATAAGAGGCAAAAGGCTTCCGATGTTGAATGTCGGAGAACATAGCTCGCATAAGCGGAAAGTTATATTCGAAGATGACATGGTCCCGAATGAATTTGATATAGAGTTGGAACACAATTCATCTCGAGAGATGTGGCTAGGGCGCGAATTCCCATATCATGATGAATTTAGGAGGACCTTAGCGAAATTTGCAATATACAACAACTTTACTCTTCAACACTTTAAGACACAACAGTTCAAAGTCACTGCACGATGCAAGGAATCTGACTGTCCATGACGCATTCACGCTTCCATGATTGAGAGTGGGCCACGCTTTAAGGTTTCGACTTACAACCCAACCCATAAATGTTCGAAGCCAATGATGGGCACTGCACATCGCCAGGCATCATAAGAACTTATTACAAAGTATATTTTGGAGAAAGTAGGGTTAAATCACAACATTAGGCCAAAGGAAATAATGAATGACTATCAAATGGAGTTTGGTGTGACAATTTCTTATAAGAAGGCATATATGGTAAGGGACATTGCACTGCGCATTGTTAGAGGCTCGTATGAAGATTCTTTTAAAATCCTCGCTCTGTATTGTGAGGAGCTGAAAATGATGATCTCGAGTTCTGTCACCAATATTGAAACGTCAGACGACGATAAGTTCAAGAGATTTTTTTGGTCTTTTGGTCCTTGTATTCAGTCATTCACATCATCGCTTAGGCCAATGATTGCGGTAGATGGAACACATCTCTGTGGCAAGTACCCGGGAGTTATAATGGTGTTCGTGACTCTCGATGCAAACCACAAGCTGTTTCCAATAGCCTATGCGTTTGCGAAGGCAGAAAAGCGAAACAGCTGGGAGTGGTTCCTCGCCAATCTTTCGGTTTGCCTTGGAGAACCGACAAATTTGACAATTGTCTCCGATCGCCAGAAGGGTCTTGTTCCTGCGTTGGCAAACATTATCCCAAATTGTTACTGTTGTCGCCATCTCACGGAAAATATTAAATCAACTTTTAAAGATCCAGCAGTTGTGATGAAATTCTATTTTGAATTTGTAAGAAATTATTTTGTGAAATATGAATGTAAGGATGTAAGGATGCCTCTTTTGAGAAAAATGAAAGACGAGTTGCTCCAATTTGTTAGGTTATGATGCTGCATTACTTAATCTGTGCATGGAATAAATCGCCGGACATAGTCATTTAAGCGACGCTAGCGTCACGAATATCAGGCCAAAATCTTCAGACAGAGGTTACTTTCAATGACGCTAGCGTCACCGAAGTCAAACTACAGCTGAAGACAAAATACAATTTTAGTGATGCTAGCATCACTAAAATCAGGTTTTAAGTGACGCTAGCGTCACTTATATCAGTGATAAGTAAATGCAATATTCCTTTTTCATTTAGATCCATACCTATTACATTTAATGCTAGATAGCAAGAGACCCATACATAGTACATTTCATTCACATTCTCACAAAAGAATAACCTAACATTCCCACTAAAGAAAATGGATAAATTTCTAAAAATGATTTAGACCTTTTCTTCACATTACCACAACATTCACATATCAGCTGTACAACATTCCTAAAGTGCAAACGTTCACTATTCAGCTGTACAGATTTCCCTATACTGCATAACAAAAAACAATTGTGATTGTCTCATTGAGTCAGTGGATCAATTGGGAGACGATTGTTGTTCATCTCCCAGCTTCTACCATAGATGTCTACAACGATCTTGCTTCGATAGTAGGGTATGTCAGTAGTTGTGAAGTCAATCGGAATACGGGCTGCAAGATGTTCCGCATATGCAAGCGTGAAGACCCCGCAATCATTTCCATTATCTTGGAACGGTATCTTTGTCTTCACAAGTAGTGTCCACACACCAGTGTCATACCATCCATAGTTTGAATATTGATTGTCAATGAAGTCAATCTGTTCATACAAGATGGATCAGGATTAGATAACAGCTATCAATTAATAAAGCTAGATTGAAAATGAAAGACTATCCTTACAAATTCTTTAGCCATTTGAACTTTATGGTAAGGCCAATGGTGTCTTTTCCTGGCGTGGGGCAAGGCCTAGCAGTTCTTTACATACTTCCGGGACGAAGGCATTATTGAAGGTTCTTCTCGTTACCGGTTCACCGTCAATAGGGAGTCCATAAATGTAAGCAACGTCCTCCAAGGTGATCGTTGCTTCCCCCATTGGTAGGTGAAATGTATTGGTTTCGGGCCTCTACCTTTCCACCAGCCCAGATATTATAGCATGGTCTATCCTCATATAGTCTATCTCTGACAAATGTGATAGACCAACATCCCTCACATGCTCTTTCTGTTTTTCAGTTAATACCCATATCTTCTTGTCAGGGTTGGTATTGATGCATCTGTAACTTCCAGGGTCAACTCCTTTTAATATGGCATTTGAAACATGTTCATCTTGTTCATATAGCAGCTCTCCCTCATCATCAGAAGCAATGTCTTTCGCCATCTGTTCAATACAAAGACATGTAATATGAAGTATATATAAGTATGAGTTCAACAACGCATTGGAAATAGATTTCTATTTGCATGACTGTGAATGATTTTTCTATCAATGTAAACATACCAAACAAGATTTTCATCCAATTCATGATTAAGTATAGGTAGTCAAGTGCTGTGAATTATGAAGAAAGAAACAAATCAAAACAAAAGATGGAATTTAAGTTAAGAGAGTTAATGCCACAGTATAATGGAGTTTAAGTCTCACCCACTATGTGTGGCAGCTTTGAGAAATATAAAAACAGATGCTTTATTTGATCGTTATAAACCATCCCAAGATTTGCTACAATAAGAAAAAAGTCAAGAGATTAAGACTTGTATAGGCTCCTACTTAGAGTTGGCTAATTGGTTGTTTTTAATTAATTGTAGCCTCAACTAATGATTACAGACAGTAACCTAGGCATGCTGCATATTAGTACTTATAAGATGATACAAATAAAGGTGATAATGATGGATTCAATTAACTGTTATCAATGCATTAGTGTTTTTAGGTAAGCAAACAATATAATTAGTTAATAAGCAAAACTTCATCTGAGTAATCTACCCACATCATAATATGGTGCTGGCTGCATAGAGGGATTCACCTCATGGAGGATGGATGAGTGGGAGGAACCTTTATTTAGAAATTCCACTTGTGGGATAGCATTACACATATGGGAATAGAAAAATTCTTCATGTAGGTTCATGGCTGCAGTTGTAGGTTCATGATTGCATTTGTAATATGTCTTGTTTTGAGGTGTTTTATATGTGACATCCAATGTGACATTTCATCAAACATATAGCATGCGTGAGTGGAGAATACGTGGAAACAAGAAAATCTACGAATAAAATGAACGGAATTTCTTACAAAATAAAAAAACATGAAGAACTCACACTCCAAACATACATAATGCTGCGAAATTACACAATGCATATTTCATACCCAACACAATCCATCAAGAACTCCAAACATACATAATGCACCGCAAATAATGTGAAAACAACGTTGCTAATGTGACGTACCTTCGTGTAGACGTGCGATATCAGAGAAAGGTTGATGGATTGTATAGAAGGAAAAAGGTACTTGAAGCGGCGTCGTCGCTCAGGAGAAGAAGGAGAAGTTACAAACAACAAAATGGTAAAAATTAGGCGCGTTGGTATATATATGCAGTGACAAACAACGACGCTAGCATTACTGGTGTCAGAAACCCAGTGACGCAAACCCAGTGACGCTAGCGTCACTCACCCCAGGAATTTAAAAAAAAAAACCAAATTAGAACTGAAGGACCCCATTGGTGATGCAAAAATGGCCAGGATCCTTCGGGATAAATGGCAGTATTTCTGGATTTGACCGGTAAAATCCTCATAAATAAATAAACAAATAAAAATGCAAATCAAACATGCTACATGGACATACTCTGGGACTGGGCCATGAGGAGCGTTGGATCCCAGGTACCAACGGTCCTCATGGCCCGGTCCCCAGAGTATGTCCAAGTGGACTTACTCAATGCAAATAAAAAGTTTTAAAAAATTTAAAAAAATTGGGTCAATCTGAATGAAAATGCCCTCCAAATGATTTGTATTTATGCAAAAATACCCTCCACTATTTCTAAGCCCACTCTGACATTCTTATTTCCTAAAACCTCTGCAAACCCTCCCGTCTCCTTCTCTTGCAGCTCTCAGCTCTGCCTCTCGCCGCCGTCGTCCTCGACCAATCCCACCAGCACGCTTTCTCTCTCTGGTCAGTATTAGGGTTTCTTCGTGTCTTCTTCTTCTTCTTCTTCTAACATGTATTGACAGAAGATTATTTTCGACTTGAAGAAACAATCTGATTCTGGGCTTGTATGCAAGTGTAAAGATTTCTTTTTTATGATAGAAAAAGAGGCGACAATGATCTTAGAGAGATTTCCATGCTTACTCATAAATTGATGGCTATGGGCTTGAAAAAGCTTCTGACTTTGGTTGTTTTTGAGAATCTGAACTCACATGTCCCAGTGATTTGAGTCCTGTTAAAGCAAAAATTTTCTGGATATAACATTTTAAGCACGATTGATAATTGGATTTGGTTTCATAATTTGGGGTCAATTTGAGTACACTAGTGTGGATTGCACAACAGAACAAAGACAACAATTTTGATTGGACAACATCTCTCCTTTGCATATGAATTATATTTGTGACTTGTGAAAGAAATGATGAACAACAAACTCAGGGCCTGTTTGTTTGCATTAGAATACACAAAACTTTGCAGCTAAGTCAAATACCCATGTTATAATTTTTATCTTCTCTACTAGTTGATTGCTTCCAGGGGATTTCCATTAACCTTGGTGGGTTTGAATTACAGAAAATGGTCAAATAGGTTGGCTTTTTTTTTTTTTTTTTTTCCATTTATTTACAACAAATTGTTGAGATATCATACTTTGCAGGTTTTGTAAGTTATACCCTGCTAAATGTGCATTGTTTTGACATGAATTCCCATATTCTTCCACACATTTCTTGAGAATGCTGATATAATGTTACTTGCATTTGGGGGAACTAGTTGAAGGTTTTTTTTTTTTTTTAATTTCTTCCATGAATTATCTTTAGACTTCATTCTTATATCATGCTGAAATGTAATTAACTTGCTACGTGCTCATTGCTTTAATGGTTTTCTTCTGCTCTGGTGGCATTATAATTTACCTTCATATCATTTCCTTTAATGAACAGATATTGCAATATGTTTAATTAACCCAGCAATCATCTAGTGTAGTTATCAAGCTCTTCCAGTGCTTGGTACTTCCCAATATCTAAGTTGAAGATTTTGCACTACAGTGTTAACTGAAATGGGTAGTTGTCGATTGATTTAGGGCACGAATGTATTATAAATCTAGCATTGCATTCCATGATTGAGCATGACTCTTATATGTTCAATATACTGTCTGTATATTGACGAGTACCCTACATTTGAATCTGTACATAAACAATGCATATGCAATTGTAATTCTAGCCAGAAATTCTTGTACCTATGAAACAGGGAATTTGTGGTTGCATGGAATTCTCATGCAGGAATTCCAGCATGAATGAAACAAGGAATTAAAAAATGACAAATTCAGCATCATTCCAAAGCTCCAACATCTGGAATTTCTGGACAACCACTAGACATGAGAAACACGCCCCAAGGGACTATTTGTTTCTTGTAATTCAATTCTTGGGAATTCTTAGACTTTGCATTTCTGTAAGTTGTTGAAAATGAAGAATCAACGGTGAATATCAAAGAATGACCAGGGACTGTTTGTTTCATGTAATTCAATTCTTAGGAATTCTAAGACTTTGCATTTCTGTAAGCTGTTGAAAATGAAGAATCAATGGTGAATATCAAAGAATGACTATCAAATGACATTTCCTTTGATGGAGATTGGAGATTGAATCAAGGAAAATAGGAAATGAAAACCCATCCATCACCCTAGTGATTCAACTCCTAGGAAAGTCAGGGTCTCATGTACATCGCTATCTCATATCTTTTCATATCTCAGCTCACATCCTTGATTCCTTATCTCTTTAACAATCCTTCAGTAGAACTAATTTGACCATGAATTCCTATGTATTCTATCGAAACAAACAGGCCCTAAGTGTGGATTTCTCATTTGTGAAGTTAGCAAATAAATTATATATATATATATATTTGTGGGTTTTTTTTTTTTTGCTAGGTGATTTTTTTAAACATATTTTAATATTCAACGTTTCTAAAATTTGTGGATATAAGATTGCACTTTTCTGCAGGAAACATCAAAACTATTTGGTGGAAATATGCCCCCAGCAGTGCAGAAAGCAAGACTGAAATAGAGAGGAAAACAGAGAAAGCAAAAGAAGGAAGAGAGACCAAGCCAGCATAGAGAAAAATGCTGCTGTCCCGCGTGCTATCACGTTCAAAATTCCGTCATCTTTGCCCTCTCCTCTTCTTCCCATCTCCTTCAAAACCCCCTGCATCACCAAACCCCTTTCTCCATCTCTTCAGCCTCTCTTCAAAACCATACCGAAACCCTTTTTCAAGACCCGTCTCCTCTTCCTCTCTCCCAAACCCTCCTCCCAATTTCCGCAGCGATGGAAGCATTGAAGATCCCAATCTCGAAAATAGACTCCCAGTTTGCCCCGGATGTGGTGTCTACATGCAAGACTCCAATCCCAAGCTCCCGGGATTCTTCCTTAAACCCTCCCCCAAAAACCCAAATTACAAATCGTCATTCTACAAAACCCCAATTGCAGAAGAACCCGAAATCTCAAATTCCCTCAAAAAGGGTTTTCTCCAAGAACCAGATGAACCCTAGAACCCAAGTTGCAATTTTGATGCCGTCGAAAAGCCCCTTGTTTGTACTCGCTGCCATTCCCTGCGACATTATGGCAAGGTGAAGGATTCATCTATTGAGAATTTGCTCCCTGACTTCGATTTTGACCACATGATCGGCCGGAAACTAGTTACTGCGTCTGGGTCACGATCTGTTGTTCTAATGGTTGTCGACGCTGTTGATGCTGATGGGTCGTTCCCCCGGAAAGTCGCCCGTCTGGTTTCTACGACGATTGAGGAGAATTCTGCAGCGTGGAAACAGGGAAAGCCCGGAAATGTCCCAAGGGTGGTCCTGGTTGTGACAAAAATTGATCTCCTCCCACAGTCAATATTGCCAACGAGATTTGAGCATTGGGTCAGGCAGAGGGCACGTGAGGGTGGGGCCAATAAGCTGACTAATCTTCATTTGGTGAGCGCATTGAGGGATTGGGGATTGAAGAATTTGGTGGAGGATGTGCGCACATTGGCAGGCGTGGGGGAATGTGTGGGCTATAGGGGCTCAGAATGCAGGAAAATCGACACTTATCAATGCGATAGGGAAGCATGTGGGGGGAAGGATTATGCACTTGACTGAAGCGCCGGTGCCCGGGACGACGTTGGGTATTATTAGAGTAGATGGTGTTCTTCCGGGTCAGGCAAAGCTGTTTGACACACCAGGGTTGCTGCATCCTTGTCAGATTATGACGAGGTTAACAAGGGAGGAGCAGAAACTTGTGCATATCAGCAAGGAGTTGAAGCCTAGGACTTATAGGCTGAAGGTTTTATCGCACTTTCTTCCACTCTTATGACCATATTTAGTATATATCTTTTGGGAATTTGCATATCTACTATGTTATTTTTCACTTTTTGACTCATAAGAAATGGATGTGATGAATGACGATTTAATATTTAAAAGCTTGGTTGATAATCCCTTTTTTTAATGTTTTGATTACAAGAAGCAAAATTATTAAAATTTAAAAAACTAGGGCATGCTTGTTTGTGTTCATTAGCTGCATAAATTCACTCTTGTGAAAGATCTCATTTTCTTCATAAATCAAATAGTTAGAATTCATGTTGTGCAGATACCAATTTCCTTTCATTTGGTGTGTCAGGTATGTATTCTGCTGGAAGTTCATCTTCTTGTGTCTGATGCATTAGATCCTCACAAATGAAATCGTATCCCAACTGCTAATTATACCTTATCAAGCAGGTGCAGTATGTTGTATTTATATATAAAAAATATAAAATAAATATGTACATGACCATGGATAGTTGAACAAAATCACAGTTAAATACAAACGAGGCCAGAAATCACGCATCACATGAACCAGTCACAACCATAATTCAATGGACAATATATACCCATCTGAATTTTAAGTATGGCCACACTCATGAGGACGACTCCCACGTCTTGCATGAGAGACAAAATTCCAAGTCCCTTGTGGGACCCTCTTGGATGCACGCAATCATAGGAGGATGCTATGATGAAAAGGTCTTACTGTAGATATGATCTTGGGGATATAAGGGCCTTAAAGTTTAACAGTTTCGTAAGTTACACTTTCTGGTAAATTTAATCCAAAGGTGAGTTCAATTTGGATTAATTTCAAACTAGGGTGAGTGGTCAATTCATGGGGGGTTCGTGAGTGCGAGAGAGTTGGATTGATCATGAAGGGTCCCATGTGGTGGTAAAAAAAACATCCCATGAGAGGGTTTTCCATTAAATATACTTATAATATATAATCCATACTAGCATCCAGAAGCTGCATTTGATCGGTATATAGGGCAAAGTGTCAGAAATCTTATCAACATAAAAATTTATTGACTTAAAGAGTTGAGTCCAACCATGACACCCAAATGCTCAGAGATCTTAAGGGCCTGTTTGTTTGTGTATAATACATAGGAACTCATGCCATAAGTAGTTGAAAAGGAAGATCCAAGATGAATATATAAAAATGACCAACAAATAACCTCTCCTTTAATAGAACTGAGTCAAGGCAAGATGGGCAATGAATACCCAGCCATCACTCTAATAATTCAAATCCTAGTAAAGTCAAGGGCCCATCTACATTCCTACCTTATACCCTTTACCCCTAACCTCATTTCATTCACACTTCACCTCTTTAATAATCCTTTGGTGGAGCTCGTATGACCATGAAGTCCTATGTAACTATTGTAAACAAACTAGCCCTAAAAGATAAAATCTGCATAATTTCCAACTTGGAGTCCCACCCACTTCTCCAAGTGAAACTCATTCCTTAGCCACATCCTCTAGGCAGTGCTAGTTACTGTCAAAAACAGGTTGGCCTGCCTCTCCTACAGCAACGATTTTGAAGCATAGTAATATGGTAAGTCCTATTATTATTATTATTATTATTATTATTATTATTTTACATTTGTTTGTTATAATGCTGTTGTACCATTGCTTCTTTTCTAGCTGGTTGTTTGGTGCTATATTGTTTTTTCTATTTTAATGAAATCTCTGGTTACCAATAAAATAAAAATAAATTTAATAGGGCAAATCCTCAAGCCCCAACTCTTAAAGTGCTTTTGATGACTAGCAATATTTGGATGGTCGCGTGGTTTCTTCTAAGTTCTAAGCATACTCCTTAATAGCATTGATGATAATATCTACCGTGTGCATATTTGACCTTTTCCTTGCTGCTTGCTTCAAAGTTGATGAACTATTTGTGTGCTGCCCTTTTCTCTTCATAGTGGTAGATTGGCTGTCCATCGCAACATCTGTGTGCTGATCGTCGTCATATGGGGTCAAACAGTGAAGTTAGGGTCCAATTTAATCATTTGCCGTTGGGGCAGTAGAAGAGTCTGATGAATCCATGTTCTCATTTGGGATATAATCATTTGCCTCTTTTGTCTTCACAATTAGGAAGCAAAGGGAGGATGACAAAAGTGGGAACCTATGTTTCTTGTGCCCTTCATTCAGGTAAGCACTACAGTTGGGACCATTGATCACCTGTTTGTTCATCGTGATTTTACTTGGTGGTGGTCCTCTTCTCTGATAGAGCTTTGTTGGTTCATCAGTTTTCTGGGAAATCCTAGCAGGATGGGACTGTCTTGCTTGGAGTAGGGACCTTTCAGCAGAGGGACACGTGGATGTGGAAATTGATTATTGATACCTGCAGCCGTCATGTGGATAGTTGATGAAGATCATTCCATATGTAGGGACCCATCATGCCACATGTGCATTATATGAGACCCACATGGTGGGACGTTCCATGTGCATGATGAAATCATCTGTTCATGCCTTTCTGTTCCCTTGACTACTCTTTATGCAACACGTATTTCTCCTTTTGTTAGGAGTTGAATATGTATTAGGGCCCATTTGGGTTGTGTTTTAGGAGGATTTCTCTGTGAGTTGTTGCTGGCTCGGGAATTGCACTTGTGTTGGAATATGGAAACATCAATATGGAGTGGTATATGTGTCTTATCTTATACAATCACACTTGCTATTATGTGAGGGACAGCTTATGTAATTGGCCAGTATGCCTTTAATGAATAAGATAAGCAGACTTTTTCTTCTTTTTTTTTTTTTTAATGGTAAATAAGATAATCAGTACCAATAAATAAATAAAAAGATAATCGGACTTTCTAGCCATTTTCTTTCTGTTGCTTGGATATATGAGACAGACTTCTCTAGAGATCTCTGGTTTCATGTGAAACCACTCTTCTACTTGGTTTTCGCAACAAAGCAAAACCATGAGCCTTTAAGTTGAATGTGTGATTAATGCCTGGCTCGAGAATAGTTCTTACTCATTATTTTACTTGGGATTTCAATTGCTATCTTATTCTTATTATCTCTTGGTGGATTGGTGTTTTCTCTTTATTTTGGTTTGAATCAAAGTCCATTGGGATCCATTGTGCAGTCTAACATTGTGGGTTGCATCTAAAATATGGAAAGAGTGGAATATATGACCATTTGACAACAAATATTTTCGGAGGAGGTTCCACTGTTCCAGAGGGACCATCCAGACCTAGTAAGGTGAATGTTGCTAGATGGTTTTAAGTGTAGAAAAGAAAAGGGCTTCAGATATATAAATTTTGTGAGGAATTGGAAAGTGTAGTTATCTTATGGGTGCACATGAGGATCTGTTAAATGGTGGTTGTTCCTCCATATTGTTGGTGGAAGTTTAAGGAGGATGGAGTGGGAAGACTTCATGAGGCAAGGCAAGCTCAGTTGGGATGGGAGGAGTCCTGAACAATGATGATGACTTGGTTTGGGGATCTATTTGGAGCGTGGTGGGTATGAAAGAATCCAACAAAGTGGAAATTCTAGTAGATAGGGAGGCAAAATCAGAATTTGAATATGTTTTTTAATCGTTGGGTTTTAAGTAATTTTTGTGGATGCTTAATAGTGTAAGTAAACTTATGTAACATAGTCTACAGGAGATTATCTGTGCTAAAGGGACTGAGGATGTCAAAATGCTGACGTGATGCATGGTGTATGAGATTATCTATGCTAAAGGGACTGAGGATGTCAAAATGCTGACGTGATGCATGGTGTATTGATATGTTGGGTCTGTTGGCCAGACTAACTAAAAGTGGGGCTTGTGGAATATCCATTAAGCAAAACTCAAATCCATCACACAGTCTTAGCCTTCATATCCTAGGGTTTGAAATTACCATCACCATCATCATTATTGTCATCCTGTCGCCATTGTCGAGGTCTTATCCCATGTTGTTGGTCAGCTTTGTGAGTTCCATTTCTCCACTCAACCTTGTTTCAAGCCATGTTCTTTGTTTGCAGTCCTCCTTTTGGTGGGGTTGTTAAATTTATAGAAGTGCTGTGCTAGAAGCAAGGATGGCAAGTATAGTTGCCTTATTCATGACCATATTGTTAATTGTATTAAGAGTTTTCAAGTCCATTGCCTTATACCTTGTCTAACACAGCTGAAGCTGTGGCTATACTTGTAGCGAAGCTTACTATGACATCGATTATGAAGGCTGCTATTATTGATGGAGGTTGTTTTTGTGTGTATATAGTAAGCCTCAGGATGTTGTTTTTCCTTCTTGGCATGTAGTTCATTAGATCGAGGAGTGAAGTTCATGCATTAACTAGGGTTTTTTTTTTTTTTTTTGAAATGAGCATTAACTAGGGATATGTGGTTTATTTCCAGTCAAATTCCACATGATGCAATTCTGATATAGATAGACCATTCCCCCTCCAAAAAAAAAAAAAAAAAAAGAATAAAAAAAAAATCTGTTGTAGATGTATTGGTGAATGGTGAATGGAGCTTATAAACTGTATTTACCTTTTGATCCATGATCTTTTGATGCATGATTTTAAAGTTTCTAGAACCTGATTTGTATTTTTTTTTTGGTAATCTTATAGAACTCTAATGTTATAATCCTACCCTTCCCCATATCAAAAGTACATAGTAATACACATACTCGCGTGTGCACACACCTTTCTTTGCATTCTTAGTACGAATGAGCATGTGTACCTCTCTCTTTCTCCAGTCTTTTGACTATTACTGCACTGTTGTATTGATGACAGGCAGGTCATTCAGTTCATATTGCTGGACTCATTAGGCTGGATGTAGAGACAGCTTCGGTTGCCTCTGTTTATGTCAATGTGTGGGCTTCTCCTTATCTTCCACTTCATATGGGAAAAATGGAGAATGCATCTACTATGGTGGAATCTCATTTTGGTCGACAATTGCAGGTATCTTTCTCTATGCTAAACTCTTCGTTGCAAAACATCTTCATTTCCTTTCATCTTTCAAAGCCTTTTTAGCCATTAATACTCATTACTATCATTGGGAAAGATCTAATTTGATTATTGTCACCGCAGCCACCCATTGGTGAGAAACGAGTTTCAGAGCTTGGGAAATGGGTTAGAAGAGAGTTTAGTGTTTCTGGGAACAGTTGGGATGCCAGTTCCGTGGATGTGGCTGCTGCCGGTTTTGGTTGGTTTGCTATAGGACTCAAAGGAGAAGCTGTTTTGGGTGTTTGGACATACGATGGAGTTGACGTTGCATTGCGGGATTCCTTGGTTCCTTATAGAGCACATATATTCGAAGTTACAGGGTTCACAGTTTCAAAGGTTGTCTCTAAAGCTGACAAAGCATTGAACAAGTTGCATCAAGGCAAAGCAGAAAAGAAAGAGAGTGACTGCAAAGAAATAGAAAAACACCCTGCTGCTGTGTCGGCAGTGTCATTTAACGCAGAAGCAAGTGCTTGATAACTGGAGTTCTCAATAGTGCTAGTGGCAACTTTAGTGAGGAAATTTCTCTCTTCAGGAGGCAAGAAACTGTCTGATGACAACTCGATACATTTGAAAACTGGTGATTTGAGATCAGAGTAAGAGATGAGTTCTCTGTAGTTTTCTGCAGGGATGGTGCTAGGAAATCTGATGAATTTTTTCCACTGGATTGGCAAGGCAACAAGAGCCCTACTTGAAGATGAAATCTGTTTATATTTGGGAATATGGGGAGAGGGTGAAGATGGAAAATTCGATCTCATTGAAGTCTTTGGCTTAGAGCTTTCCGTCCATTAGCATTGGAGACAAGTGGATCTTTCTTTCTGTTGAAGAGAATAATGGAAAAGCGATGGAAAATTTTGTTGCAGGTTTGAGGTTTTATAGATGCGAAAAAAATTACGTTTGGTGAAAATTTTTGTAACTTATATGGGCACAATTTTGGTAATAGTATTCATGTATGCAAGCTTGTGTGCATGAGTGTGCATGTTCTCATTAGCTATGATGATTTTTTTAGTAGAAAATATCAGTGGGGCAGACATTTATCATTACAAGGATCTTCTCATCCTTTGTGCAAAACAAGTGAAACCATCCTCACAGCCATTACATCATGGAAGTTAATTTAATTTTCATTTAATTTAATTTTCATTGATTTTGTGTTTATGCCCCTGCATGGTGATTCATCAACCGTGGTTGACTTTCACCTCGCAGATAGAAGGTGCAAACCCAAGACAATTCTCATTTGATGAGAGCTAATATAATCTTTGTCCATGTTTTGAGCTGTATACTTAAAATGGCTTTTCTCTCTGTTTGTTACTACTGTGAAAGTCAATTGCATTTTTCTTCATTTTCTTTCACCGTTTATTACAGTGATGGGTTCTTGTTTGTCGCTCAGAACTCCTGTAGAATGATTAGCATTACAATTAAACCAACCTGAGGCCCACATTGCCAGATGGAAGGAAGATTACAAGACCGCATCTCTACACCTGTGACTGATGCATGTTTGCCAAGTAGATGTTGTGGGCCCATCTTCCACTGAGCCTAATAGCTTCCTTTTCCCCAAGTCCATCTTTCTTCATTTTATCTCAAATAGAAATGTCCCTCTTTCTTCTTTTATCGAAGAAACATATGTTGTTTGCAAAATGCGTTCTCTACGCCTCTCCTTGTCAGATCATGAGCTGAAGAGGAAGCAATCCAGATATGGTCTTGGTAAAAATATCTTTCTCATCTCTTCTTTCCCCCAAATCCTCACTCTATCTCTCTGTTTTTTTTTTTTTTTTTAAGATTCTTCATCAGCCGATTACCAAATCCTAGCTATCCAGAGATTTCTCAGATTATTCATCTCAGGTATGAATTGTATTTCTCTCTCTCTCTCTCTCATGTGGGTTTTTTTTTTGGAAGGTCGAATTGTCCCTCTCTATCTCTCTCTGTCTTGTGATTGGTAAAGTGTCTCGCAGATAATGCGACGGTCTCAAGAACCTTCATTATTGTGTGTGCCATGCTAACGATCTTCCTCAATATTCAAGGCCCTTCACCTTCTCTTGGGTTATCATATCAGGTGCCTGTTTTTTTAGTCTTTTTCTTTTTTGCTTCCTGATTCTTTTATTGCTAAGTCAATTGATTATTTTATGTAACTATATGCTGTAGATGAAAATTGGGTTATTTTATTTTCTTCTTCTGAGTGTCGAATTTACCTTTACTTTTGCAACTTTGGTTTGCTTCAATGTGAATGGCTGCATTTTCAGGTATCATTTTGTTTTAATACATTTAATTGCACAGATTGTCTGTAATTGCAAGTGGGTGCTTGTTTTCATCTCGTGGGTAATTGCACGGTTCAAGACAACTATGCACTTAATCAGGTTCTTGCCAATCATCAGCCTTGAGGTTTTGTTTAGTATAATCTGAATCTCCTTTTGTGTGAATTCAAGGATGACAAAACATCTCCCATACTATGCAGGTGAATGAAAAGCTGAAAATATAATAAGATCGCAGTGGAAGATAGCTGCGAATGGGTGGGGATCGAACAATATGAGCTATCTCCCACAGAGAAATCAAGAGAAACATAAAAAATGGGCGAATGCATACATTAACTGACACCTATGAATTGTTGTTGCCTAAAACGCTAACATATCAAAATAACCTTCAGTGATTACACAGAAAATGATTTCATCACGTGCACTGAAGCTGTTATAAGCTCCCAACTAGCATCTTCATCAGGCTAACCTTCACTTCTAGGTAACTCTATGAAAGACTGTACAGGCTTCTTCGAGTAGCCCAATTTTCATAATGTGTATGAAAATATTAATCTTGATTACCTTTAAAGATTAATGACAAAATATATCTATTAGGATGATCCCATAAAAGAAAAAACAAATAACTGTCAAAAAAATTTTCTTTTAAAAATTCCATCAAGAAGTTCAGTACAAAGGGCAAAATATGGTGAACCAAAACGAATATGTAGTACAACTTGTGCCTTGTCCAGTGCAGTTGATATATCAAATAGATGGACTGCAAAAGGGATGGTTAAAATTAGTTCTCGATTTTTTTTTCATTGTCCACGTGTACCCAAAGAGTCTTCTTTATTTACTTTTTATTTTTTTTTGTGGTTTAACTTTTTACTCTTTTCAGCATTTTACGGATTGAATTTGAATGTGCCGGAAATGTAGGACCTGTAGAACCCTAGAGAAGGCTTCTAGAACAGTCCTACGAGCATTTGGACTTTGCAATGAGACTCTCTCTCTCCCCTCATCCAGGAAGATTACAGATTATTTCCCTATCCTTTTCTCTTAAGAAGTTCGAAAGTTACAGAAAGTATTAATAGAGAGAAAGATTAAGCAAATTAAAGCCAGAAGTGGGCCCCACCTCATCTTGGAGGTCCCACTCCATCTTTCTTATCCTTAGCATAAAAAAAAAAAAAAAAGTCTTCCTCTCTATCTCTCTCAATTAGGGCTGTCAAAGGGCCGGTCCTACCCTCAATATATGCAGGGTGGGCCTGAGCGGGCCAATGCCCTTGGAGGGCCTTCACTATCTAGGCCCTTACCCTACCCTCAAGGGCCCGGGCCGGGCTAGGGCAGGGCTCAAGGCTTCAAAACAAGAAAACTAATTTTTTTTTTTTTTTTTGACACTGTTACCAAAATTTGAGTGTGATCGAGCGTTATGAGTGTGATTGAGCGTTATCTTTTCTAACCTCAATTGCAAAGAAACCATTAAGAAAACATCTGTTATCTTGTCTAATCTCAATTACAAACAAACCATTAAGAAAACATGGGGAGAATATTAGTCATCTCTAAAGACTTTCTTTTATTGGATAAAGTCATACATGCTTTGGCGACTTGGGTTGGGTTCTAGAGATATGATTTTATTTATTTTGACAAAGAAGGAAAGTGGTTAAAGAGTATGATCTATTTCACACCTTTAATATGACTTTTATATGAATTTCCACATATGAAATCATTCCAGCAGTGTCTTATCTTTGAACGTTTTAAACCATTTACAATCACCTATCTTTTGTCGATTGACATTATTTTTAATTAAACACCGATCTGACTGTTACGCATTCTTGTATTTCAGTTACAAAAATAAATGCACTTAAAAGATACTATTAGTTTAAACTTTTAAGAATTGAGAGTTATAATTATCTAATTAAAAGGATGTTTGGATCACCCCATATCCTTAAAGTTCCATGTGCATACAAACTAACTCTATGAATTGATTGACATCCCAAGCAACTCTATATAGGAAAAAAGTGTATCATTATCAATAGAAATGAGTACACCTCCTTTTGCACTAACAATGAATTATAAAAATAATATAAAATGCCTAAATAAGAAGTAATAAAACTAAAAGAAAGGGATTAGAAGCAACCATGCAACACTTACTGATTATTTATTAAGTACAATACATAACTTAAGTAATTAAATATAGATGAAATGAGCTAAGTATGTATGTATGTATGTATGGATTTTTAGGATATTTTTTAATGGGTAAGTAGGTATGAAATTGCCTTCATATCCCCCATATTACTACAAAGTGACTATGATAAGGGCATTTTAGTATATATTTACATATATGTATATATTGTATATAAAATAAATAAAAGTAAGAGTGTTAGGGCCAGGGTCGGGCCGGGCTAGTACTGTCCAAGCCCGGCCCTCAAATCTCTGGGCCTGCAAAAAATTGTTCAAGCCCGGCCCTAGGGCCTGTCGTTAGAAACAAAAGCCCTCATGTTAAGGGCTTTTTTAGGCCGGAGCCCCTTTCTCAGGACCAGATCGACAGGCCTACTCTCAATCCCATCTAGATTTGAAGATGAGATAAAAGAGAGAGATAGAGTTGGACTCTACATGGAAGCAGAGTCTAAGGACTCTACATGTACGTCCAACACTCTCCCATGGGCCTCATCTCTCATGTAGGGAAGAGTCGTATTGCAAGAAAAAAGTCAACCTTGTTTTGCTAAGGGCAGCCTACCATAAGATTGTCATAAACTTTCACTTTGACTGTTGGATCAGTGAAATTTACCTACCATTTGAAAGCTTATTCAAAGTAGATGTCTATGGACCCAAGATCAAGCGAATCGGAGCTGAAATGACCAAGTTATGATCTTGGGAAGTTAGCTGTGAATTTTCTACTTGGTAGTTACGACAAAAGTGGGCCCAATCTTTGTTCAAAATTTGAAGTAATTGTAAAAAGATTAGGAGATTGGAACTCTATCTCATCTTATCTCATCCAAACTTGGAGCCCAAGGGATCATCCTCTCTTAAAGATAATTGCAAGCAAGAGAAATGATCAAGAATAACTTTGTGTTAAAAATAACTATTTAAGAGGAGCAACCCGCATGTGAATTGGCATGCAATCACTCCGCCCTTGGATGTCCACTCTTCTCATCTCTCTCCTTTCTTCTCTTCTCTCTCTAATTAAGTGTATTTTAAGAATTACTTTTGGGTATTTTGAAGGCTTGTTCCAGAAATTAGGACTAGAAGAGAGAAATATGAGAGATCTATTGTACTCATCTGGAGAAATCAATGGAAAACTCTGAAAGTTTTTCACTATGGAGGAGTAGTTTGCTAGATTGGAGCATCTTGATGAAGTTAAGTTAGCTGCTTCTACCTTTTTATGCAATTCAATTTAATTGTTTGAATGTCTCTATATTATGCATGCTTTATCATAAGAATAAATTTGTTTTCATGTTTATGTCGAACCTCTTCTTAGAATTCTATTGATTATACTTTGATCATATATACTTGTTTAATAGATTATGCTTAGGATTTAATCTCTTTGATAGTCTATGTTTACTTGATATATGATGCTTGGATGTTTTCAATCTTTTATGAGGTGAAGGTAGGGGTGTTCATGGACCGGGCCTAGCCCGACTTGGACCGGGCTTGGACCTTTGTTTTAATATTACAGCCGGCCTTGGACATCTTTGTTAGGCCCGTTTAATAGACGGGCCGGGCTTGGACTCAGTTGTAGATTGCCTAAAGCCCGCCCCGACCCGATTGAAAAATAATAATAGAAAAAGGTTTAGGTATGTGATTCGAACAGTAATACTTTTATATGCACTGTCAAGTGTCAAGACCAAACCAACTGGGCCGCAGACGAGATCATATAATTTCACTCTCTTTTTAAATTATATTTTAATCTCGGGCTGGGCTCGGGTTCAAAATGCTTCGAGGCGGGCCGAGCTTGGGCCAGCTCCTTATAGCCCGATGAGGGCCTGGGCAAGGATTTGGACAGGCTGTTTAGAAGCGGGGACAGGCCTGGATATTCCTTAGCCCAGTTCATGAACACTGGGTGAAGGAGGTTTTGGGTTTTTTAATTAAATCTGAAAACTTGTTCTCTTGATAGACAAATTATCTGGATTAGAAATATTAATTTGTTTATGATTTGAGTTAGTTTGAGACAAAATTGTTTAATTGATTGCATAAATTGGTCGATTAACTTACTTGATGAATTCTTGATGTTCTGATCTATTATCATCATTATTGTTTTTCTACACGTTAGTTTTAATCATTGCAGATTTTTTATTCATATGCAACACTTTCTAATTATTATTTTTAAAAAAATCAGGTTTTTAATGAAAGTTCAAAAGTGCTCCCTCTGGGTTCGACCTTTAATTGCCATTGTCTCAACACGACAGCTATGCACTTGTAGTTATTATTGGATTGAAATAAATCTGCATCACCTAACTCGTTTGAAATTAAATTTATAACTACGACCTTTTGGTGCTTAATTATATATGTTGGGTTAGGCTGAGGCAAGGGCTTTTAAGGAAGCATGGAGGATGCTAAGGTCCAGGCCTATTTACTATAAGACCGCAAAATGAGGTTCGGCTCATCGAAGAACCTAAAAAGACCCATCCCAAAAAAGGCTATAAAACCATACATGCCTAAGTTGTCTAGGCCGATAAATTGAAATTAATATTGAAATTTTAAGACATTATAAAATCTTTCTTATTTCTAAATTAATGTCATTTCTTATTCAAATAATTTCAATGCCGAGCTGAACTTAAGATGCACAATTCAGTGTTAGCTTTGTTGATTATTAAATTGAGAATTTCCTCTAAATTGTTACAAAAATTCTATAAATGGATCAAAATCCGATTATACGCAAAAATACTTTTTTGAGGATTTAACTAGAAAAATCTCCTTAGACTTGTCAAAAGCCTAAACCGCCATCAACCTCTTGTATAGACCATAGGAGTCCCAAAGGCACTATTTCCTAAAGATCTTTTTTTTCTCTTAGCAGGGATATCCCTTTTATCTTAAAAAGGTCCCAAAACCCTTTAACCATTTTCATTCTTTTCCCCATGTTCTCTGAACAATGACATATCGAAGAAGAGAAGCAGCAGCTATCAAGAAGAGAAGTTCAAATCCAAAACCCCCATATCTTCTCCATACTTTTACCTTTAAAAAGTCCCAAAACCCTTTTCCATTTTCGTTATTTTCCCCATTTGCTTTGGGCGAGGACTCATTGGAGAAGAGAAGAAGCAACTATCAAGAAAAGAAGTCCAAATCCAAATCCCCCATATCTTCTCCATACAACGTATGTAACACGCACCCATTTTAGATAGGGCTGTAAAGTGGAAGCGGGGTTGCAGAAAGATTCATCCGAATTCCAAAAAAAGCAAATGGAAAAAGGGAGTTTGACATTCTTTATGTTGCAATGAATGATGAACGGGGATATCCCCACTCATTTACTTAGAAAGAACTGCGATATTCCCGCTCAGCGCCAAAAGCAAAATGAAAAAAGAAAAAACTGGCGGGAGGACCAAACTGGTCTATACAAGAGGTTGATGGCGTTTTGGGCTTTTGACAAGTCTAAGAGGATTTTTCTAGTTAAATCCTTTACTTTTTCTGGTAAAAAAAGCGAGGGAAATGAAAAACAGACTTGATTTTTAATGAGATTCATACCTGTAAATTCAAATTAGATTCAATTATTTTCTACTTCATCATGAGTCGGCTTTGTGCCATCTACGTACAAAAAAGAAAGGGGAAAAAGTCCAGACCATACGTCCTTTCCCTCTAATTATTGGTATGTGGTGTGTGTATTAAAGAAGGGACGATTAGAAAATTGTGATTTTGATAAAAACGAACTTTCTTTCCATGAAAATGTAATAAGATTTTGATATTTATATATATATATATGGGAGACGCTCCTATGAGAGCATCTCTACCTTACTATGAGAGATAAGGTAGGGGCCCTCACATCCATATCCAACGCCAACAACTTAAATGTGAGGGCCCCACCCCTATCTTTCATATAAGGTGAGAGATGCTCTCATAGGAGCATCTCCCATATATAATGAAGAGTGAGCTCCACCTGAGGGGAAGTATTGAGTATTTATGCTGCTTCTAGTAAAGCCATAAGATTTTCGAATGAATGGTTGGCTAAGAAAATTTAATATGGTATCAGAGTCAACTGGTTGTAAGTTCAAATTCCAGAAGGAACGACTCAGATCGGAAAAAATTTCGTGTCGCCAAAAATGCGCTTTCTGGGTTCCACATAAGGGGGTGTTTAAGAGTGGACTCCACCCAAGTTTGTAAACGGGTCGGTTCCGGTTCGGATCCATGGCGGACCGGGACCCAAAACCATTAATGAGAAAGTGGGCCCGGACTAGTTTTGGAACCGTTAATGAGAAGATCGAACTGGAACCAAAACCGAAACCGTAAATGGGCTGGGTTCAGGTCTAGGTAGAGAATGATATGGAGAAATCCAGGTTTTAGAAGAGATTTTAGAAAATTTAGGTAATATGTCAGGTCCCGGGTCCGGGTCTGGGCCCATTTAGGTCACGGGTCAAAAAAAAAAAAGGACCCGGACCTGGGCCCAAACCAATTTATTTATTGGGGCCTAAATAAGGAACCAGACCCGGTTTTTAACGGGTCAGAACCTCCGGGTAATCGAAAAATCGGGGACCCATTTACATTCCTACACCCAATGAGGAATATTTAAAAGTATTTCCGCTGTCACTACTAACGCCTCGAGGTTTTAGTGGCGATGGTTAGCTGAAGAAATTTAATAGAATACTATAGCGTTATATTTCTATAAAAGAAAAGAGGCTTTGGTTTATAAGATTCTTTTTTTAAAAGAGGGGCCGCATTTAAAGCTGCTAGCCATTCGATCAAAACAATTGAATGCAAATTGTTGATTGCTTTCATATTTTTCGTTCTATTTCATTCCTTCTAATCAGGTGGCTAACATTTTTTAGAGTGAGCTTTTATGAATAGCTAATTTAACAATCTTCTGTATGAGAGCCTGCCCAACACTACTGCATATCTTAAAACCAACCTCTGATTGTTTTAATGAAAAAAGAATGTCGTTTTGCTTGCAAGGTTTGCACAAAAACATACCTTATAGACTAGTTTTAATTACAACTCTTTCATAGAGAGAAGGTACTAATAGCTGATCACTAGATGTAAAAAAATACAAGAGGCCGGATCTGGAAGTTGATCTACTAAAAAAAATGAGCATCATATCATTATAAACCATTATATTTAGAACTTTGAAATTCATCATCACCATAGTCTTGTCCCAGCTATGTTGGGCTTTGCTACATGAATTCTGTTTCTTCATTCCTATCTATCACGAGCCAAGTCCTTAGATGCGCTGTACTTCTTCATATCTGATCTTATTAATTCCACTTATGTCTTCGGCCTACCATTTTTCCTCAGCAAGCCATCAATTTGTATAATAGAAAGATTTTCCCCACCGACGCTATTGCTCTTTAGAACTTTGAAATAACACTAAAAAATTGAATTCATTAATGGCTAACATTCATCTCCATAGATTGAATGATTGGAAATGACATGTGATTGAATTAGTTCTGATAACTACTAATATCATCTACCAAAAATGACTTTCATCTACTATTTCTACCCATCCAACTTAAGGTAATGATTCTTAGTCATTCGCAAATTTTTGTTTTGTCCATCATTTTAAATTCATGGATCTAGCGGTTAAAAATGTTTAATGGTTAAAAAACGATCACAACTCTCCCTGCCAAAGCATATGTTTCTTACCAAAAGTAAAAAAATACTAAGCATATGTGGGTCTCTTTGGTATATCTTGCATTCTAATATTTAACTCCTTTGCAATGCATTTTGATGTTCCAAATTCATAATACTAGTAACACTTTCAAAGTCTAAACAAAACTACATTTTTAATTACAACAATAGGTTTATGTAGCCTTAATCATAGTACCTATCCACAATCCTAAAAAGCTTTTGTCGCCGGTTCTTATTGCAAATGAGGGCAATGAAACTCCAAAATCCCAAAGCATATGAAGTAGTCACCAATAAATAGAAAAACATCGGATGATCTAGGATCCCAGAGTTGTCTTCTTCTTCTCCTTTGCCATCTTGAGTTTGAGATCGATTGTTGGATGAGCAATTCCGCTGTAAAGGTTGTCCGCAAAGATCATGATTGCCGACATAGCTACTCTCCTTGAATGTAGAAAATTGCTTCTCAAATGGGATTCCTCCTGATAGATTGTTGAAGGCAACACTGAAGGTGGAAATTGAGTGAAGTTGAACTATTTGAGGTGGAATCATACCGACTAATTTGTTATGTGAGAGATCTAAACTTTCAATATTTTCCAAATTTTTGAAGGACTCTGGGAAAGGGCCAGACAAAATATTGTGGGACAAGTTTAAGAACCGAAGCTCTTTCAAATTTCCCATTTGAAATGGAATACTATCTATCAATTGATTCATGGACAAATCGATACCAGTAATCAAGGAAAATGGAACGCCTTCATAAGTTAGCGTTGTACCCTTTATAGTTAAATTAGTTTTAATTCTCGTAAAGGGCATGTCAACTGATGAGTAATTACTTATATCCATTATATTTCTGAACTGCGGTCCAAGTGATTGGTCAATTTGAATTGGAATTTCTTTCATCCAAGAAGAAATGTTGCTGAGGCAAGAAGGTATAGTCCCTGAAATTTTATTATATGAGAGATCCAATATATGAAGATTTTGCAATTGGCAAAGTTCTGTTGGGATAGAGCCATCAAAGAAGTTCCTGCCTAGTAGAAGTAATGCCAAATTCGGGAGAGATGGTAACCAACTCGGAATAAAACCAGAAAGGCGGTTCTCTCTCAGATCAAGAATAATCAATGAAGGACTGGTCAACATGATAGATGTGATGGTTCCAGTAAACTCATTGTTATCAAGTAGCAAGACTACCAACTCAGTCAGGTTCGAGTATTTCGAAAGAATGTCCCCCTGTAATTTATTATTTGATAGTTTTAAAAACTTCAGTGAGGTGTTGTTTCCAGTTAGTAGTTGCGGCATCTCCCCAGAAAGATTATTTTGCGATAAGTCCAATGTTATTAAATTTTGTAATTTGCTTACTGATAAGGGGATAACACCTTGTAACTCATTTGTGGACATGTTGAGAAGAACTAGATTGGGAAAAAGGGTGTCCATGTTAGAAGGAAGCTCTCCAAAAATGTTATTGTCAGAGATGTCAAGTTCATAGAGCATTGATTTATTGTGGTCAGTAGACTTAAGAAATGAGCCTTCTAGAGAGTTACCTCTGAGATTCAAGTATTCGATTGTGGCATTGTATAATAACCATGAAGGAATTGTCCCTTGAAGGGAGGTATAACCCAAATTTAAAGTTTTCAACATATGTTGGGTGGAGATAAAGGATGGTATGAGATTGTTGCTATGTTTGTTTAGGATGCAATTGTTTAGCAATAAATGGTATAGTTGGAAAGTTGGAAACCACTTCGGGCACTCAGTGTCGACCTCTAATTGTGTGTTTTCTGAAAGGTCAACGTATAAAAGCTTTGAGAGGTTGGCAAAAATTGAAAAAGAAATCACACCACTAAATTGGTTTTGTGATATAGAGATGAACTCCAGCATTGTTAAGTTGCCAAAAATGGATGGTGGAATGGATCCTTTGAATTGGTTACGAGGTAGATTTAGATAACTGAGATGATGCATATTACCAAAACATGGATGTATACTGCATTCAAATGAGTTCTCTGCTATACCCAACGCTTCCAGGTTCCTTAATTTGCAAAATCCTGTACAAGTAGGAATAAGAGAGAAATTAGAATGAAAACCTATCATCCTCATCATTATCACTACTTACATGTTTCTATTTTGACTGATAAGTATCAAATTATCTACAAACAATATCCCCATGGAACTCATCTTAGATATTTAGTATTACATTGTCCACAACTTAGACGAATAGAAATGGGCAAAGCTATGGTGTAATTGTCTTTCCTAGATGCATGCATATATAGTTCTTGTATTGCACATGTTACTTGCCCTTCAAACACTTCTTTTATAAATGTGCCCCAAAGCAATTGACTCAATACCCTAACATAAGCCTTCTATACATCATAAAGACCATGCCTAAATCTTATACCTTCTCTTTAAAACTTCTCATTAGTCGCCCTAAAAAGGAGAAAAGCTCCTGTTGGGGACCTTCTTGAAATGACACCAAATTGATTTTTTAGAATATGAGAATCCTTGTGTGCGCACTATTTGATTATTTTTATCGTATATCTTATAAGCTTAATAGCACAATAGCTAGCACAACTATGAATATGATAACCCAGGGCATCTCCCGCCCAGCCTATGAGCCTTTGGCCTTGAGCCCAAGGGACACTCGATTTTAGACAGCCGAGAACTAATCCCTATGGGCACATGCAAACCCTCATATCTACATGCATCGGGCAATACTATGGGAGGTGGCCAACGGAGGTAAGTGTCGAATATTTCTCAAAATTATAATTGTCCAATAATCAAAATCTCATAATATGTAATGCATCGTTAACTTTTGCTCTCAATTTTATATTTGATCACTCTTTTTCTTTTTTGTTCCAGGTCTTGATGAGTTACTCAATCCCTATTTTGTCTCGTGAGATCTAATAGTCTATAGGTATATCATTTGGTTCTAATGCATTATTTCTCATCATCCTATCTAATGCATCCTTTACTTTTACCCTTGATACTTCTTTGACCACTACTTGATTTTTTATTCTAGGTCACGATTAGTTTGAATTGTGTATTTGTTCAGTAGGTCTTTTAAATATCCTATTTTCTTAATCTCTTCTTTTATGACCGGGGACATTTCATTTCCATCTTTAGTATACCTTATACGGTCAAAACCCCTTCTTGTGTTTCTTTCATTCATATCGGCCAAATTATAAATCCTCATTTCCCTTCCTTTTGTTCCAAGCTGAGCATAAGGGCACGTTTGTGTACATGTAATTTCCATGGAAAGATGAAATTGTTACATAAGCAAATTCTATGATTTTTAAATACTCCGAAAAAGGTTTTATACGAAAGTTATATTTTCTTGTTTGGTGCAAAAAAAATTTCCTTGATAAATTGGTGTTAATATTGTTTGGTGCGGCTGCGAATATTCCTTGTTGAAAACTAGTATTTACTGTTTGGTGCGGCAATTTTCCTCGGAAAAATGTACACATGGCTCATGAAAAAGGTGTTTGTGACTGAGTGGCGTGGGAGGGGAGGGGGGAGAAAGAGGGTGGTCGAGCTGGTCATGGTGGCTGGTTGCAGAGGAGCCGCTGGAGGCATCAGGAGAGGGGAGGTTGAGGCGTGGCTGCTGGGACAGGGTAACCTTGGTTGCAGGGGAGGCGCTGATGGCGTCGGCGATGGTGCAGGGAGGTTTAATCGATGACTGCAGGATTTCTACAGCGTGTCCAAAGCAAGAAGAGGGTGGAGAGAGAGAGAGAGAGAGAGAGAGAGAGAGAGAGAGAGAGAGAGAGAGGGTTACCCGCAAAAGCGGGCAAAAGCTGGGTGCCTGTTGCTTTCTCTTGTCGTTGAAGAAGAGATAATGGACGCTAGGGCTTTGCATTAGAAATGGGATGGAAATGGAGTTTATAAAGGAGGGGTCAATTTTTTGAGGAAATAGACTTCCCAAGTCTATTTCGAGGGTAGGAATGAAAAAGATGACATGGTAAAAAAAATAATTCTGTGGAAAACTACCGCCCCAACGCATGAAAAGAGGGTTTTTTTTTTTTTTTTTGTAGAAAACTACCTCTTTTCCATGAAAATGGGGTACACAAACATGCCCTAAATGTTATGAAGTCTTTGTATTTGACATTTCTAATTGTTTTTACTTTCCTTCTCTTTTCTAATTGTTTTTACTTTCCTTTTCTTGGGAACAATCTTATCTACTTATTTATACGTATCTTCGTCACCTGTTCCAGGCAACATGCATAAATACTATTCCTTTTTACCATGGACTTGCTAAGTACCTCTGTTTGCAACATAATTAATACAACCTGTAATTCAATTCCACTGTATATTCAAATTCAAATTAGAATTCATGTCTTGCCTCGTCACCTTTTCTCTTATTGCAGTTTCTGCTTTACCTGTCAACCTTTACAAAAAAATTTTAACCTCCTTTTCAATTTTTTGTTGAGTATTTTACTTTTAACAAAAATACACATAATAAAAAAAGCCATATGCTGCGTTTTTTGCCATGTTAGGTTCTCTCCAAAGACCACTTACAACCCACAGAGACAGATGGATCGTTGTCCTAATTAAAATAAATTTGTAAGTGCCCACTATTGTTCGCTCTTAAAGGACACAAGGATTTCCTAAATACTTATTAGCTAATGCAAGATCAAAGCTTATAACAAAGACGAGGATAGCTCTTCAATGATATTTCTCCCAGCCCATGTTATCTGTTGCTTTTAATACAATTTACCATAAAGCAAAAAAAAAAAAAAATGTTGTTCTTTTGCCAAGACAATATCCTCCTCGAACTCTATTATATCCATCTAATTACTCTACTTTCTTTGCATGATGCACAACTGTTACACCCCGACCCAAACTTTTCATGATTAAGGCTAATTAATTGAGATTAATGCTAATTAAGCATGGATAAATGGATTAATCAAGGTTGATGACCAAAGAGAGACAAACTAGTCTCAAATGATGCATTAAGCATAATGAGATGAAATTGAGTAGGTTAAAATGAGTTTAGACTCAAACAAGGTAGATTAAAGACTTTTTCGTAGATACGGGTTTTCACGTATTTCGTCGAATACGGAAATTCTGGACACCAACGTGTGTATCTCGAGTAGTACATTAACTTTCGTAATAGACGCGATCCCATTTGACCTCAAATGGGCCAAATGAGGTTTCATCTGACTCAAATTGTAATAAAGAGTAATAGGAGGGGGCTTTAGTGTGGAATATCCTTATATTAGAATGGAATGGGACTTTCATTCATTTCACCTCAACAACCCTAGACCCATCTTCATCTCCTTCCTTTTCTCTTTCATTCCTCTTCATCAAGAGTGAGAATAGGAGTGCTTGAGTGGCTTTGAGTGAGGAAACTCCATCTTCATCTTCTTCCTCAAGTCATTCTCCATTTTTGAAGCAATAGAGCTTGAAAGAGAACTCAAGATCTCTTTGCTTGGAGCCACAAGTAAGTAGTAAGTCTCACCTTAGGATTCTCAAGTTCTATTGAGTAGATAGAAGTGGTGTGTAACACAAATAGCTCATAGATTTGTATATTTCATGTTTTATTGGAATTTAGGGTTTTCATCTCAAAAGCAAGCTAAGGAAAGAGGGCTTTTGCTACTAAACTCCAAGAGAGGCAAGTATATACATTTCTAGTGATATATGATCTTATAGAACTTGTATGAACTCAAGGAGTTCAAAAATGTGGATTTTGTTCAGAACTTCTGAAGCTCGAAAATGAGCTTCCGGGTGAATTTCGGCTAGCCGCGAGGCTAACCGTCAGAAATCCCCAGTTTTGGCGAGCTTCTAGAAAGCTAACCGCCGAATTTCGGTTAGCCGAAAGGTAACCCGTGAGCTGACCGAAATCGGGTCAGAAATGCATCAGAAAAACGAGCTTCTGGAAAGCTGACCGTAAGCTAACCGAACTTGGTTCGGCTAGTCGCCAACAAGGTTTCGGCTAACCGCCAATACAGTTTCGGCTACCCGCCAGGTAACCGCCGAGGTAACCGAACCTGACCAAATTGTTATAGTAAGGGAAATTTTGGCCAATCGCTCGGACCAGTGAGTTTTGGATTTTTACGTGAACTAAGATCGCTTATGTGGTCATAGATATTCCTCGTGTGGTTAAGACGAGTCGTGAAACAAATTGTGACTGATCTAAATTGAAAGCCTAGTCGTTGAGACTAATAATAGTGATGTCTAAACCTTCCTAAGTGTTAGCTCAGGTTATCTAATGCACAATCTAATTAAAGTAATGTCATCCACAGTAACACGTGCATTGATAACTAATGTTTCACTCGTTTGTTGGTTTAGATGATTGTTTTAGAGGGTATTGCATAGTGGTTCCCTAAGCTCAGTATTGAGCCACACTGAATCGATGAATAATCATTAAATATGACACTGCATAATGAACAGTTACTAAAGGTAACATTGAGTAATGATTAATCTTGTTGCAGCAGATGGATTTGGGGCGTTCCGGAGCTCCGTGGTGATGCTAGTGGTCCCTGGCCAGGACACTAGTAAGTCCCACATATTCCGATCATATCTATGAGTATTGATTGATGCCTTCCGTTTGGAAGATGAATCCTTCCTTTGAAGGAAGATGGTAAATTGAATGAATCCTTCCTTTGAGGGAAGATGGTAAATTGAATGAATCCTTCCTTATGGTAAGATGGTAATTGAAAGGAAATGAAATGACACGAATGAATGAAAGTTATAATAACAATTATCTTATACATTGTCATTGTAGAAATTATCTGGACTTGTTTAGAATTGGAATTTTTATCAGTTAGATTGAATGAGTTTAGTATATGTATTGACATGTGCTAATACTGGATCTGTACTAGATTTGTTTATACAATTTTGAACCGTCGTGTTCATTAGTGTTACTGATGGCATTACAAGCCCGATTGCCCCTACTGGTGCAACTGCGCCCTCGGCGCCAGCGGAGGAGACCGCTCCGGTTCCTCCAGGAGGATTAATAGAATGGAACGGACGGAATACCATTTGACATGGGTATTCGAGGGCGAAAAGAATTGTAACATTTTGAGAAATGTTTTGTAGGGTCATTTTGTACATTCATTTTTGGAATGTAATTGATTATTATTGTATGGTGTTGGATATGCACCGATTGACGAACTATGTTGGTATGATACATATATAAGGACATTATTTTTGTATACATGTAAACTCGTAAATTAATATTGTCAAATGTATATGTTTCCGCAGAATTTGTGTATTGGACAGGTTTATTGAGATTGATATCCCTTGTGGATTTCGTTTTAACGTAGGTTAATTCGGAGTTTACGGGAGTAAGTATGGGCTCACGGTTCGGGGTTACCGTAATTCGGGCTCGGGTCGTGACAACAACTATAATACCTACCTCATTAGGATTTATGCTTTCATGTATACACAGCTTAAATATCCTTTCCCAGTTCTCTAGGCAGTGTCTCCTTTCAACTTTGGTTTCTAAAGACATAGTTCATTCTCTCTCCTCATTTTGATGTTATAATAATCAACTCATGCTCTTATCTGTCAAAGTGCTGGTTTCTTTATATTGAACCTTCTTAACCCATGCTTGCCTCTTACCTGCCCCTTTACACTTCCTCATTTGACGCTCAGTGGAGTTTCCTAGAGTGTGTTGTGTTCGTGGTTGGATGTCCTTAGACTCCTTGAAAAGGTTAAAAAAAAAAAAAAGAACAGGAAAAGTAACAAAAACATCTAAACAGTTATACCTAGACACAGAAAATATAGCCGACTACCAATCAAAGTCATTCTACTCCTATTGCCATGGTTGGAAGTGGAAAGAAAAAATATTTAAAAAAAAGGTTAATTAATACTATTGAATGAAAGTAAAAATATACTACATAAAAGTAAGTAGTAATAATAGCGTAAATTTTTAATACAACTAAGGCTACATACGTATTACTCTACCAACTATTGTATTGAAATACAAATCTATCAACAATACCATCACCAACAAACATGCGTGTAAATTATCAATAAATAATTGAGAAAAAAAATGTAAAACACAAATTTGAAATAAAGACACTAAAAAGATCAAGGCTTTTTCCAAGCATATATCAATGATCTCATACCTAACATCACCTTAGTAAACCAAATCCTAGAAAATTTACGGCCCCATCTCTTGGATTTGGCTCAAAACGTCAATTGGGCCTTGATGAGTGGTTTACTTGGTGCCAAGTCTATTAGAGCTAGTTCTTTATATATACTCTCTAGGGTTATTCTTTGTAAGAAACAGAGAGAAAGCAAGCAAGGGAAACAAGAGAGCATTGTATGGGGAAAGGCTGTGAGAGCAAGATTGAGACCTATTGGGGGAGAGAGTAAGCTAACTGTTAAAGGAACTGAATCCTTGTAACGAGTTACCCTGCATAGTGAAATTGAGCGGAACACTCATAGCCTCGTGGACGTCGGCAATTGCCGAACCACGTAAATCTCATGTTTGTGTGCTTATGATTGATTGTGCGTGATTTGCCCTAGCTATTTTTCTAACAATTGATATCAGAGCCTAGTGGGTCGGGTGTTTGAGTCACGAGACACACATTTTGCGAGTTGCAAAGCAGGAGTCACCACTCGCTCCTGAGCGGTCATAATTGTGATCGAGCCCTCACCATAAAACCATTGTTGTGCTCTTTTCCATCACCAATCGGTTTTGGGATAAGTGGTAGCTCAATCGGATGTAAGATCCTACAAGTGGTATCAGAGCGAGTTTAGAATTTTCCTAGCGCTAGGGCTTTTATCATGTGATCAACGGCATCATGTGATCAACGGCAAAGATCGTCTCATCATTGCCGACCGCAGTGGAGAGAACAGAGGGTTCTCAGTTTGGACTCGTACTCACCGCAGGCTGCCAGTCCTCTTGCAAAACCAGGCTCTATTACAGAACCGAATCGAAGAAGAGGATCTAATTAGTTTCCCTCTGCAAAACAGGGGAGAAGAAGGGGATTCACGCTAGCACCCTTGAGGTTGTCGAATCCCAGCCGTTCATCGTCGCCGGAACCAAAAAAGAGGATCGCTGCCCGTTTCCTCCCTACAATCGTTGTGGGCAGCAATTTGACTTCTGTCATGCAGAAGGTGGGCCACGCAGATCGCCGCTGATTTTGTGCGCATCACGTCACCAAGCCGCAAGTCATCGGAAATCAGCTGGCACAACCGCAGATCTCCGGCCGTTCACCAATGCTGAAGAAGTAGAATAGAAGCAGCAAGATGCTGCATCTCGGCATCTATTGCAGAACCAGGCTCTGTTACAGAACCAGATCGAAAGAAGAAGGAAGACAAGACCCAATTGGGTCAGTTTCCAGGCCAGGGTCAAGTTCGGTTCAGTTTTGACCCGTTCGCAGCAGGAAGCCCAGTTCAACATTAACCAACAACGAGCCATTGCCGACATCATCCTAACGCCAGCAGTACAGTCAAACAGTAGTTTGACCAGATTAACGGTCAGATTTCAATCTCAATTTTTGGGGCCATCTGGACTCCGATTTGCGCTCTAGTTCTTCCTATGGAGTCTACAAAGTTAACGGAGCAGACTGATACTTTGAAGGGCTGAAAGAGGGGCAGATTTCAGACACAATGGCAACCAAGGCTACAGCAACAGGTATCAAATTTGAAATTTAGAAATTTGATGGCAAAATTAATTTTGGCTTGTGGCAAAGGAGAATGAAAAATATTTTGATTCAACAAGGAATCAAAGTATCATTGCTTGGCAAGGAAAATAGGCCTGAAAAAATAGTTGCTAATGAGTGGGCAAATATCGATGAAAGAGCAATGAGCTCTATTGAGCAGTACCTTTCTGACGAAGTTATGTTCAATGTCATGGAAGAGGAATCTGCAAAAGACCTATGGGAATAGCTCGAGAAGCTATACATGGGAAAGAATCTGACAAACATGCCACATTTGAAGAAACAGTTGTATGGGTTGAAGATGGAGGAAGGATGTAATCTAATGGAGCACATAAACCCTTTCAATAGGATGATCAGTGACTTGTTGAGGCTCGATGTGAAATTCAATGATGAAGACAGGTCCCTGCTATTGTTGAATTCTCTCTCTGACCCATATGAGCATTTTGTGACTACCCTGCTATATGGAAAGGAGACACTCAATTTTGATGATGTTACTCAAGACATCATCTCCAATGCTGCCAGAAGAAAGCCTAGCAAAGGTTATTCACATGCAGAGTGGCTCCTAGTAAAGGAAGGCTCGCATAACCGTGGTAGGTCCAAGGACATGGGTAGGTCAAGAAGAAACAACTTCAGATCAAAGTCCAAAAGTAAGAAATATTCAGAATGCTTTCATTACGGGAAGAAAGGGCACTAGAAAAAAGATTGTCGGCATTACAAGGTGAGCAAAGATGGGAAGAACAAAGCTGTGGACAAATCAGGAAGCAGTGACTCCACCAGCATTGCCTCAGAAAAGGAAGTGGAACTCCTATCGATCTCGGAAGGTAACCATATATCTGATGTACGGTTACCAGTTGTTCATATCATGTGTCCTAATCGTGACTGGTTTGATACTTATGAGCCGTGTGATGGTCATAGTGTTCTGATGGGTAATGATGCTGCATGTAGAACCATTGGAATGGAAACCATAAAAATCAGAATGGCAGATGGAGTTGTTAGAACCTTGGGAGGTGTGAGACATGTTCCCGCACTTAAGAAGAATTTGATATCTTTATGCACACTTGAATCCAAAGGATGTTCATTCAGTGCAAAGGATGGTTTGCTTAAAGTGAGCAAAGGAGTTCTGGTATTAATGAAAGGTACCAGAGTGGAAAACAACATTTACAAATTGATAGGAAACACTACTGTAGGTGGAGCGGCAGTCTCCACGGAAGACAAAAACAGCAATGATGAGTCTCAATTATGGCATATGCGGCTAAGGCATATGAGTGAGAAGGGCATATTAGAACTTCATAAAAAACAATTGTTAAAGGGTGTGAAAACATGCAAGCTAGATTTTTGCAAGGTCTGTGTTTATGGTAAGCAGACGAACGTGTCTTTCAAAATTGCAGGCAATGATTGTAGAAGTAAAGGGATTATAGATTATATTCACTCAGATATGTGGGGACCATCCTCGGTTAAGTCAAAAAGTGGATTCTGAGAATACTTGAAAGGCACCAAAAACTTGGAAATACTGTTTGAAAGAAAAGATGGGTTAGAAAGTGTAGTGGGGTATGTAAATTCTGATTTTGCAGGGGATTTGGACAAAAGAAGATCCACCACAGGCTATGTTTACACACTAGCAAGTGGACCGATAAGCTGGAGATCGGTGCTTCAGTCTACAACCGCATTATCCACTACAGAGGCAGAATACATGGCACTTACAGAGACTTCTATGGAAGCAATATGGTTGAGAGGTTTGGTGAATGAAATCGAGATTAAGCAAGAATCAATCTTGATACACTGGGATAGTCAAAGCGCCATATGTTTGGCGAAGAATCAGGTATATCATGCCAGGACAAAGCACATTGCTGTTATGTATCACAGGATTCGAGATTGGGTTACTACAAGTGAGATCTCCTTTGAGAAGATTCACACATATGAGAATGCAGCTGATATGCTCACCAAGCCAATCACTAGGGGTTTACACGGATCGGATTGGTTCAGATTGGGCCAAATCCGTCACCAATTCGCTGCCTACGGTTTGACGGACTTGGAATCTGTCACGAATCCATGGTTGTTAGAATCCGATCTGATCCGATCCGTGGAGGACCGGATTGGATCGGATTAATCCGTTCAATCAGTTCAATCGAATATTAAATATGTTGTAAAAAATCACATTTTGACCCCTTAAAATTTTTTTCTTATTTTAAATTTAGACATCTTAATTTATATTTAGACCTCTTATATTTTTTTATTTATATTTAATGTCAACGGATCGGATTGGATTGAATCCGCGGATTGAGGGTGAAATCCGCCACCGACCCGTTGCTAACGGATTACAAAATTTTCAATCCGTCACCATTCCTTTTACCTTAGGATTGGATAAAAATCCGCGGATCAGATCGGATTTACGGATCGACAGTGAAAATTCTTATGGGGCTACCAGAATGGATTACTAGTTCTATTTAATCAATCAATGCAGCGGAAATAAATCAATCAGACAATATAGAACTAGCTATCTACCAATCACACACCACAAGAAGGCAGACACAATATTTAACGTGGAAACCCTATCCAGGGAGAAAAATCACGAACCAGAAATCAAGAGTTCACGAGCAGTTACAAGATATACTCACAAGCTCCTTTACCTCAGTCTGTACCTCGACCTAAGGACTGTAGTTATTCTTGCAAAGAATCCACTGACACGACATCCACCGCGCCTCGTTCTCCTTACTTGATCTCCTCGCACCTTGTCAACCAAGATGATCAATCTTCTAAAAGAAAAGTAGAAGCAGCAACAACCTTCTAGAGCAGCATTTCAGAATAGTCTCTCAATGGCTCTAGAGAATTAACTCTCTCTAAAATATCTCTGACTCAGATCAATGAGAGTTGTGGTGATCCTTAGGGTTGAGAGAAACACCCTATAAATAGCCCCAAATTCGTGCCTTAGTCTTTGTGCACAAGTAGGACTCAAACTGGGAAAGATTGTCTCAAAAGGAAACAACTTCGTATAGAAATAGGAGACTTTCCCGAACTCAGCGCACGCTGTCCGATCGATCACCCCTGCAGGTCCGATCGACCGGCCTGACATTTAACTGAGGCCTTTTTCTGACCGATCGATCGGTCTGAGACTCCGATCGATCGGGCTTGGGGGATTTCGCCCGGTCTTCTCTTTTCTTCTATTCTTCACTTCAGCTCTTCCGGCGACACAACCTCAGTCCATTCTAAAATAAATTAGAGAATACAACTCAATGGACCCAGAGTTTTGTCCGACCCATGAATTAGCCAACAAAAATACTAACAGACGGATTTTTTGTGCACCCCTACCGATCACTACGGAGAAGTTTTGGCATTGCCTGGACTTGCTCAATTTTTCCTCTTGTTAGAGATTGAAGGTGCACCTCATTTTCGGTGAGGTTCTCATATGGTGGGAGGGCTTTCCCACACGGTACATGTGTCATAAACACAACACAGCAATTTTTCTAAAGGGTCGAACATTTTTCGTCAAGGTGGAGATTGTTAGATTTGGCTCAAAAGGTCCATTGGGCCCTGATGAGTGGTTTACTTGGGGCCCAAGTCTATTAGTGCTAATTCTTTATATATACTCTCTAGGGTTATTCTTTGTAAGAAACAGAGAGAAAGCAAGCAAGGAAAACAAGAGAGCATTGTAAGGGGAGAGGTTGTGAGAGCAAGATTGAGACCTATTGGGGGAGAGAGTAGGCTAAGTGTTAGAGGAACTGAATCCTTATAACGAGTTGCCCAATTTCCTACATAGTGAAATTGAGCGGAATGCCCATAGCCTTGTGGGCGTAGGCAATTGTCAAACCACGTAAATCTCATGTTTGTGTGCTTGTGATTGATTGTGAGTGATTTGTCCTAATTAATCTCCTAACACCATCTACCTCTCCACCTTAACTCCCTCACTCCATGCTTTTAAATTTACTCTAGTTACTGCCTACATAAAAATTTAGCAAATGGCCACCCTTAACAATGAAAGGAATATGGGTATCACAAAAATAAATAAATAAAAGGAATTATGCTTTGCGTCCTTTTATTTTGTTTTTTAAGATAAAAATGGCTAGTTATCATTGCTTATCCATTACATATGGGGTCCATGGTGTGATGACCCAAGTTGGTACTTATTCTTTCTTTTGAAAGCTGAATGTTGGTTGCAAAAAAAACCTTCAAAAAATCCTCAATTCTGACCTTAGGAGAAGCCACATCAGCTTATTGGAGTCCATTTGTAGATGTGTCCCTTCAAAAACACATAATATGTGCATTTTTAATAAAAGGTGTCTCTTAGGCTACATATGTGTCTCTTGGGCCCATTTGTGTGGATGTAACCCAATTCAAAGGGATGCTTTCCAACTTTATAAATTAAGGTTATTTTTAAAGTTTTTATATAGTATTCAAAATGAGCATAAATGCATATGAATCCTTTATTTATGTATGCTGATGTGGATTAAGCTATGAAAGGTTTGATTTTCATAATTTTTTGGTTCATTTGAACTTTTTAATTAGTTTGTTATAAATAGATTTATATGAATGGAATATTAATTTTAATATATTATTCAGGACTTAACCTGTGCCATGCACAGGGGCTTCATGCTAGTAATTTATTACAAGAAAAAGCAATGTCCCACTATCCTTGAACTATGCGAAAGAGTAACAATTCTAATAAGATGTCCTTTATCAAGAAAAAGCAATATCCCCAATTGGTACTTATCATTTATCTATCACACGGTCTTTCGTATAGCTGGGATGGATCCCTAGTTATTCTCTCTCCGCACATGTGGGTGCTCTTCCCTATGTGTGGGTGTCCTCTCTCAAGTGTGCAGGTGCTCTCATGGGGTCTCATTTTATCTTGACTTGTGTGTATTATATATATATATATATATATAGCTTAGGATAAGGTAAGCTCAAGTGTGTGGTGGGGCCCACTTGGGGACCCTCATGGGGATGGAGATGGGGGGAATTTCAAGGACTCCCTGTAATCCCCCTCTTTGCAAAAAATTAGCTCCAACCGTGATTTCTATCATCTTCATATGGACTCAAAAGTTTAATGGTCAATAGTCCATTTGGATCGATATATAGTTAATCCAACGGTCCAGTAAATTTGGATTTGACCAAAAGTTGGTGGACAAGTGCAATTTAGGGGGGTCATGTGTTTGGTCCATTTGGATGGACCAAAGGTGAGCCCCACAAGCAGGAGCTTATAATATTTTATCCTAAGCTTATGCTTAGGAGAGCCTTGCTCATGCATAAATATTACAAATGTAAATAGTTGCATACAAATGACCCCTAAATGTGCTGGTTTTGTCTAATTTGTTTTGAGCTCATCACAGGATGTATGTATAAGTTACCACAACAATATGATACTTTGATAACAAATGATTAATGCCTGTCATACTTTTGATTTGCTACTTTAATGACAACAAGGACCATAATATTATATACTATTGAGTTTTCTTCCCTTTATTTAATAAAAGATTATTAATACAAGTCTTTATAAAAAAGGACCATAATAGTGTGTACAAGAATGACCATGACTTACTGAGTTACTATTTCCCATATGTAGTAAGCTGGTTGGGACCACATTGATACATGTTGTTCAGTGGGAGAAGGGCAGATCTAAAGATCTCTTTGGACAACAGGAGCAAAAATAAAAATTAGCTCCACCGGATTATCCTAGTCCTTGATTTAATATTATTAAAATATAAGGGCATATTAACCGTAGATTCTTTTTTAATTCAATCAAATGGCGAGTGAAGATTCGATGAGCGTAAGCATCAAAGGGCCTGCCTTGCTCGAAGGTGGGCGTAAATGGGCCCCATAGAGATGGATTGCACATGCAGTCCGCTCGTGCGAGAACATTCTCTCCTTTTATCCTAGTATATTAAATCTTAAAAAATATTTCAATTGCGTGTATTTTTTCTATCTTTCACCATTCACTCTCCATCCCTTCCGTACCACTAGATGAGATTCTCTTTCCTCTAGATTCTAAATTAATTTTGTCTACATCTAATTGAGTTTCTCTAAATTTGCATTAAAGGAGCTTTTAAACAATGGTTATTGAAAAGTTGAAGAGTGAAGGCCAAATTGAAAATTCTAGTGGATCCCGCCAACTTCTTAAGAATGTTATAATTGGGGTGAAGGCCATGTAGGTATTTTTCTATTAATCCTTCATTGTTAAAAAAAAAAAAAACATTACTACGAAAAGCGTACAAAAGTTATTTTAGCCCAAGATGAACTTTTGTGGGAAGATCATTTGGCTTGTTGAACCATCGTGGCTTGAGAGAAGACCTGCAGTAATTGGATTGTTTTGGAGCCTTTCAATTTGTTGTTTCCCAAGTATAGCCCAGTCAATGAAGTCAAGTTTGATATCCAAGGAGAAATGCCATCATCCGTCAATTGATTCGACCAGAGATCCAGTGTCCGCAATTGCTTCAGTCCTGTGACATCATAAAAAACGAATCATGTATATCCCCTTGAAGTGGGCCCTACCATTCAACTGGTGGTCCATAAATTCAGATAGGGCCACATCCTAAAATTATCCTCGACCTGGGAACTTTTGCAATATAATTCAGTGATAGAAGACACATGGTCTTAATAACTACAAATCAATGATGGAGATTTTGCCGCAGAGCAAACTGGTAATGATGCAAAATAAGAAAATCAATGGTCTGGATCACTCAATTATGGACCCACAAGGTAATCTTCACGTGAAACATGTATGAATGTGGCAGGTTTCCATGACATTTGAATTCTCAAAACGAGGATCCACGGTGGGCCTTCTGATGGGCAACCGCAATCATACTTGTGCCATGAGTAAACTGTCTTTCTACTGATATGTAGGATTGTGAATATCTACTGTTAAAAGCCGCTCACTTACTATTGCAGCTTGGTTGGGCTACACCAGCACTCCAGCTGTGCTATTGGGTGCAGCGCAGCACATTTTCTCAGTTTGGACGTGTCAAATGATGTGGCCCAATAGCTACATGAAATGAGCCTATTCTTATAATAAAAATAAAAGGCCAAGTAGATGGTTTGCTGTTACTTGACACATTTAATACAAAGGGCATGCCGTAATATTTTGTTAATTGCAAAGTTGGGTCTCTACAGGCCCCATAACATTGGTCCAAGCTGCGCCGTGTGGACTAACATTGGTCCAAGGTCGGCCTTTAAGAACAGATGAAGGATAAGGTTCAGTGATCAAACAGGTAGTTAATTCCGACCAAAGCATGAAATTAGCATGAAACCATAATTATCGAATTCATAGATTTTTAATTAAAACATACATATTAGAAGTAAAGATATAATACACTTTAATAAAAGTTCAAAAAATGACATAATACACTTTAATAATTTCCTACTAATAAATTAGATTTTAAAGTCTTAAGAACATGACGAGGACGACGATGGATTATTCACCCTCTTCTTAAAGTCTTGTAACAATAGTTTTTTACTCTTTATTTTCAAAACTCGATTGGGTCAAAGTATTTTGGTTTTATTATTATAAAGATCATAAATTGAAGTAAATAAGAGATAAAGTCTTATTAGTAAAAATCCAAAACTCCCAAATTTTGTTTTCTAATTCCTCCAGTAAAACCCGAATTCCAATGGCCAAAAAGGCCATTATGGTTTAACTACAAAATCTTGATTTTCTTCAAAAAATAAAAATAAAAATTCATCAAATGCAAATTAGGACGCACCTCATTGGCCCTATTAGCACCTTATTGTGAATTCAAATAGAGAAATGTTATGGGCTTATACCTGATACTGTACTGCTGAAAAGGCCACTAAGATTGTTCCGGTACAAGGAGAGGCCCTCAAGTAAGGAAAAGTTTCCCATACACATCGGAAGACTGCTGAGATGGTTCTCAAATAGATATAGAAACTTCAAAGCCCTCAATCCACATAAACCTACAATATGAAATAAACATCACAAGAGCAAAGACAATCATAAAATGAGATGGTTACGCAAGTCACAAGAGTTTTTTTAAAAAATAGTTTGTACTTTTATAGGATGTTCTAGATCATTTCATTATCGGGTTATGATTTGAATTCATGGCAATGGTGGAAATATCATTTTGAGGATAACAATGTATACGGTGTAGAGCAAATATGAAGTATGCAAATTTTCTAGATAATTTTTATTTTTCTTTGAAAAGTAAGCTAAGCCCAAAATCTAGCTACCCGACCTACAGCTCAATTTCATTATCCATTTTAATTTAAATCTTAATTTCATTGTTCATCTGAATTCAAATCTTAATTCCATTGTCCATTTGGCTACTCGACCATGCCTGATTAAAATGCAATCCGGATATGCTCTGTAAGGCTCACTCTTAAAGGCTAAAATGTGTTTGTTTATCTTTCTTCGTGAAATATATATATATATATATATATATGTATTAGCTAATGCAATATCAAAGCTTGCAACAAGGTTGAAGATTGTTTCTTTATTGTTGTTCCTTTGCCAAAGCAATATCTGCCATAAACTTTTATGATATTCATCGCTTGCCTTCCTTACATGACAACTAAAGTCTCATCTAGTTACTATACTTTTTTCCTTCGTAATGCAACTTTCACACGTAATCCTCAATGAGGTGCATATGCGTTAATTATGTTTAAAAGCTTAATATCCAATACAATCTTGACCATTATAACCCTAGCATTCAACCATTTTACCTCTAGTATCTTCTCCTTTATGTGACTAACTACAATATTTATCTTATTAGAAAACCTTAAATCCTTCTCAATGTCTCTAAGTAGTCTCTCTCTCTCCTTTCAGTATAGTTTCATTAAGAAATGTTTAGCTTATTCACTTCATTTTCGTTATACTAATCAATTCCATGCTCTTATTTATCAAAGAGCAGGCTTCTTTATATCCAACCTTCTTTACCCATGCTTCCCTCTTGCCCACCCTTTACCACCACGTGATAGGAAGCTTCTATGAACTACATGATCTAATACTTCCTCGTTTGACACTTTTTTTTTGTTTGGGTACCCTTGGAAGGGTGCTGGGACCCAAGAGCAGGCAGGAAGACAGCCTACTTGCGTGGGAAAGGAGCCTGCACTCACAGGGAGAAAGCCAACACAAATGGGAATGGAGCCTACACACATGGGAAGATGCGGCATACTCGGGGTTCAAACCTTAGGCAGCCAGGTAAAAACATGGTTGCTAACTAATTGAGCAACTACATGTTCTCTCCTTATATGACACTTGGTGGAGTTTCGTGTTGGTGGAGTTTTTTGTTTGTGGTCACATGAATTTGACGGATTTGAAAAGGGAGAAATCAGAAAAAAGAAAAAAAAGAAAAAATCATCTTAAATAGTTACACCTTGAGAAGAAATCAAAAAGTGTGGACAACCAATCCAGGTCATTCTCCTCCTTTATCTGGTGTTGAAAGTAAAACTGAAAAATATTTATAAAAAGAGATAATACTATCAAATGAAAATAATATCCTTTTTGTCTTGATTTTATCTTTGGAGAATTAGATAGATGGTTAATGATGAATTACAAAAATTGAGGGGTCCTCAACTAAGAGAAGACCAAACAAATGATGGCTAGGATCTTCTTGTCATTTCCAATTTTGGGGAATTTTCTAATAAAGTTTATCCAATCAGATTCTTGTGTTGATAAAATGACTTTGGATCCTACTTGCGCATTCTTGGGTCTCTAATATCATATTATATTACAAGTAAAGGTCATGTGCCCATGTCCCACTACGCTCAAAGTTTATGGCCATTATATGTACTTCAAGACTATGTCATATCATTTTAGTGAGACAAGGAAAGGGAGGCCCCGTGCCGAGCCTACACCCGGAAAAAAAAAATGTTCATAAATCAATTTTCTCTGAAAGTAAAAAAAAAAAAATACAATTCAATTTTCATTAGGGAAAAAGGTCAGGCAAGATTTCAATCTCTTTGTATTATCGTAACCAGTGATTTAATGGTAATTAAGCTCGGTCTGGATTTAACAGCAAGCCATGTCCTTGATTTGTTATAAGTTTACCAGCTGAGAATTTTCATAAACCTCCTCGGTGGGGGACATGGTTATGAAGATTAACAAGTACTGTTGTTAGATTTTTATAGGTCCGAACCCGGCTCAATTGCAAATTTTATTTGTTTCTGTGTACAAAATAAGTTAAGGCAGGGACCATATAATATAAAAATCCTAATTGTTCAAAATAAACGTCCTTAAGTACATGGAGCGTCCCATAAAAATGTGATAATCTATGATTGTGTCTTTTTTTAAGTTTTTCAAATAATCTACCGTTTCCAATAAACAAAATAAAAATGTGATAATGAATATACATAAGGTTGTGATATGATAATGAATAAAAAAATACGAGCAAATTTAGAAGTCTTTAAGATATTATTAGGTAGAAAACAATTCAAATAAAAAAATATACTTTCAGTTTTATATATGTATTATTGATATGTAGTAAGACTTCATAATAAAGATTTTTCTTTTACAAAAAGGCTCCTCTATTTTCATGAAATCTCAAAAATGCTCTTATATTTTATCTTTTTCTTAAAACCTCTCTTGACTAGCTAGAAAGAAGAGCAGACCATCCAACTTTGTTTGTTTTAACCGATTTAGCCTTGAGAAAAACTAAAAAGAAGATATCCCTCAAATTAAAAAGTTAAAAGACAGTTGTGCCTATCATATCATCATGTAATAAGCTAAATCGACTTTGCTGGTTTATCCACCTCAGTTATGTGATCGAGTCACATTGGAATCACATGCCGAACCTTTGTATGAGTCATACATAAATTAGGAATGCTAGACATACATTTCATGATTTTGGTATGCCCATACTTTAATTGAAGTGTGGGCCTAATGATGATTTTCATCAGTTAAGTCAAATGTGCATGCCACATATCAAGGAGCCACTGCATTTGGCAATTTAGGCGCAAAGGGGCCGATGAATTTACGCGCATGACACATTGTTATCCGTCAATGAGTGAGGCCAATGTGGGTTCTATTAATAGTGGCCTCACTTTTCATTACCATATTTACATTGAACCCACTAATAAATCCTCAAAGGTTGGGCACACGTCTGATCATGTATCCATCGATGGGTGGGTGCAATCACCATGCTTTTCATCCTTGGGTGGCCCCACTTTATCGATGGAGGGCCCCTCCATGGTTTCACACCTCACTTTTATTCCCATCGTTAGTAGGTCCCATCACCACTGTGATTCCATTACATGATGAAAAGTGGAATGTAGATATTTTTGTATTCTTCACATGTTTCTCAAAATTCATGATGATCAAAGATATGAAACTTCACATCCTGAGATTTATTATTTCTGTGAGAGTATAAAATGGTTTGGATCGTGAACTGCGGCCCAAAAAAAATTTAGAAAATTAGTTCCATGTGTGGAGGATTCATATGCAAATGTTATATATGTGAAACACATTATCATGTTTGTCAAAAACTTAATTTTCACATGAGTATATGAATATATTCAACAATTTTGATATGTTTAGAAATTTTGAAAGATTTTTACAAATTTTTCAAAGAAAGAAAATCAATGAAAATTTAAGACTAGAGCGGCTTGCTACTTTAGTTGGTTTTGTTGTTTGTGTAATTGGACTGTTTAGGCATGTTTTTTTAAGAAAAAAAAATTAAAAAGAAAAAGAAAAGGCATGGTACCTCTGATGGTGTCGGAGCCTTTCAATGTGTTGTTTCCCAAGTATAGCGTAGTCAATGATGTCAAGTTAGATATCCAAAGAGAAATGCCATCATCCGTCAACTGATTTGATTCAAGATCCAGCGACTGCAAGCGCTTCAGTCCTGTGACATCATAAAAAACAAATCATGTTTATCAACTTGAAGTGGGTCCTACCATTCAAATGGTGGTCCATAATTTCAGATAACGCAACATCCTAGAAATATCCTCGACATGGGAACTTTTGCAAAATAATTCCGTGACAGCAGACACATGGTCCTAATAACTATAAATCAATGATGGAGATTTTGCCGCACAGCGAACTGATAATGATACAATCCTAAATCAATGTTTATCAACTTGAAGTGGGCCGTACCATTCAAATGGTGGTCCATAAATTTTGATAGGGCCACATCCTTGAATTATCCTTGACCTGGGAACTTTTGCAATTTAATTCAGTGACATCAGACACGCGGTCTTAATAACTATAAATCAATGATGGAGATTTTACCGCAGACTAAACTGATAATGATGTAATACCAAATCAATGGTCTCAATCACTCAAGAATGGACCCACATGGTAACCTTCATGTGAAACATGTTTGAATGTGGCAGGTTTCCATGACATTTGAATTGTCAAAATGAGAATCTTGATTGTTCCTTTGCTAAAGCAATATCTACAATAATCTTTATGATATTCTTCGCTTGCCTTCCTTACATGACCACTAAAGTCTCATCTAGTTACTCTACTTATGTCCTTCGTGATGCAACTTTTACACTCAATTTTCAATGAGGTGCATATGCATTAATTATGTTTAAAAGCTTAATATCCAATGCAATCTTGACCATTATAACCCTAGCACTCATTCTTTTTACCTCGAGTAGCTTCTTCTTTATGTGACTAACTACAATATCTACCTTATTAGAAAAATCTTAAATCCTTCCCAATATCTCTAAGCAGTCTCTTCTTTCAATGTAGTTTTATCAAGAAATGCTTAGTCTATTCATTTCATTTTCGTTATATCAATCAATTCCATGCTCCTGTCTATCAAACAACAGGCTTTTTTATATTCAACCTTCTTTACCCATGCTTCCCTCTTACCCAACACTTTACCACCATGTGATAAGAACCGCTCCTTACCCCACTGGTAAGGAGTTGGGTTCTTATTGGGGAGGTCAGGGGTACTACAACAAAAAGCACTTTCACCGACGTTTTTTAGTGACGTTTCTATAAATTCGTCGGTAAAGGGTGACATTTACCGACGTAATTACTATCGTCGCAAAAAGTAACTAATTTACCGATGTTTCTTAAAAAACGTCGCCAACAGTCAGCTTTTTATCGACGTTTTTCAACAAAACGTCGGTAAAAATTGTTTTTCCCGACGTTTTTAATTTCGTCGTTAAAAAGATGACTTCTAACTTTTTATTTTAAAAAAAAGTGATAAAATTTTTACCGACGTTTTAAATACGTCGGTAAAAATCAATTTTACCGACGTTTTTATTTTCGTCGGTAAATTCTTCAGTTTTAACGTTTTTAAAAATAAAAAAAATAATTTATTTTTTTGCGACGTTTTTAAAACGTCGGTAAAAATCAAATTTACCGACGTTTTTAATAAAAACGTCGGTAAAAATCAATTTTACTGACGTTCTGTTTTTCGTCGGTAAAGTTTTCAGTTTTAACTTTTTTAGAAATAAAAAAAAACTTAATTTGTGGCGACGTTTTTATTCCGTCGGTAAAATTTAAAGTAACGTCGGTGAAGTTCCGTTTTTCCCTCTCCCGCCACCGAACCCTCTTTTCCCCTCCTTTTCCCTCACTCTCTTTTCCCTCCTCTCTCTCTCGCTCGCTCTCTGTCGGTGGAGCCCTCTGCTCTCTCTCGCTCTGCTCTGTCTCTGTCTCTCTCTCTCGCTCGCTCTTTCTTGCTCTGCTCTGCTCTCTCTCTCTCGCTCTCGATCTGCTCTCTCTCTCTCTCTCGCTCGCTCTGCTCTGTCTCTCTCTCTCTCTCTCGCTCGCTCTCTCTCACTCTGCTCTGTCTCTCTCTCCCTCTCTCGACGCTTCAATTTGTCTTTCTCTCTCGCGGCTGCCACTGCTCGGAGATCTCTGCCATTTCTGTCTCTGCGGGGAGGAAAGCCCTAAGTCGATTGAAAGGAAAGAAGAAAACGAGGGGAAGAAAACGAAGAAGAAGAAGAGAAGAAATCGGACGAGTCTATAGGACACCATCGCCATCGCCATACCACTCTCGACTGAGGTACCCCAAATCAAATGGATTGTAAATTTTAATCCATCCAACTGCTGTGAATTCTACTATGCATTTACACCAGGGTTCTGTTTCTGTTTTTATTTTTTTTAATGATTGGGTTAGTTTTGCTTTTGCTCTTGATTGAGATTGGTTTGATGTTTAGCTTCTGTAGTTTTTGGTTGAAACATCTGGATGATGTTAGGGTTGGCTTTTGCAGTTGATGGTTTGTTTGTTTGTTTTCTTACTTGCTTTTTCTCATAGTTTGATGTTAGTTTGGCTTTTATTTGTTTGCGACTTCGATGTTGAGATGTAACTTGTTTGTGTTTATTTGATTCAATTTCCTGTCTCAGTTAGTTTCCGAAGGTCTGATCCCGAGCATTCTGCTGTAGTTTAGTCCTCTCCTTTTCTAGTTGTTATATGGTGTACATCTGAAATTCGAGAGCTCTTATTTCTCGTTTCTCTCCATCTTAATAAGAGTAATAGCAGGGGATTTTTAAGTGTAATTGGATCTCAGATTTTCTAAGTGTAATTGGATCTCAGATTTTAACTGGTCAGCCTCGAAATTCATGATTAGCATCTAAGAATTGCCCTAATTCGACTTAATCAGAACGAGTCTGTCTGAGTTGGCCAAGTTTCAAAACCATGGGTTTTTGACACAAAGGAAGTAAACAAGAAGAAGAAGAAGAGAGAAAAATTGCACATTCATCAGTCATCACTGGACCAAAATTAAATCCTATAAAAATGATGATATCACATATCACCACAATTTCTTTGTAGCACCTGTGACCAAAGGAACCGCATAGTCACCCAAGGACCTATTGGCTTGTTCCTCCATTTCTGTAATTTCAAAGTCAGATTGTTGTTTCTTCTCTTTTTTTAGCCTACGAAGAGTACGTTCTATCTCTGGATCTAAAGGCACCAAGTTCAGATTTTGATTTCGTTGCATACACTACAAAAGAGCAACTTGAAAAAGAGTTTAAAACAGTATACATGCAAAACAAAGAAAATTTCAGAACTTGATTAATATAGTACAGGTCTCAAGAACTGAAATTACTGAATTTAGACAATAAAATGCAAACTGAAATTAAGGAACACAAATTAAATCCAAATTAACCTAGAAATAGTTGGTATCAAAAGTAACAAAATACAGTCCCCGGCAACGGCGCCAAAAACTTGTTGTGTGATTCGCAAGTGTACGAAGTTTTTAACAAGTAGTATAGATCTCTCGGATCGGATATCGAACCCACAAGGACTATTTTTGTTATCTATTGAATTTGTTCTAATTCAATGGTTATTTGGAAAACCGAAATGCTCAATGTTGATTAACCAAACAAATAATCTAATTGATTCTGATTAAACTAATAAACAAAAGACTGGATGGAGTGCTGAAAATTCCGAATTATGTGACTGCTAATTGATATGTACTTGAGTAATTAATGCCAATGGATGTCGCCATTCTTTAATTATATTTTTAGTTGTGGTGCTGCTTATTAGTAATGTCACCAAGAATATTTACAATTTTTAGTTTATATTCAGTGAGATAGTCAATCATTTTATTGCCTTTACAAATTCGCAGTAATCAGTGTTTTTGTTCATGCAACATGCAATGTTTGTGTTAAATGCTAATCATTGGTGTTGGCACACTTTGGACTTGAGAAAGGAGAAAGATAATGAAGAATTTAGAGGGCGAAATTATGTTGCATGCTCAAGTCAGTCGAATAATATTTTTTAATCTAATAAATATGAGTTTCATATATAGATTGAAAGCAAGGTTTTTGGAAATAACTTTCTGTAGAATTCTATTATTTGTACTACAATGCGAAAGAAGATGAGTGAAAAGAAAGTAATAATGAAATTTCATACTGCATTTAGAGCTTGCTAAAGAAGCTTAGGTGGGCCAGTCTATAGGATCCAGCCTCTGTGAAAGAGTACGTATCAAACTCATGACACGCTCCTCCCTAGCAAAGTTTGTATGGATATGAGCCGGTTTTCGTCTATATGAAGGCTTCAATAGCATATTTTTTGTCGGTTCCTCTTTTAGATTTGAATCTGTACCACTTGAGGACAAATCTTTCGCACCAGATAAAATGTCAACAGTGAATTGTAAGTCTAATAGAATTTGCAGAACTCCTTTTTCTGACACTTGAGGAAGACCGGCATCTAAACTCAAAATGATTTTTGGTACTGTGATAAAGAGACCTCATTGCAGTTATTGTTTTTGAAATGTTTTGAGTGTTGATTTTGGGCAAAAAATATGTAAATTGAATGACTGGGGAATGAGGGTTTTTGTTGAATTTTCATTCGGTTTGTGCCGGCCAATTTGGATGGGTTCTTTAAGCGCTTGTTCCGTGATTCACACATTCTTTATATAAGTTGATTGTTCTTCCTCATTCTAACAGTATAGCACATCTCATTGATTACTCACCTTCGAATCACACTACTTTCCTCATACTAATCTCATTGATTACTCACTTCAATTGAGGAGGAATTTTTGAGATTTCTAGAGTCCAGTTGGTGCTATGGTCGCTGACAAGAAAATAAATTAAAGATTTTAGTATCCAAGGCTTGGTTCACTTATAATTCCTCTTGCAGTATGCATATAAAATCCTACTCTAAACTCACACCACAATGTAGGCACCATAAGTGAGATAAAAAGCGATGGTCTACTTATAATTGAAATTCCAAATAGACCTATTCCATGGCAAGCTGATCCTGTTTCCAAAATTAAATTGCCTTGCAATACCTGGCTTTGCCAAAGTATTACCATCCTCTTTCTGCACATGGACGGCAAAGATGTATCTCCATTGGAAAAGATGATTGAAGCAGGCCCAATGAGCTGGACCTCATAAACACATTCAATTTATTCAATATAGGTGAGTGGATTCTATTTCTAATTGCTAATTACTTGTGATTTGGTCAGATATGGACAAGAGTTGGATATTACATTATCGGAACCGATTTAGTGCGGAGTACATAGCTGGGGTAAACTCATTTATTGATTTTGCAAAGGCGAATTCGGGCGGGGCAGTGTTGATTAACTGCCCGTGTAACGATTGTTGTAACCATCGGAAGCATGACTATGTAACCGTGAGAAGTCATCTGCACATTAAAGGAATGATGGTCCATTACCTACGGTGGATATATCACGGGGAACCCATAGTTCAACCCGATGATTCGGATGAGAGCGATGATGAATCAGAAGATAATCAAGATGAGTACAATGAGTTGATAGATGATCATCGTAGGGGAACTTACTTGGAGGAAGATACTCAAGAGAGGGATGATTTTGAAAATTTGTTGAATGCTTCTCAGCGAGGCCTTTACCCAGGATGCAAAAGCTCAGATACTCTGTTATCGTTTGTCATCAAGATACTGCACGTGAAGGTAGAAAGTGGGTGTAGCAATAAGTCGTTCGACAAGGTCCTGCAGATTTTTAAGGACTTCTTACCCGAAGGTCATGTGGTGCCGGCATCAGTTTATGAGGCGAAGAAATTATTACGTGACTTGGGCATGGGATACAAGAACATAGATGCCTGCAAACACAATTGTGTGTTGTATTGGAAGGAGAATGCTCAATTGGATAAATGTCCAGAATGTGAAGAGCCTAGGTACAAGATCAATGATGGCAAGCGAAAGAAGATCCCTCATAAGGTGCTCCGTTACTTCCCATTGACACCGAGGTTACGCAGATTGTATATGTCAAGGAAGACAGCCACAGAGATGAGATGGCATAGTGATAAGCGCGTTGACGATGGGATAGTGCGGCATCCGGCTGATTTTGTGGAATGGAAAGAATTTGATAAGAAATATCCAGAGTTTTCCCAAGAGACACGTAATGTGAGGTTGGGGTTAGCCACTGATGGATTCAATCCTTTTGGTAACATGAGCACCTCTTATAGCATGTGGCCTGTCATACTTATGCCCTATAATTTGCCACCATGGATGTGCATGAAGGAGCTATTCATGATGATGTCATTACTTATTCCATGACCAAACTCACCGGGAAACGATATCGATGTATATCTGAGGCCCTTGGTTGATGAGTTGAAGGAGTTGTGGGATCATGGTGTATCTACTTATGATGCCTCCACTAAACAAACCTTTCAAATGCATGCGGCTGTGATGTGGACGATAAATGACTTTCCTGCGTATGGTAACTTATCTGGGTGGAGTACAAAAGGTTATACGCATGCCCCTCGTGTAACGACACCTCGTTAGGGGTGAGGTTGAAAGATAAGATTGGGTACATTGGCCATCGAAAATACTTGGAAGTAAACCACCAATGGCGTAGAAGCAAGGCCTTCAACGGTCAGCCTGAGCGTGAAAAGAGGTCTTTGGATCTACCGGGGCAAAAGGTACTAGACCAGCTCGAAGAACTACATCCGGTCAGGTTTGGCAAGAATAACAAAAGACCGCGTGACTCTGGAGAGTTGAATTGGACAAAGAAAAGCATTCTATTTGAATGGCCCTACTGGAAGTGGAAAAAACTCCGACACAACCTTGATCCTATGCACATTGAGAAGAACATCTGTGTAGCCTTGGTTAGAACAATGTTAGGCATAAAGGGCAAAAACAAGGACACCGAGAAAGCGCGTAAGGATTTGAAAAATATGGGCATCAGGCCAGAGTTGCATCTAGTGGAGAGGGGCGATGGATCCAGCTTGAAGTCGCATGCCTCTTACACTCTGGCACCAAAAGACAGAGATGGATTTTATGAATTCTTGAAGTCGATCAAATACCCAGACGGCTATGCTGCGAACCTCTCGAGGTGTGTAACCTCGAAAAATGATAAATTGGCTGGTTTAAAGAGCCATGATTGCCACATCCTTATCCAACGGATCCTTCCTATTGGCATGCGTGGCTTTGTGAATAAGGATATTTGTACAACATTGTTTGAGTTAGGAAACTTTTTCCAAGACCTCTGCTCAAAAACACAGAGACACGATGATTTGAAAAAATCGGAGGAGCAGATAGTTTTAATATTGTGCAAGCTTGAGAGGATCTTTCCTCCTGCTTTCTTTGATGTGATGGTTCATCTATCGGTTCACTTGCCACGCGAGGCCATTCTTGGTGGACCGGTGCAATATCGGTGGATGTACCCAATTGAAAGGTAATAGTTGATGACCATCGAAAAATTATTTATATATTAGTGCAATTGCCTTGCATTGGAAATCGTAATAGTTATCATTTGTTGTTTAAAGGTTTCTGAAGACCCTAAAGGGGTACGTTCGCAACAGAGCACGGCCTGAAGGTTCGATCACCGAGGCTTACATTGTCAAAGAGTGTCTCACTTTTTGCTCAATGTATTTAAGGCAGACTGATCGAGTAGAGCGTTATGATGATGGTAGCGAACGGGGTGCGGGGATGTCGGTCTTCACACAAACTGTCCGTCCCATCGGGCTGATGCAAAGGGCACATGATCCTTCTCAAAGGGAGCGTGACATGCCTGGACCCATATGCTATCACCTTATCATTCTGCATGAGAACACAACCCAATCCAATCCCTGATGCATCTGTATAAACCACAAATCCTCCACTTCCTGAGGGTAAAGCAAGTATGGGTGCTGAAGTCAACCGGGTCTTCAACTCTTGGAAACTCTTCTCACATTCTTCTGTCCACACAAATGGAACATCCTTCCTTGTCAGCTTAGTGAGTGGAGATGCTATGGTAGAAAACCCTTTCACAAACCTCCTGTAGTAGCCTGCAAGTCCAAGAAAACTGCGAATCTCCGCTACATTTCGTGGAGTACCCCAATTAACAACTGCTGCTACCTTCTTAGGGTCCACCGTCAATCCATCCTTTGAAATAATATGGCCCAAAAATGCAACTTTTTCCAACCAAAATTCACATTTGCTCAACTTAGCATACAACTGGTTATCCCTCAAAAGCTGCAATGATGTCCTCAACTGATGCTCGTGCTCCTCCTTAGACTTCGAGTATACCAACACATCATCTATAAAGACAACCACAAACTGATCCAGGAAAGGAGCAAACACCTTATTCATCAATGCCATAAAAACTGCGGGTGCATTAGTCAACCCGAAAGGCATCATGAGAAACTCAAAGTGGCCATATCTCGTCCGGAATGCAGTCTTAGGAACATCCTCCTTCCTGACTCGCAACTGATGGTATCCGGAACGCAGGTCTATCTTCGAAAAGAATTGAGCACCTTGCAGCTGATCAAACAGCTCATCAATTCTCGGTAACGGATACTTGTTCTTGACAGTCACCTGATTCAACTGTCTGTAGTCTATACACATTCTCATTGTCCCATCCTTCTTCTTCACAAATATCACCGGAGCTCCCCACGGTGAAACACTCGGTCTGATGAAGCCTTTATCTAGCAAATCTTCTATCTGAGTCTTCAACTCCTTCAATTCTGCTGGAGCCATCCTATACGGGGCCTTCGAAATAGGTGCTGTACCCGGCTGCAATTCTATCGTGAAATCCAACTCACGAACAGGTGGCAAACCAGGAATCTCGTCCGGAAATAAATCCGAGAATTCTCGCACCACTGGAATCTCATCCACAGTCTTGGACTCCTTGTCCTCCGCGATAAACGCGATAAAGCCTTCACAACCGCTCCTTATCAATCGTTCTGCCTTCAATGCAGAAATTAACCGAGTGGAGGTGGACTTCTTGGCTCCCACAAACTCGACACTACGGTCTGCACCTTGCAACCTCACAGTCTTGTTAAAACAATCTAACACTGCTCGGTTCGCTGCTAACCAATTCATACCAAGAATCACATCAAACTCCGACATCGGTAAGATGATCAAACTGGCAGTCAGCTGAACTTCTCCAATTTGAACACTACATCTAGGGTAGATGACATTACAAGGAACTGATCTACCTGCAGGGGTGGCTACTATCAAATCGTAAGGTAATGTCTCCTTATCCTTCCCCAAGTGAAGTGCAAAAGCTGGTGCAACAAATGAGTGTGTGGATCCAGGATCAAATAGAACTTTAGCATCAAATCCACAAACTGAAAGTGTACCTTCTATGACATTGCCTGCAGCCTCTGCTTCCTCATGAGTCAGAGCATAAGCTCTCCCTGCCATCTGGGGACGTTGCTGCTGATACTGCTGCTGTGGCCTAGGACCACGAGCCTGAAATCTGGGTGGTGCTGGAGGTCTCTGCTGGAATCGCTGCTGTGGTACCGGAGGACGCTGCTGTGGTACTGGAGGACGCTGCTGTAGTGGCTGAGGTGGTCTAACAATCATCTGCTGCTGCTGCGGTCTGGCTTGTGCAGGTGGCACCTGTCTCAACGGCTGTGCAGGATGTGGAGGCCTGAACGCCGGAGCTGGGAATGCTGGTGGTGCCACTCCTGTCTTCCCTGGACAAGTGCGAACTTTATGCCCTGGGTCTCCACAATGAAAACATGCCCCAGTCTGCTTCCTGCAATCGCGGACATGATGATTCCCCCCACAAAAAGTGCAAGTGATCCGTTGTGGCAACTGTCGAAGCACTGGTTCGTACCGTAGCCTCTTAGGTGCTGGCTGCTGGTAATACTGAGACGAAGAACCCTGTGCCTTGGGTTGAGGTATCAACGCCAAGATCCTCTGTTGCTCTAGTGCAATCACTTCCTTCAAGGACTCCTCCGCCCAATATGCTTCCTTGACCACATCATCATAATCAGTCAACCTGCTGCGCTGAACTTGCATCTTAATATCTGCCCGCAATCCCTTGATAAACCTCCGAACTCTCTCCGATTCGGGCTGAATCAGATTCCCTGCAAATCTGGATAGGTGGGTGAAAGAGATCTCATAGTCTTGTACTGAGAGATCACCCTGAACTAATCTCTCAAACTCCTCCATCTTTTGATCCCTATAGTGCTCAGGGATAAACTTCTTTTGGAACTGTTCAGTGAAGGTCTTCCAAGCTACTTCTTCCTCGACTGTCTCATAAGGATGTTTAACTGTTTTCCACCATCTCTCGGCTGCACCACGGAACATGTGGGCTGCTAACTGCACCTGTTGGACACCTGTGCACGTGAATACTTCATAGATTTTCTCCATTTGGACTACCCACTCATCTGCCATAGCGGGGTCTTCAATGCCATGAAACTCTGGTGGGAACCTCTTCCTGAATTTCTCAACCAGCTCGTTGAGATCATATTCCTTGGGCTGTGGCTGGCCCACTTTCTGCACTACCTCAAGCATCTGAGCTTGGAATACCGCCTGACTCTCATTCTGTCGGGTACTCTGTTCAGCCAAATCCTTCTGAGACTGAATAAATGCTGCCATGAATTGATGGAATTGATTCTCAGGACCATTCTGAGAAGAACTACCCTCGGGCGGTGGTCCGTTATTAGTTCGGGTGGTTCTACCGGCCATTGTCCTGTAAAACATTCAAGGTTAGTTCCAAAATGCCTCAATCTAACAATACAATGCTAAGAAAGAACTACCAAGCCAACCTACTAACTAACGGAATCCTCACACGCGTCCTATGGTTTCTACAATTTTTACCCTGAGAAACCATCCATTGCTCTGATACCATTCTGTCACGTCCCCCGAACCCGATTAGAGAATAAACCGGATCCGGAGAGTGAAATTTAGGACTAATTAAAAATTTTGTCCTTTAGGCCCAAGGATCGTAAGTCCGCTGTGAGGATATAATATTTCAAACCTCAAGTAATATAAACTGCGGAATTCATACAATTTGAGGCACATTGAATTTCAAGGCAATGCATAATAAATCTCATTAATAATTGAAGTTGCACAAAGAAATAATAAAACTAACCAAGGAATTAAAGTATTAACAAAGGCCACCCCAATAACCAAGGCCTTTTAAAAGAACATGATGTCAATAAATGAAAGGTCCAACGATAAAATAATAAATGAAGAAATAAAAGAATCTAATGAGGTCCCCATGAATCTCTCCCATGCCAGGATCAATGACGCTACTCTACGTCATCGGCACGTCACTCTCGTTCCTCCTCAACCGGTTGGAGATCCTCTGGGATCTCCTCACCTGATTGCTCCTCGTAATAGTACTCACCTGAGGAGTCTGCACACCAAAGGATAGAGTCAACGACATGTTGAGCAATAGATAAGCAATATATAAATAATCATGACATGCATCAAGTATAAGAGTAATGACAGGTATAATAATCAAGAGAATACAAGGAACAATACTAGGCATGCAGCATGAGTAAATAACCATCAGGATCATAAATAGAAATCCTAGCAATACTAACAATCACCACTACCAATATAATGCAATGCACAAGAGGGAGACTCCGTGGATGTCCTAGCCACCTCACGGGGTACCAGTAACAATCCTATCCAGACTACTGATACCAAAGTCCGGCTCCAGGGGGATCCCAGCTCCCGGTCCTGGGAATAGTAGCACGGTCCTAGCCCGCTCCCAACTATTCAACGCCATGGACGCCGTCCAAAGCCGACTGCCCACCCCGATGTCCGAGTAACCGGCCCATCAATAAACCCCCAAACTGCAGCTGGCCATGATATGCAAATAATAATAATAATAATGTGGTGTTGACACGAGAATAGACCAAGACAAGCAAGTCTGGCTAGCTCAATTTGCAAGACATGTTCGTAGGGATTATCTCATTCAAATCAATACACGACAAAACCAATCACAAGATAATCCCTTCAGTCTAGCCAGTCATGTTCATCAATTACATAACACGGGGTACTAAGGTACACTCTAAGTCTGGTCCAAGTCCTAATTCTACAAGGAATTATGTTTCATAAATAGTTAAGTGTTTTATGCCAAGAGAGAGTGTACAAGGAATTATAACAACGGATACGATTAAATAAGTCAAGGAGGAATTACGATCCAAACCTAGGTAAATGGTGTCATCCATGTATTCTACATGTTCTAACGGAGTACGTGTGGAATTGGATCAACGATGCTTCTAAGAAAATCCCTTGGTGTACAATCATGTTAAGCATCCATTAATTCAGTTCCATACGCATTCGGTTACCCCATGTTTAATACACGAATACCTAGACACCTAATCGAAGCACACCAAGCCACGTGCTACGAATTAATCATCATTAATGGTCAACTGATAGTAGTTTCATGGTTTCCAACATCTAAGGCCCAAACCTAAGTTACTAGTCTCATTTCTACTAAAATGTAGACTGGGTCAATAATTTGAGTATTTACATCACTTCCCGACCTCCGATCGTGACGAAACTAGAACCATTGGATTCTACATCTCAAGAGCTTTCCAACGGTATATTATATGTAAAATTCCGACGGGCGGATTAAAAATTACGGGCGTTTCAAAATGGTATGTTTATATACCCCTCGGGTTCCCGGCGTCCGGACGCCCGGAACCTGGCGTCTGGACGCCCGGAACCAGTAAGGGTGCGCAGAGGTTCTGTGTTCTGGCGTCCAGACGCCCGGGACCTGGCGTCTGGACGCCCGGAGACAGAAACCCTCCGCTGACGTCCGTTTTTGCCCTGTTTGTTCAACTGGCCTGCACAAACACTGTACCCTACACGAAATTGAGCCTCCTGCTCTCCCAAAAATCCATTCTCATCAATTTTACATCCATTCTAACAAATTAGAAACATCAAAAAGGGTACCAATTTAATAATTAATCTAATCCATACCACAAATCTAACCTAATCCAAAATCACTATCATAACCAGGCTTGGTATTAGGGAAATCTAACAAGAAAATCAGTACAATCAATGAAGAAGCAAACACCATGCTTAATTATAAATTGCAATCTACTTGCCTCAACCAAGGAGATGATTAGAAATTGGGAAAAGCTTGAGGAGAAGCTCTCTTTCGCAAAACCCACAATCTAATCCAACCAAACGCAATCTAAAACGCAACGGAGAAGAAAAGAAAGAAAAAGATTAAGATCAAGCCTAAATCTAAACCAAAGAGAATCGGTTGAAAAGATGAAAGTGAGTAAACCTTACCCAAACCAGGATCAAGAGAGAGAGAAGATTGAGAGGAAGAAGATAAGCGGTTCCGATCGCGGAGGTGATCTCTCCCGGGTAGAGTTCTGGGCTTGAGAAGAGAAGAGGAAGAAGAAAAGGCTGCTGTAACTCTTGTTCGTTGCAGAGATGAATAAAGATTAGGGCTAATCCCTGATTAAGAAGAGAGGGAAGGGAAAAAGACTAATTTGCCCTTAAATGGGTCCGGCGAAAGAATGGGCCATTAGAAGGGTTTCTGATCGTCGGATCGGGACGAGCCAGAAGACAAAAATGATCAGCGCGACGAGACCTTTCTAACGAACCCAAAATCACGGTGATAGAAATTTTTCCAGAAAAACACTCAATTTTCCCTAATTAGCAAACTACACCCCTGCTAAGATCAAACGAACTCGAAATCGAACGAAATTTCGCAGACACTATCCTAACACTAAAAGAAACTCGCTCAAAGACTAAACCCACTTAAATATCTAAAATACAAATAATTATAATAATAATAAAAATAAACGGGTCAACGGGCCTGATATTGGGCCCAATTGACCCAGTAAGGTCGCGGACCTTACATCTATCACCTCTAAAAAGAACATTTGGTCCCTCAAATGCCTAAACATACCTCATCGGGAAAGAGATAAGGATACTCCTTCTGCATCTGGTCTTTCAGCTCCCACGTAGCTTCCTCCGGAGTATGATGCTCCCATTGTACCTTGACCCACTGGATGGTCTTGGTACGCAACACTATTTCCTTGGTGTCAATGATCTGCGCCGGACGCTCCACGTAGGTTGCATCTGCTTGTAACTGAAGTGGCTCGTGCTGCAACACATGAGTAGGATCTGGAATATACTTCCTAAGCATTGAGACATGAAAAACGTTGTGCACACCGACTAGCTCAGGCGGTAGCACCAAACGATAAGCCACGTCTCCAATCCTGCTCTTGATTTCAAACGGTCCCACAAACCTCTTAGCAAGCTTCCCTTTCTGCCCGAATCTGACAACTCCTCTCATCGGTGACACCTTCAGAAACACCTTATCCCCCACCTGGAATTCTAAAGGTCTCCGCCTCTTATCTGCATAGCTCTTCTGACGATCACGAGACACTTTCATTCTCATCTGAACAATTCTGACTTTCTCACTGGAGTCAGCAATCTCTGAGGGTCCATGAAAACTACGAACTCCTACTTCCTCCCAACATGCTGGGGTCCTGCATCTCCGCCCATATAGTGCCTCAAATGGTGCCATTCCAATACTTGAGTGATAGCTGTTATTGTAGGCAAACTCACATAGAGGCAAGCTTTCATCCCAACTCTCCTTGAAATCCAAAACACATGCTCGGAGAAGATCTTCCAATGTCTGGATGGTACGCTCAGACTGTCCATCTGTCTGAGGGTGGTAAGCTGTACTGAATGTCAATTGAGTACCCATAGATGACTGAAAAGAAGACCAAAACCGAGAGACAAACTTAGGGTCTCGATCGGATACTATGGACTTAGGCACTCCATGTAGTTTGACTATATTGTCTCTATACAACGTAGTCATCTTGTTCATAAACTGACCAGTCTTGAATGGCAGGAAATGTGCTGACTTAGTCAATCTATCCACAATCACCCAAATAGCATCGTTACCCCTCTTGGTGTTCGGCAACCCTGACACAAAATCCATAGTGATGTTCTCCCATTTCCACTGAGGAATATCCAACGGGTGAAGCAAACCAGGAGGCTTTTTGTGCTCTGCTTTAATCTGCTGACAAGTCATACACCTGGAAACGAACTCTGCAATCTCCTTTTTCATTTTCACCCACCAGTAGTGATTCTTCAAATTCTGATACATTTTGGTGCTCCCTGGGTGAACTGAATATCTGGTGTGGTGCGCATCTGTCATCAACTCTAACTTGATGTCTTGCACATCTGGCACACACAACCTGTCTTTGCAGTATAGGATTCCTTCAATCAATCTGAACTCTGAATGATCATCAATGTGGTCAATGATTCTCTGCAACTCAGGATCATCCTTCTGAGCTTCCTTGATCCTGTTAATTATTTCTGGCTCCCAAACTCCCATAGTAGCAACTAGAACTTTCTCATTGACAGGCCATACTTCCACATCCATATCTCTGAACTGCTCCATCCATCTCCATTCAGGCATTACACATCCACTAAATGCTGCCTTCCTACTAAGAGCATCTGCTACCACATTCACCTTACCAGGATGGTACTTAATCGGAAAATCATAATCCTTTATGTACTCCATCCATCTCCGCTGTCTATTATTCAGATCACCCTGTGTAAACAGGTATTGCAAGCTCTTGTGATCTGTATGCACTTCAAATCTTTCTCCATACAAATAATGCCTCCACAACTTCAATGCAAAAACCACTGCTGCCAACTCCAAGTCATGTGTGGCATACTTCTTCTCATGATCCTTCAACTGCCTGGACCCATATGCTATCACCTTATCATTCTGCATGAGAACACAACCCAATCCAATCCCTGATGCATCTGTATAAACCACAAATCCTCCACTTCCTGAGGGTAAAGCAAGTATGGGTGCTGAAGTCAACCGGGTCTTCAACTCTTGGAAACTCTTCTCACATTCTTCTGTCCACACAAATGGAACATCCTTCCTTGTCAGCTTAGTGAGTGGAGATGCTATGGTAGAAAACCCTTTCACAAACCTCCTGTAGTAGCCTGCAAGTCCAAGAAAACTGCGAATCTCCGCCACATTTCGTGGAGTACCCCAATTAACAACTGCTGCTACCTTCTTAGGGTCCACCGTCAATCCATCCTTTGAAATAATATGGCCCAAAAATGCAACTTTTTCCAACCAAAATTCACATTTGCTCAACTTAGCATACAACTGGTTATCCCTCAAAAGCTGCAATGATGTCCTCAACTGATGCTCGTGCTCCTCCTTAGACTTCGAGTATACCAACACATCATCTATAAAGACAACCACAAACTGATCCAGGAAAGGAGCAAACACCTTATTCATCAATGCCATAAAAACTGCGGGTGCATTAGTCAACCCGAAAGGCATCATGAGAAACTCAAAGTGGCCATATCTCGTCCGGAATGCAGTCTTAGGAACATCCTCCTTCCTGACTCGCAACTGATGGTATCCGGAACGCAGGTCTATCTTCGAAAAGAATTGAGCACCTTGCAGCTGATCAAACAGCTCATCAATTCTCGGTAACGGATACTTGTTCTTGACAGTCACCTGATTCAACTGTCTGTAGTCTATACACATTCTCATTGTCCCATCCTTCTTCTTCACAAATATCACCGGAGCTCCCCACGGTGAAACACTCGGTCTGATGAAGCCTTTATCTAGCAAATCTTCTATCTGAGTCTTCAACTCCTTCAATTCTGCTGGAGCCATCCTATACGGGGCCTTCGAAATAGGTGCTGTACCCGGCTGCAATTCTATCGTGAAATCCAACTCACGAACAGGTGGCAAACCAGGAATCTCGTCCGGAAATAAATCCGAGAATTCTCGCACCACTGGAATCTCATCCACAGTCTTGGACTCCTTGTCCTCCGCGATAAACGCGATAAAGCCTTCACAACCGCTCCTTATCAATCGTTCTGCCTTCAATGCAGAAATTAACCGAGTGGAGGTGGACTTCTTGGCTCCCACAAACTCGACACTACGGTCTGCACCTTGCAACCTCACAGTCTTGTTAAAACAATCTAACACTGCTCGGTTCGCTGCTAACCAATTCATACCAAGAATCACATCAAACTCCGACATCGGTAAGATGATCAAACTGGCAGTCAGCTGAACTTCTCCAATTTGAACACTACATCTAGGGTAGATGACATTACAAGGAACTGATCTACCTGCAGGGGTGGCTACTATCAAATCGTAAGGTAATGTCTCCTTATCCTTCCCCAAGTGAAGTGCAAAAGCTGGTGCAACAAATGAGTGTGTGGATCCAGGATCAAATAGAACTTTAGCATCAAATCCACAAACTGAAAGTGTACCTTCTATGACATTGCCTGCAGCCTCTGCTTCCTCATGAGTCAGAGCATAAGCTCTCCCTGCCATCTGGGGACGTTGCTGCTGATACTGCTGCTGTGGCCTAGGACCACGAGCCTGAAATCTGGGTGGTGCTGGAGGTCTCTGCTGGAATCGCTGCTGTGGTACCGGAGGACGCTGCTATGGTACTGGAGGACGCTGCTGTAGTGGCTGAGGTGGTCTAACAATCATCTGCTGCTGCTGCGGTCTGGCTTGTGCAGGTGGCACCTGTCTCAACGGCTGTGCAGGATGTGGAGGCCTGAACGCCGGAGCTGGGAATGCTGGTGGTGCCACTCCTGTCTTCCCTGGACAAGTGCGAACTTTATGCCCTGGGTCTCCACAATGAAAACATGCCCCAGTCTGCTTCCTGCAATCGCGGACATGATGATTCCCCCCACAAAAAGTGCAAGTGATCCGTTGTGGCAACTGTCGAAGCACTGGTTCGTACCGTAGCCTCTTAGGTGCTGGCTGCTGGTAATACTGAGACGAAGAACCCTGTGCCTTGGGTTGAGGTATCAACGCCAAGATCCTCTGTTGCTCTAGTGCAATCACTTCCTTCAAGGACTCCTCCGCCCAATATGCTTCCTTGACCACATCATCATAATCAGTCAACCTGCTGCGCTGAACTTGCATCTTAATATCTGCCCGCAATCCCTTGATAAACCTCCGAACTCTCTCCGATTCGGGCTGAATCAGATTCCCTGCAAATCTGGATAGGTGGGTGAAAGAGATCTCATAGTCTTGTACTGAGAGATCACCCTGAACTAATCTCTCAAACTCCTCCATCTTTTGATCCCTATAGTGCTCAGGGATAAACTTCTTTTGGAACTGTTCAGTGAAGGTCTTCCAAGCTACTTCTTCCTCGACTGTCTCATAAGGATGTTTAACTGTTTTCCACCATCTCTCGGCTGCACCACGGAACATGTGGGCTGCTAACTGCACCTGTTGGACACCTGTGCACGTGAATACTTCATAGATTTTCTCCATTTGGACTACCCACTCATCTGCCATAGCGGGGTCTTCAATGCCATGAAACTCTGGTGGGAACCTCTTCCTGAATTTCTCAACCAGCTCGTTGAGATCATATTCCTTGGGCTGTGGCTGGCCCACTTTCTGCACTACCTCAAGCATCTGAGCTTGGAATACCGCCTGACTCTCATTCTGTCGGGTACTCTGTTCAGCCAAATCCTTCTGAGACTGAATAAATGCTGCCATGAATTGATGGAATTGATTCTCAGGACCATTCTGAGAAGAACTACCCTCGGGCGGTGGTCCGTTATTAGTTCGGGTGGTTCTACCGGCCATTGTCCTGTAAAACATTCAAGGTTAGTTCCAAAATGCCTCAATCTAACAATACAATGCTAAGAAAGAACTACCAAGCCAACCTACTAACTAACGGAATCCTCACACGCGTCCTATGGTTTCTACAATTTTTACCCTGAGAAACCATCCATTGCTCTGATACCATTCTGTCACGTCCCCCGAACCCGATTAGAGAATAAACCGGATCCGGAGAGTGAAATTTAGGACTAATTAAAAATTTTGTCCTTTAGGCCCAAGGATCGTAAGTCCGCTGTGAGGATATAATATTTCAAACCTCAAGTAATATAAACTGCGGAATTCATACAATTTGAGGCACATTGAATTTCAAGGCAATGCATAATAAATCTCATTAATAATTGAAGTTGCACAAAGAAATAATAAAACTAACCAAGGAATTAAAGTATTAACAAAGGCCACCCCAATAACCAAGGCCTTTTAAAAGAACATGATGTCAATAAATGAAAGGTCCAACGATAAAATAATAAATGAAGAAATAAAAGAATCTAATGAGGTCCCCATGAATCTCTCCCATGCCAGGATCAATGACGCTACTCTACGTCATCGGCACGTCACTCTCGTTCCTCCTCAACCGGTTGGAGATCCTCTGGGATCTCCTCACCTGATTGCTCCTCGTAATAGTACTCACCTGAGGAGTCTGCACACCAAAGGATAGAGTCAACGACATGTTGAGCAATAGATAAGCAATATATAAATAATCATGACATGCATCAAGTATAAGAGTAATGACAGGTATAATAATCAAGAGAATACAAGGAACAATACTAGGCATGCAGCATGAGTAAATAACCATCAGGATCATAAATAGAAATCCTAGCAATACTAACAATCACCACTACCAATATAATGCAATGCACAAGAGGGAGACTCCGTGGATGTCCTAGCCACCTCACGGGGTACCAGTAACAATCCTATCCAGACTACTGATACCAAAGTCCGGCTCCAGGGGGATCCCAGCTCCCGGTCCTGGGAATAGTAGCACGGTCCTAGCCCGCTCCCAACTATTCAACGCCATGGACGCCGTCCAAAGCCGACTGCCCACCCCGATGTCCGAGTAACCGGCCCATCAATAAACCCCCAAACTGCAGCTGGCCATGATATGCAAATAATAATAATAATAATGTGGTGTTGACACGAGAATAGACCAAGACAAGCAAGTCTGGCTAGCTCAATTTGCAAGACATGTTCGTAGGGATTATCTCATTCAAATCAATACACGACAAAACCAATCACAAGATAATCCCTTCAGTCTAGCCAGTCATGTTCATCAATTACATAACACGGGGTACTAAGGTACACTCTAAGTCTGGTCCAAGTCCTAATTCTACAAGGAATTATGTTTCATAAATAGTTAAGTGTTTTATGCCAAGAGAGAGTGTACAAGGAATTATAACAACGGATACGATTAAATAAGTCAAGGAGGAATTACGATCCAAACCTAGGTAAATGGTGTCATCCATGTATTCTACATGTTCTAACGGAGTACGTGTGGAATTGGATCAACGATGCTTCTAAGAAAATCCCTTGGTGTACAATCATGTTAAGCATCCATTAATTCAGTTCCATACGCATTCGGTTACCCCATGTTTAATACACGAATACCTAGACACCTAATCGAAGCACACCAAGCCACGTGCTACGAATTAATCATCATTAATGGTCAACTGATAGTAGTTTCATGGTTTCCAACATCTAAGACCCAAACCTAAGTTACTAGTCTCATTTCTACTAAAATATAGACTGGGTCAATAATTTGAGTATTTACATCACTTTCCGACCTCCGATCGTGATGAAACTAGAACCATTGGATTCTACATCTCAAGAGCTTTCCAACGGTATATTATATGTAAAATTCCGACGGGCGGATTAAAAATTACGGGCGTTTCAAAATGGTATGTTTATATACCCCTCGGGTTCCCGGCGTCCGGACGCCCGGAACCTGGCGTCTGGACGCCCGGAACCAGTAAGGGTGCGCAGAGGTTCTGTGTTCTGGCGTCCAGACGCCCGGGACCTGGCGTCTGGACGCCCGGAGACAGAAACCCTCCGCTGACGTCCGTTTTTGCCCTGTTTGTTCAACTGGCCTGCACAAACACTGTACCCTACACGAAATTGAGCCTCCTGCTCTCCCAAAAATCCATTTTCATCAATTTTACATCCATTCTAACAAATTAGAAACATCAAAAAGGGTACCAATTTAATAATTAATCTAATCCATACCACAAATCTAACCTAATCCAAAATCACTATCATAACCAGGCTTGGTATTAGGGAAATCTAACAAGAAAATCAGTACAATCAATGAAGAAGCAAACACCATGCTTAATTATAAATTGCAATCTACTTGCCTCAACCAAGGAGATGATTAGAAATTGGGAAAAGCTTGAGGAGAAGCTCTCTTTCGCAAAACCCACAATCTAATCCAACCAAACGCAATCTAAAACGCAACGGAGAAGAAAAGAAAGAAAAAGATTAAGATCAAGCCTAAATCTAAACCAAAGAGAATCGGTTGAAAAGATGAAAGTGAGTAAACCTTACCCAAACCAGGATCAAGAGAGAGAGAAGATTGAGAGGAAGAAGATAAGCGGTTCCGATCGCGGAGGTGATCTCTCCCGGGTAGAGTTCTGGGCTTGAGAAGAGAAGAGGAAGAAGAAAAGGCTGCTGTAACTCTTGTTCGTTGCAGAGATGAATAAAGATTAGGGCTAATCCCTGATTAAGAAGAGAGGGAAGGGAAAAAGACTAATTTGCCCTTAAATGGGTCCGGCGAAAGAATGGGCCATTAGAAGGGTTTCTGATCGTCGGATCGGGACGAGCCAGAAGACAAAAATGATCAGCGCGACGAGACCTTTCTAACGAACCCAAAATCACGGTGATAGAAATTTTTCCAGAAAAACACTCAATTTTCCCTAATTAGCAAACTACACCCCTGCTAAGATCAAACGAACTCGAAATCGAACGAAATTTCGCAGACACTATCCTAACACTAAAAGAAACTCGCTCAAAGACTAAACCCACTTAAATATCTAAAATACAAATAATTATAATAATAATAAAAATAAACGGGTCAACGGGCCTGATATTGGGCCCAATTGACCCAGTAAGGTCGCGGACCTTACACAACGTGTAAGACATAAAATGAAGAACTTTTTAATTGCTTGATGTTATTTGAGTATAAGCTTCAAATAACATTAGTCTAACACATTTGTCTTAATCTGCTTATGTAGATGAATCAATTACGAACTATAGGGTCACCAGAAGCTCTTGATGAGATGTGGTCATTAGCAAATGGCCCCAGATCCCTAGTGAATCTTTACCAGGGGTGTGATTGCAATTGCGTCCGATACCACACTGTAGACCGTGAGAAATGTCGTAGGAGCCAGAGTAGCGGCTTGGTCGTGGAAGGGGAATACGAAGGGGTGAAACATGACTACTATGGCTACATCTGCAAAGTCTGGGAATTGTCCTATCGGCACGGGGGTAAGGTGGTCTTATTTGAATGTGAATGGTACAACACTAGTACCAAACACAAGATAAACATCGAAGACCATCTTACAAGCATTGATATCACGGGTCGTTGGTGTAAGGATGATCCATTTGTCCTACCAAGTCAGGTGAAACAAGTCTTCTATGTCAATGACACCGGTAGAGGAAAAAATTGGAGAGTTGTGGAATGGGTCAAGACTCGGGGAGTATGGGATGTGCCCGCTAAGCGGGATGACGACGGTGATGATGATGATGTGCCGGTTGATGCATTTCAGCAGGACGAAACGACATTTGTTGTCCCAGTCCTCGTCGATGGTACTAGTGACCAATACTCTAGGGATGATATAGATCCTGAGATCGTTCTCAGTGATGAGTCAGCATACGAGGATGGCCAAGACGAGGATGAAACGCTGGCGGAATACGAAGATGATGAAGGGAATGATGGCCATAGTCAGGAAGATGATGACATGGAATATGACATGTAGTGTTTGCTTCGATTTTGCACATGTAACTATTAAGTAAATTAATGAAGAACTTTTCTTCCATAGAGTATGCTTAATTTCATTCGATTGTTGAAGGAATTTTCGTTCATGTTATTTTACCCTGCATATGAACAATTTTTGTTATGTTTATTTTAAAAGTATTATATGGTGTGTGCCATGTTATTACCTAGCTCGTTATAGGACGTTCATGTTTGATTTATCCGTTGTTGCTTTCCTTTAAATTAAAATTGAAACGATTCAATTTTTCAACTCTAACACAGAACATGATGAATACACCTCTCAAATACTGTCGTGGCAAAGACTCTCAACGTATTAGGGAATGGACAAATGAGTTTGAACATAAACCATTTGAAAATGAAACTCCAATAGTAAAGCATGGTTCCCGCAAAATACAACTGGCTCAGTGGCTGAGACTATGTGGCAATTTCATCCCTGAAAGATATATAATGATAAAAATTGCTGAAACATTGCCACCGGCTTGGGATGCTACAAAAATGAAGATATTTGAAGTCTTACGACCATGGCATGCAGTGGAGTTCGTCGACCTATTACAGTCATTTGAAAAATATATTCATCCCTTATGGATACAGTTCCGAAGAGAGAAAATGGTTGAAGGAATATCTGTTAGAGAACATTTGCTAAACAAGGAACAGTTGTTTTACGATCTCAAAAGAAGAGGATTTGAACCGAATATTGCAGATCTGGTGCGTTCAATAGTAAGCACTCTACCACCTCCTTGGCCGGTACAAGAAATCCATGCTAAGCTCAAGATTAATTTCCTATACTTGAGGGAATTAGGAGAAATGCTAGAAGAGATCGAGGTCGACATTAAATTTCAGGTTTTGCACATGTAACGATTAAGTAAATTAATAAAGATCTTTTCTTACATAATGACATGGTATTCAATCTCATTCTCTTATGATTTGTTCATTTATGGAGTAAGACATTTCTACATTTCACACATTATTCTTATCTTTATATATCATAGTTGCAAAGGATGCCAAACGGAGTGAAAAAATGGGTCAAACCAGGAGAGTTGTCCCGTCAAGTGCAAGCATCCAATTATCTATTAAAGAGAAAAAGAACAATTAAGAAGAATGATGAAAAACTAGCGGCTCTAGGGCTCCCTCCGACTGCACGTACTATATCCGATTCGGCTAAAGGGACAAACGAGCAGGGAAAGAGGAATGTTAGTGGGAATGATAAGGATGAGAACTACATTCCCCCCCAAGATGATGATGTAGATGACGAGACATCATGGTCTCAATCGGATGAGGTAATCTTTCGTTTATAATGTCTATGACGTGTACTTGAAAATACTAGTAACTTGTATGTGACACTGAGGCTCGAAATGATTTTCATTTCCATTTAATGTAAATTGATGACATTCACTTTGCTAATATTATTTTTTTGTGTTAATAATTATTTAATTTCCTTGTCAATTTGCTTTAAGCCAGATTGCAGATATGCCTCGGGAAAACAGGGCGAGACGTGCTCGGCAGGTTGCAGCTGCAGTCAGGTTAGATCCTGTAGAGAGCAGACCTGAGCCCTCGACGCAGCCTCCGCCAGCTGCTCTCGAGGTTACACAGGCTGGAGGATCAGGGAGCACCCCTGAATCGGCAGCCTCCCAGCCTCTGCTGATTGAGCCTTTGACCACACAGCCCCTGCCGACCCAGGCCCAGCCGTCCTAGCCTCCCGCGAGTCATCATACGACCGGGAGCAGCGTAGGTGAGAAAATCGGAAAACCTTTTAAAGTGTAGAATGGTTCACCTCATATTTAGATTTGTGTTCTATAACTTTTTTTTCTTCTGATTTGTTCACCTCAAATATCATTTGTGTTCACTAACTCATTTAGCATTGTCGTCTTAACAGCATCAGCCCCAGCCTCGGCTGAGACTCTTGGCCCTACCAGGGGTGCTACGCGAGGGAAGAATGCGGCAAAGCTGAGGAGACAGCTGGGTCATAACATCCCAGTCCCGATCCCTAGCTCCAGTCATAGGCCAGAGGGGGAACATGCCCCATCACTGGCTAACCATCTTGGGTTAGCCATTAGAGAGGTTGCCCCAGTCAGGCCTCATGGCTGGAAGAAGCTTGATAGTGGGATCAAGCTTGCCGTCATCGCTGCAGTCAAGGTAAACTGAAACGAGAAACATCAACCAAAGTTATTATAGTTGTGCTCCTCATTACAATATATGATTATATTTTGTTATTACTAATGACTACTATGGCTATCCCCTAATTGCAGCAACTCTTTGAGATCGGGGACTACGAGGGTGATATGCAGCTTAGGACGGACATTGACCGCCAGTGCGGGATCCTGTATAGGGGCTGGAAGTATGAGCTGCATACTCACTATCAGGTCCTCTTGGAGCAGGGGGTTCCCCGACCCCAGGACCACCCAGCAGAGGGTTGTACTCTAGCCAACTGGCAGCAGATGATCTCGCAGTGCTGGGAATGACCAGCCTGGAAGGTGACCTGGGGATGTTATCTAAATGTCTTAATTATAATCCAATGTAATTCTATTTGTAACGATTAAATACACTCATGCTATTGTATTATTGTTTTTCTATGTAGGCAAAGTCAAAGAAAGCTCAAGAGAGTCGAGCCCAGCTGCCATACAATCATACGAGTGGCTCCTGGTCATTTGCCTCGAGGATGTCTATGATGGTACTGATTATATTCATATGAAGAAACTTGATTAAGTTTATTAATTTATCAATATGTATCAGGGTTCATATCTAATATAAAGCTATTTCAAATCTTAGGCGGCACAGAATGCCGGTCAAGCGCCGCCCATTACTCAGTTCTTTCGCGACACCCACTACAAACGAAAGAGTAATGAGTGGGTAAATGAGGTGGCTCAACAGAGACATGTACGTTTCCTAATAAATCAGTACTGATTGTATAATGTCATAGAAGTATTCTAAATCCTTTATTGATTTAAATGGCAGGAGGCCTTGGTGCAGCGGACCGAGGAGCAGTCGCAGCCCTCTATCACCACTCCGATGACTGAGGAGCAGATTGCTGCTGATGTGCTTGGGAAGAGGTCGAGCTACGTAAAGGGGTATGGGATATACTCGAGGACCTCTTCCTCTTCCACACAGTCTCGGGCACCGGACCCTGAGGTGGTCGCCCTGCGCGAGCAGCTAGCTGAGCAGGGTAGGAGGCAGGCTGAGCAACTAGCTCAGCAGGACCGGAGGACACGCCAGCTTGAGGCCCTCGTTCAAAGGCTGGCAGCTGTGGTAGGAATAGATCCGGCCGCCTTTCTTGACACCACGGGAGAGAGCACTTCTGTTGGGGACGGCACAGCTCCTGGAGGATCATGATGCGACTCTTTGGTTAGTAGAATACTTTCTTGAACAAATAACATATCATTTGTGTTATTAATTTATAAACACTCAAAATGTAGAGCATTATCATAATCTTTCTCATCAACAAATACTCGTTCATCTATGTCATCCTTGATTGCATTATCATAATCTTTCTCATCAACAAATACTCGTTCATCTATGTCATCCTTGATTGCATTATCATACTCTCTCTCATCAACAATTACTTGTGCATCCCTGTCATCCTTGATTGCATTATCGTAATCTTTCTCATCAACAAATACTCGTTCATCTATGTAATCCATAATTGCATTATCATACTTTCGGGGGTAGAGTAACCTGTAGGAACTGACGGTTCGCAGATTGGACTAACGGTTACGGAATTAGAGCCGAAAACCGACTCTTTTCCGACACTTAGGCTCGAAAACGGCCCGCCGGGGGTCCGGAACGCGAATCGGCGACCGGAAAACTAGGGGACCGATACGGACGGTTCGCACGGGGGTAGAGTACCTGTAGGAACTGACGGCTAGCAGATTGGACTCACGGTTAGGGAATTAGAGTCGAAAACGGACTCTTTTCCAACACTTAGGCTCGAAAACGGCCCCCCGAGGGTCCGGAACGCGAATCGGGGACCGAAAAAAATCAAGGATCGGCACGGACGGTTCGCACGGGGGTAGAGTAACCTGTAGGAACTGACGGCTCGCAGATTGGACTCACGGTTAGGGAATTAGAGGCGGAAACCGACTCTTTTCCAACACTTAGGCTTGAAAACGGCCCCCCGGGGGTCCGGAACGGAAATCGACGACCGAAAAATTTGGGGACTGGCACGGGCGGTTCGCTCGGGGGTAGAGTAACATGTAGGAACTGACCGCTCGCAGATTGGACTCACGGTTAGGGAATTAGAGCCGAAAACCGACTCTTTTCCAACACTTAGGCTCGAAAACGGCCCCCCGGGGGTCCGGAACGCGAATCGGCGACCGGAAAATTCGGGGACCGGCACGGACGGTTCACACGGGGGTAGAGTAACCTGTAGGAACTGACGGCTCGCAGATTGGACTCACGGTTAGGGAATTAGAGCCGGAAACTGACTCCTTTCCAACACTTAGGCTCGAAAACGGCCTCACGGGGGTCCGGAACGGGAATCCGCATCCGAAAAATTCGGGGACCGGCACGGTAGGTTCGCTCGGGGGTAGAGTAACATATAGGAACTGACCGCTCGCATATTGGACTCACGGTTAGGGAATTAGAGCCGAAAACCGACTCTTTTCCGACACTTAGGCTCGAAAAAGGCCCGCCGGGGGTCCGGAAAGCGAATCGGCGACCGAAAAAATTAGGGACCGGCACGGACGGTTCGCATGGGGGTAGAGTAACCTGTAGGAACTGACGTCTCGCAGATTGGACTCACGGTTAGGGAATTAGAGCCGAAAACCGACTCTTTTCCAACACTTAGGCTCGAAAACGGCCCCCCGGGGGTCCGGAACGGGAATCGGCGACCGGAAAATTCGGGGACTAGCACGGGTCGTTCGCTCGGGGGTAGAGTAACATGTAGGAACTGACGGCTCGCAGATTGGACTCACGGTTAGGGAATTAGAGCCGAAAACCGACTCTTTTCCAACACTTAGGCTCGAAAACGGCCCGCCGGGGGTCCGTAACGCGAATCGGCAACCGGAAAACTCGGGGACTGGCACGGACGATTCGCACGGGGGTAGAGTAACCTGTAGGAACTGACGGCTCGCAGATTGGACTCACGGTTAGGGAATTAGAGTCGAAAACCGACTCTTTTCCAACACTTAGGCTCGAAAACGGCCCGCCGGGGGTCCGTAATGCGAATCGGCGACCGGAAAACTCGGGGACCGTCACGGACGGTTCGCACGGGGGTAGAGTAACCTGTAGGAACTGATGGCTCGCAGATTGGACTCACGGTTAGGGAATTAGAGCCGAAAACCGACTCTTTTCCAACACTTAGGCTCGAAAACGGCCCGCCGGGGGTCCGGAAAGCAAATCGGCGACCGGAAAAATCAGGGACCGGCACGGACGGTTCGTACGGGGGTAGAGTAACCTGTAGGAACTGACGGCTCGCAGATTGGACTCACGGTTAGGGAATTAGAGCCGGAAACCGACTCTTTTCCAACACTTAGGCTCGAAAACGGCCCCCCAGGGGTCCGGAACGGGAATCGGCGACTGGAAAATTTGGGGACCGGCACGGGCGGTTCGCTCGGGGGTAGAGTAACATGTAGGAACTGACCGCTCGCTGATTGGACTCACGGTTAAGGAATTAGAGCCGAAAACCGACTCTTTTCCAACACTTAGGCTCGAAAACGCCCCCCCGGGGGTCCGGAACGGGAATCGGCCACCGGAAAATTCGGGGACTGGCATGGGTGGTTCGCTCGGGGGTAGAGTAACCTGTAGGGACTAACGGCTCGCAGATTGGACTCATGGTTAGGGAATTAGAGCCGGAAACCGACTCTTTTCCAACACTTAGGTTCGAAAACGGCCTCCCGGGGGTCCGGAACGGGAATCCACGTCCGGAAAATTCGGGGACCGGCACGGGAGGTTCGCTCGGGGGTAGAGTAACATGTAGGAACCGACCGCTCGCAGATTGGACTCACGGTTAGGGAATTAGAGCCGATTTTGCTGACGATTTTTATAATTTATGTATATATATACATGTATATCTTTCGTTTATAATTTCATTAATTCAAGAGATACTAATTTTGTTTTTGTTTTTGTCATTGCAGATTGATGGACGCTTTCTGATCGGATGCACACTTTGGTGTTGTTTTGTTGTTTTTAGTTTATTTGTATATGTATATTGGACATTTTTATTCGACTGTATTTTTATTAATTTAGACATTTTTATTCGACTGTATGTTTATTAATTGTACTGTTTATTTAAGGAGATGAATGATTTGATGAAGAATGGGGATGATTTTGTTTGGATGTATTATTGATTGTAGTATGAGTAATTTTATTTTTTATTACAGGTGTATAAGCAGGTTTACAGGAAAATTTAAACGAAAAACAAAAAAGTCGATTTTGAAAAAATAATATACTTTCACCGACGAAAATGAAAATTTCGTCGGTGAAGGTATTTTTACCGACGAAATAATAACGTCGGTAATGTTTTTATTTTTTTTAATTTTATTTTACCGACAAAAAAATAACGTCGGTAATTGTATTTTGATTTTTTCTTTTATTTTTACCGATGCAAAACAGAACGTCGGTAACTTTATTTTTATTTTATTTTGATTTTTCTTTTAATTTTACCGACAAACAATAAACGTCAGTAAAAAAAATTTATCTCGTTTTTATTTTTCTTTTTAATATTACCGACGAAACAAAAAACGTCGGTAAACTATTTTTTAGTTTTTATTTTTCTTTTTAATATTACCGACGCACAAGAAAAAATCGGTAAAATATTTTTATTTTTATTTTTTTAATATTACCGACGAAAAAAAACGTCGGTAGAGTATTTTAATTTATTTTTTATTTTTCTTATTAATCGGTAAAAAATAAAAAAGCGTCGGTGAAAATGATAATTTTACCGACGAAAAATTAATTCGTCGGTAAGGTATTTTCTTGACATTTTTTTGCCGACGACTGCCCGACGAAAAAAAAACGTCGGTAAAACCTTTACCGACGTTTTTTGGACTTTTAGCGACGAAAAAAAACGTCGTTGAAGGTGTAATCTGTTGTAACCGGTTCAACCCCCACCTCCCTCCTATATATTCCCGCATGTGTATATGCGGGCTTCGTTCCCAGGTATGATTCCATTACATGCGAAATCAATGTTCTCCATCGCTCAAGAATGGACCCACTTGGTAATCTTCATGTGAAACATGTTTAAATGTGGCAAGTTTCCATGACATTTGAATTCTCAAAATGAGGATCCTATCATGGATATAATAACCACATCCACCACATCCACATAGGGCCTTCTGTTAGTAATCTTTGTAGGATTGTGAATATCTACTACTGTTAAGAACCGGTTACTTACTGTTGCAACTTGGACAACTTGGACGGGCTCTACCATCACTCAAGCTGTGCTATTGGGCACAACACATTTTCTCAGTTTGGACGTATCAAATGATGTGGCCCAATAGCTACATGAACTGAGCCTAGTCTTATGATAAAATGAAAGGCCAAGTAGGTTGTTTGCTATTACTCGACGCATTTAATACAAAGGGCATGCATGCCCTAATATCTTGTTAATTGCAAAGTACCTCATTGTGAACTCAAATTAAAGAGAAATGTTATGGGCTTATACCTGGTAATGAGTTGCCGAAAAGGATACTAAGACTGTTTCCGGACAGATCGAGATTCTCAAGTAAGGAAAAGTTTCCCATACAGATCGGAAGACTGCTGAGATAGTTGTCATTTAGATATAGACTTATCAGAGCACTCAATCCACACAATCCTACATACAAATATCAAATAAGCATCACAAAAGCAAAGACAATCATAAAATGAGATGGTGATACAAGTTGCAAGAGTTTTTTAAAAAATACTTTGTACTTTTATCGAATGTTCCAGATCATTTCATTATCGGTTTATGATTTGAATCCATGGCAATGGTGGAAGTATCGATTTTGAGGATAACCCTGTATACGGTGTAGAGCATATATGAAGTATGCAGATTTTCTAATTTTTATTTTCCTTTGAAAAGTAAACTAAGCCCCGAAATTTGGCTACCCGGCCGACAGTTCAATTCGATTGTCCATTTGAATTCAAATAAAATAATATCCTTTTTGTCTTGTTTTTATCTTTGGAGAATTAGATATATGGTTAATGATGAATTACAAAAATTGAGGGGTCCTCAACTAAGAGAAGACCAAACAAATGATGGCTAGGATCTTCTTGTCATTTCCAATTTTGGGGAATTTTCTATTAAAGTTTATCCAATCAGATTCTTGTGTTGATAAAATGACATTCGATCCTACTTGCGCATTCTTGGGTCTCTAATATCATATTATATTACAAGTAAAGGTCATGTGCCCATATTACAAGTAAAGGTCATGTGCCCATGTCCCACTACGCTCAAAGTTTATGGCCATTATATGTACTTCAAGACTATGTCATATCATTTTAGTGAGACAAGGAAAGGGAGGCCCCGTGCCGAGCCTACACCCGGAAAAAAAAATGTTCATAAATCAATTTTCTCTGAAAGTAAAAAAAAAAAATACAATTCAATTTTCATTAGGGAAAAAGGTCAGGCAAGATTTCAATATCTTCGTATTATCGTAACCATTGATTTAATGGTAATTAAGCTCGGTCTGGATTTAACAGCAGTTAGCCATGTCCTTGATTTGTTATAAGTTTACCAGCTGAGAATTTTCATAAACCTCCTCGGTGGGGGACATGGTTATGAAGATTAACAAGTACTGTTGTTAGATTTTTATAGGTCCGAACCCGGCTCAATTGCAAATTTTATTTGTTTCTGTGTACAAAATAAGTTAAGGCAGGGACCATATAATATAAAAATCCTAATTGTTCAAAATAAACGTCCTTAAGTACATGGAGCGTCCCATAAAAATGTGATAATCTATGATTGTGTCTTTTTTTAAGTTTTTCAAATAATCTACCGTTTCCAATAAACAAAATAAAAATGTGATAATGAATATACATAAGGTTGTGATATGATAATGAATAAAAAAATACGAGCAAATTTAGAAGTCTTTAAGATATTATTAGGTAGAAAACAATTCAAATAAAAAAATATACTTTCAGTTTTATATATGTATTATTGATATGTAGTAAGACTTCATAATAAAGATTTTTCTTTTACAAAAAGGCTCCTCTATTTTCATGAAATCTCAAAAATGCTCTTATATTTTATCTTTTTCTTAAAACCTCTCTTGACTAGCTAGAAAGAAGAGCAGACCATCCAACTTTGTTTGTTTTAACCGATTTAGCCTTGAGAAAAACTAAAAAGAAGATATCCCTCAAATTAAAAAGTTAAAAGACAGTTGTGCCTATCATATCATCATGTAATAAGCTAAATCGACTTTGCTGGTTTATCCACCTCAGTTATGTGATCGAGTCACATTGGAATCACATGCCGAACCTTTGTATGAGTCATACATAAATTAGGAATGCTAGACATACATTTCATGATTTTGGTATGCCCATACTTTAATTGAAGTGTGGGCCTAATGATGATTTTCATCAGTTAAGTCAAATGTGCATGCCACATATCAAGGAGCCACTGCATTTGGCAATTTAGGTGCAAAGGGGCCGATGAATTTACGCGCATGACACATTGTTATCCGTCAATGAGTGAGGCCAATGTGGGTTCTATTAATAGTGGCCTCACTTTTCATTACCATATTTACATTGAACCCACTAATAAATCCTCAAAGGTTGGGCACACGTCTGATCATGTATCCATCGATGGGTGGGTGCAATCACCATGCTTTTCATCCTTGGGTGGCCCCACTTTATCGATGGAGGGCCCCTCCATGGTTTCACACCTCACTTTTATTCCCATCGTTAGTAGGTCCCATCACCACTGTGATTCCATTACATGATGAAAAGTGGAATGTAGATATTTTTGTATTCTTCACATGTTTCTCAAAATTCATGATGATCAAAGATATGAAACTTCACATCCTGAGATTTATTATTTCTGTGAGAGTATAAAATGGTTTGGATCGTGAACTGCGGCCCAAAAAAAATTTAGAAAATTAGTTCCATGTGTGGAGGATTCATATGCAAATGTTATATATGTGAAACACATTATCATGTTTGTCAAAAACTTAATTTTCACATGAGTATATGAATATATTCAACAATTTTGATATGTTTAGAAATTTTGAAAGATTTTTACAAATTTTTCAAAGAAAGAAAATCAATGAAAATTTAAGACTAGAGCGGCTTGCTACTTTAGTTGGTTTTGTTGTTTGTGTAATTGGACTGTTTAGGCATGTTTTTTTAAGAAAAAAAAATTAAAAAGAAAAAGAAAAGGCATGGTACCTCTGATGGTGTCGGAGCCTTTCAATGTGTTGTTTCCCAAGTATAGCGTAGTCAATGATGTCAAGTTAGATATCCAAAGAGAAATGCCATCATCCGTCAACTGATTTGATTCAAGATCCAGCGACTGCAAGCGCTTCAGTCCTGTGACATCATAAAAAACAAATCATGTTTATCAACTTGAAGTGGGTCCTACCATTCAAATGGTGGTCCATAATTTCAGATAACGCAACATCCTAGAAATATCCTCGACATGGGAACTTTTGCAAAATAATTCCGTGACAGCAGACACATGGTCCTAATAACTATAAATCAATGATGGAGATTTTGCCGCACAGCGAACTGATAATGATACAATCCTAAATCAATGTTTATCAACTTGAAGTGGGCCGTACCATTCAAATGGTGGTCCATAAATTTTGATAGGGCCACATCCTTGAATTATCCTTGACCTGGGAACTTTTGCAATTTAATTCAGTGACATCAGACACGCGGTCTTAATAACTATAAATCAATGATGGAGATTTTACCGCAGACTAAACTGATAATGATGTAATACCAAATCAATGGTCTCAATCACTCAAGAATGGACCCACATGGTAACCTTCATGTGAAACATGTTTGAATGTGGCAGGTTTCCATGACATTTGAATTGTCAAAATGAGAATCTTATCATGGATATAATAACCACAACCACGTTGGCCTTATGATGGGCAGGAGTAGACTAAGTAGGATTGTGAAAATCTACTACTAATAAAGAACTGGTTACTTACAGTTACAACTCGGACGAGCTCCACCAGCAATCAAACTGTCCTATTGGGTGTACAAATTTTCTCAGTTTGGACGTATCAAATGATGTGGCCCAATAGCTACGTGAACTGAGCCTAGTCTTATGATAAAATGAAAGGCCAAGTAGATGGTTTGCTGTTACTCGACGCATTTAATACAAAGGGCATGCCCTAATATCTTGTTAATTGCAAAGTGCCTCATTGTGAATTTAAATTAAAGAGAAATGTTATGGGCTTATACCTGACTTTGAGTTGCCAAAAAGGCTACTAAAATTGTTTCTGGACAAATAAAGATTCTCAAATAAGGACAAGTTTTCCATACAGATCGAAAGACTGCTGAGGTAATTGTCAGATAGTAGGGGTATTAAGTTGGGTATCCAAGGCGAAATGCCATAATCGGTCAATTGATTTGGCTCGAGATACACAAGTTGCAATGGCTTCAGTCGTGCGACATAATAAAAACAAATAATGTTTAACAACTGAAAGTGGGCCCAACCATTCCTACAACTCTCTATGACATGTGAACTTCTGCAATATAATCCCATGATAGCAAACACACGGTCTCGATCGCTAAATTAATGATGGAGATTTTTCCGCAGAGACAACAAATAACGATGTAATATTAATTCAATGGTCTCGATCAACTCAATAATGGACCCCCTATCCTACTAACCCAAATCGCAATCTTCATGTAGGTCTCAATGATATTTGAATTGTCAAAAAGAGGCTCCTATGATGCTGGATATATTCACATCCATAGTGAGCCAGTCTGATTTGGCCCAATAGCTACATGAATTGAACCTAGTCCTATGAAAAAAAAAAAAAAAAAACTGAAGGGCCAAGTAAATGATAAATTGTGAACTCAAAACATTTAAAACAAAGGGTTTAATATCTCGTTAATGGTTTTTGGGCTTCTTTGGGCGCCCATACCAATGTACTATTGTTAAAGCTGCACAGCGGACGAATGTTTTTCAAACGATTCTAGAAACTGAGAAAGGGATAAGGTTTAGTGATCCAACCAGTAGTTCAAACCATGAAATTAGAATGAAATCATAATTAAATAATTGATAGATTAAATATAAGAATCTTAAAATTATATATTAAAAGCAAAAAAAAAAAAATCCAATTAACAAAATCTTGTAAAAAGGTCAAAGATAATAGATAACCATTCAATATTGAAAATTGTTTAAAAAGTGTATTATTAAGTTTTGAAATAAATCCTTCTAAAATAAAGTTTTATGTTAGTAGCCTAGTGGCCAGTTGGAAAATATACCCAGACTTTAATTCGTATACGGCCAAAGACATACCTCTTGTGTTTATAGATGTTTCCTTTAGAAAACTTTATGAAAATTTCTATATTGGTTTTCCTTTAGAAAACTTTATGGTGCATGTTCCTATGTCGGCTCAATGGAAGGTCCAAATGTCTATTCCCCAAAAGAAGCTGAAATGAGAGTCATTCTCACTATGCTCTTGAAGTTGAAGGTGAAAAAAATGACGTTTCAACAATGTTGTTTTACTGCCCCGGATATTAAATCCATCTCCTATCATTTCAATTTCTTTATTTTGCTCATATTCCAAGAATATTTAATCAAGTATCTCATGATCGTACATTCCAAGTCGGACAAGGTCTAACTTTAAAACAGATTCTCTGGTTATGTGATTAGTGGAGGTCTGTCTTTTGTGCATCTTTGGCTATTGGCTTGTTTTGTGTTTTTGTTTAATGAGATTTTATACTACCAAAAAGTAAAGATGGATAATAATAATTAAAATTTACACTTAAGAGTGTAAATTGGCAAGATATCGTATTTGGATAATTCTAATCTTTATCGGGATAGTTATAAGAAAATATCTTTAAAATATAAATAAATTATATTTGTACTACTAAACGTAATTTTTTTATAAAAAGAATTCACGCAATGCTATAATACACTAAAATACGTTCCTAGTACTAAATTACATTTTAAAGCCTTATGATGATGACAATGACGAGGATGGGATTATTCACCCTCTTGTTAATGTCAAAGTAGATTACTTTCATTATTTTATAATTATTCTAGTTAAATCACACCAACTAGATATTCACTTGTAGAGTTGTAACAATAGCTTCTTTCTCTTTACATTTGAAACTCATTTGGGTCAATAGACAATGATTGTAAAAACCATAAGCAGAGCTGCGGAAGTATATAAGAGAGAAAATCGTATTAGTAAAAATCCAAAGCCCCCAAGCCCCCAAATGTTGTAGTCCAACTCCTCAAATAAAACCCCTAAGAGCATCTCCAAGAGATCCTTTAAATTTGGATATGCCTTTTAAAAAATAAAGGTTGATGTGGCATATGTAATCTGACCTACGTAACTTAGCAACTCCAAGAGAGATGTCAAATGCAAATACAAGTGGGCCTATGATCATTATTTTATTTAAAAGAAAGATTTACACCAAAAATTCAAATGCAAGTGGGCCCTCACCATTAATTTATTCAAAAGAAAATTTTGAAGTATGCTTTATGGTATGCCAAATTTGGCATATCATCACATACTTCAAATGCCATGCATGTAGAATATGAAGTATCTGTTGAAGACAATCTCATATGTCAATTAGAGTTGTTGGAGGCTGATATGGCCATTTGAAGTGTCTATTGAAGTTGCTATAACCAACCTGATGTTTAAAATCCTGAATTCTAATAGCCAAAAAGGCGAATTCAGTGTAACATCAAAATCTTACTCTTTTTTTTCCTTTGAAACCTCCATTGAATACAAATAAGGTCGCAACTCATTCACCCCAGTTGTAACCCTATCAACAGTAACTAGAGGCAACAAAAACATGCGATTTCAAATTAAGGAGAAATATTATGGCCTTATACCTGATATTGAGTTGCCAAAATGGCCACTGAGATTGTTCCAGGATAGATCGAGATTCTCAAGTAAAGAAAAATTTCTCATATACATCGGAAGACTACTATCATTGAAGTGGTTGCCGCTTAGATATAGAGACTTGAGTGCGGTGATCAATCCACATAAACCTACATGTACAATATAATAAGCATCACAAGAGCAAAGACAATCATAATGTCGGATAGTGAAACAAGTCAAGATTTTTTTTTTACAAAATGGCCCATGTACTTTCATGAAACCTCATAAAGCCCCTATTTTTTTATGTTTTTACAAAAAAAAACTCCGGTGATATGACGGTTAAGCTACAGTCAAATATAAAATAATATCAATATGATAACATTATTTTATATTGTATTATTATATATTCTACATGCAAGTGAATGATTATTTAGGTAAGGTTAGAATAATTACCCGGGCCTAAACGGGTCCGGTCCTTGGGACACCTGAAACATTGGGGGCCCGTAGACATCTATCTCCATTCACAATGGTGAAGTTTTGGCTCTTTTATGGCATAAATTGGTTGAGAAGTGGAGATGGTTGGGCCGGGAGGTTGTGGGATGACAAATGCATAAATGATGTGGTCCTTTCATTAATGGTGGTTTGTGGAAAGGGACAAGTGCCCTAACTCTACACACTCATTAAATGGCTAAAGAAAACCAAAACACAGCCACACTTAATTGGCTTGTAATAATGGTCGGTTTCAAGATCCAGACCGTTGATCGGACGTTTGAATGTTAAAAAACAGGCTCACAAATACATCATATATATATATATATATGGGCCCCACAAACATTCACAGACACATTTTCAGGATTCGGTTTCTCATTAGCAAGATATTGTGATATTACAATTAAATGTGAATTTCGCAAACAATTTAAAATATATCAATTCCTAGTCCTAGTTATGATTGTACTAATCCCAGATTCTTTTGAATCCGGCTAAATTAGAATTCGCTTGCGTTTTAACTGAACCAATACCCTTTACCAAGAAAATTAGGCCAAAAACTGAACCAATTCCCATTGGGTTGGCCTAGTAGTGGGCCTGGATATGTTGGGATAACACTTGCATGTGTTGCCTTCCCATTGGCTCAAAGACCGAGCCCATCCTTTAAAAGTGATAAGGTATGTGCTTGCAGCGACCAATGCAAAGTAGTATAGCTGTAGCCTGAAAATGTTTCTTGGTTCCTGAATTTTATGGAATCCCTCCAAAACAAGTGGGCCACAATGGGAACTTGTCAAGTTATCTAATCTAATCCCCTCCAGGGAATCGGCCCCATAGCTGAAAAATAACATGTTTATTCTAAATAATAATAGGCTGGCGTGGTTATAAACAAGTGGGCCACAAATGCATCCGGATCGACCCAATGAACCTAATGGAACTAATTCATTGAACTCTGGTCGGATCCTGACCTCCTTGGTCCCATCTCATTCAAGTTCAAAAATGTAGGAATTAATTCATAATTAGGCTAGACTTCGTTGCCCGCATCAGTTTATAAAGTGCTATAGAATTCGTATCATGTTTGGGTTTCAGCTTTACATACCCAATTTGAACTGGGTATTTCTGAACTGAATGTTACATTGTATAAGGCCTAGAGTATAAATGAAGTATATAAATTCTCTAATGTTTATTTTCAGTTGAAAAGTAAACTAAAGGATGAGATTTGGGTACCTGAGGCAACCGGGCAAGTTAGCTAGGGTTTTTATTTGGGTCAGGTTTGGGTTTGAAATTAACTGCATGCTAATTCTTGTTGGGCTTGGATGGAGCCATTAATTACTCGATCAGACCAGCAAAAGTTGCAACCTCAAACCCCTTTTTTAGGAAAATAGAAATCGTTATATTTTAAAAAAAGTAGAAAAAAAAAAACAAAAGGAGCAAAAACAAATTATAAAAAAGGAACGAAGCTAACATTTCTCAATAACCATACACAATCAATGTCCTAAGCGTAAATTACTTTAGCTAACAAATGAGCAACCTCATTAAGTTTTTAGAGGAATAAAGTTGAAATAAATACTTACCCTATCAATTTCCCAATCATTTCTATATAAATCATTTTTATTGCTATTTTACCTGTTAGAGCACCAGAGTAGGATCCAAGGTCATTGCCCCCTAGCCACAATGTTTCCAACTTTGATAGGTTGCTAAGACATGGAGGAAGTGCTCTGCCATCAAGATTGTTGCTATCAAGATATAAAACTCGGAGATTTTTCAATTTGCATAAACCTGCAAAATTCAGTAGGCATATATGTTTTGATGAGCCATGTCAGCCAATGTCTAAAAACCCAATAAGAGGTCAAAATGGCTGGTTGGATGCTTTGATCAAACTAATTTGGCGGATGCTTTTTAAGGTCTCCATGGTGATGTCAAAAGTAAGAAACCAAAATGAGGTTAAATTGTTTGTTAGGACGGGAGAGAGGAGATTAGTGTTGGTAATGATCAACCGGCATGAAAAAAATTAATGATGTGGGCCCAAGCCTGTTAGCCTCTTACAAAAAGGTTATTATTAAATCTCAATCAATAATTTTAAATTATTAACTCAAAAACTCAAGTAGACTTGGCCGTGTGTGCCCTATATTTGGCTCGGTGTTCCGTCATGACGAGTTGACTGAACAAATTCACGAGTCAACTCTCCTAATTTTTGAGATAGCCTTTATTTGTCAGTTGAGGTTTAGACTCCACTTGTGATGGTAGTTATGGGCCATACTCGCGTTGACAAATAACATCTTCACCCCAATGATACATATAACTCCAAGTGAATTGAGATTTGAGTAGATGCCAAAGGAATGTGATGTTAGCGAGTTTTGGATCATCTTACATTGGACCCTGCACAAGGTATCTCATCCAAAGATAGACGGAAAAGGAAACTATGGGAAGGACCCATCCACCAATCTGATTTACATATAAAGAAAGTCCTTCCAATTCCTTGAATGGAGCAAATAAGGAAGAATTTCGATACCATATCCTAATCTAGTAATCTTTCTTCTGTTATCCCAGTAAGATCAATTGAAATCACCCAAGATGTATTTATCCAAGTCATAAATAGGCTGCTTTTTTATGCATGAATTTTTTATTGAAATATATTTTTAAAGAAATACACAAATGAAAAAGTACATTTCCTCTCATTCCTCTCGAAGGGCGTATGAATCATGGGGCATGAGAGAAATAGAAAACATACTTAATATGGAAATGGACGTCCAAGGCACTGTTTTCATTACTTTCATTTAGGGGCCATGATCTCCACTAAAAAAACTCAATAACTATTTGGAACAATGTCATGAGGAGAATTCATGATAAACTTGCTAATTTGAAGGGTGATACTTTTAAGTTCAGCAGACAGGCTAATTCTTCTTAAATCAGTTTGCTCTAGTATTACAATTTACTAATTACTAGATTCCTCACTAACATATGCCTATAAAGATCAATGGCTTAGTTAGCTCAAAGGTGATCTCCTTCCTATGGACATGAGCAGATAGTCTCGTGGAATAAAATTTCTAATCCCCGTGGAGGGGGTTGAGAATACGGAATTTGGGCATTCAAGCAAAAGCATTTTATGTTAATTGATTTGGAGATATGTTACACCTCAGCCTCTACTTTTGGAAGAGAATGTGAAAACATAAACAAATAGTGTTAAAAAAACTTTGCATGGTATGTAGAAGAGAGATCTAAAGTTAGTATTTCGGAAAAACCTTCCAGTACCCTGGCTCTTGGACCTCTTCCTATAGATGGAGTTAGCAGAGACCAAATTCCTTACTTGGTAAAAGATCTGATTAGGATCAATTTAGAGACAAACCAAAAGGTATGGAACCAACAGAAAATTATTTCCATATGGAATATGGATATATCATATAGGCATTACAATTCTTCAAATACCTAGATACTCCATGTTGAAAGAATGAAAAATGCAAGTACTTGTTCCATAAAGGCCTACTATAAACCTTTGTCAAATCAAATTGTAGTCCGGCCCCCAATTACCATGGAATAGGGTCTCGAATTAGAATGCACCCTCAAAAATAATTTTTTTTATAAGGAAGCTCCTCCTTAATCATATAATGACAAGAAGCCATCTTTTACTCTAATCAAGATTGCTCCTTTAGTGGAATGGATATTGAGACAGCTTACCACCTATTCAAATCTTGCCCCTGCTCTTAAATGATTTGGAATATAGTCTCACAATCTCACTTCTTCCAACCCATCTAAAAGTAATTCCATTAATTCATGGTTTTGGCCGGCTCAAAAGAGAGATATGGAAATGGGTTCTATGATGTATTTGCACTTGTGGAAAACTATAAATATATTTATCTTTCAATTGCAAACCCCCGGGTAATCGGAAAATCAGGTACTCATTTACATCCCTAATCTCTCACCCAACAAAACAACATCAAGTGGCATCTAAACCATCACCCAGCAATTGCATGCAAACAGGACTCTTGATGTAATTGCCAACTTCAAGCTTATCCACCACTAGGAAACCAACATGTGATGGAGAGCTATTCAAAGAAAATATATATATATATATATATATATATATATATATATATATATATATATATATACACACATTTGAAATTGGGCCCCACAAGAAGGTCCCTTTCAAGCTTTACATATTTCAGATATTATCAGCACCTTGCAACTTGCAAGTGCTTGTTGGATGTATACATAATCATACATGGTCCTGAGGCACAACCAGTTTACAATGTCCTGAGCCTAAGATCAGCCATCAATTCAATGGGGCCTACAAGTGGATGGTATAGATATGCTGAAGGTATCTGCGATTAGGATATTCTTGTTTTCTTGATCAGTGGCCTAGATAAGATGGTTAAGGGGTATTGATCATTGTGCTGGGCCATCTTCCATCCCAAAAGGTAGGGTCCATCCCTTCAGCAATTCAATTGATGGGTCCCACCTAGATGGAATTGAGGGCGGCTATGGGTTGTCCATATGGATTAATTGCCCGTGGCTACTGGCAACTCGATCGTACTCCAGTTAAAAGTCTCTCAGTTGTCAATGTCTCTATAACTTTGTGAGCTGTATTGGCTACAGTTTCTGAAGAGGCCAATCCTCATCTCCTAAAAATGACTCGCCCGTGAGTCGGCTTGGCTCTGTATGCCCTAAGGGCCCGTTTGGTAATTTACTTTTAAAATAAAGTGGAGTGAAGTGAAATGAAAAGAATGAATAAAATATAAGTAAGTTATGATGATATTTTGTTTTTAGTTGTTTGGAATGGAATATTTTTGACTTTTTGTATGGGGAAATGTAGATTTTTTGTCTTTTAGTGAGTAAATGTAGTTGCTTTTTGACTTTTTTTGGAAAAGATGGAGGGAATTTTTGTAAAAAGTGTTTTTGATGGGATGTTTAACTTAACTTGACTTTATTAGTAAATTTACCAAACGGGCCCTAAGGCATGCAATTTTTTTTTTCAACTAATATTATTTTCAAAGTATAGATTGTTTTTCTCTAGTAAATACTCACGGTGTGTGTGTCTATATATATATATATATATATATATATATATATATAAGTCCATAACAATCAGGTAATAACATACTCTATAAGGAGTGACCATACTATATATACTTGCATATTTATGTAAATAAGAATAGATAATGAATATAAGAATACTATATAATAAAAGGACTATCATAATGTATACAGGGTCGTTCCTTTCAAGCAACATGCATCATTTTGGTGGGGGATTCTTGTATAATAAAGGAAACCTTATGTGAAGGACTAATACCCCCATGGAAACTGATGGACATATGGAAGAAAATTCTTCAATTTCTGTAGTCCTTCCAAAGTTGGCAGGTCAATATCTCGAGGAGAGAAGAAAGTAGGTTGGCAGATGCTTTATCAAGAATTAAACAATTTGGGAATCAGTTGTGCTTTGTATGTAGGAAGTCCAAGATGCATTTTGGAGTCAATTTAGTAGTGGTTTATGGAGTGTTGTGTTCCATGCTATTGTTAGTGTTTTGTCTAGTATGGTTGGTCGTCTGTGTTGTCTGTCATGTTGAATGTCTTAGTTGTTATTTCAATAAAATATTTTTTTAGAAAATATAAAAAAATATGGCATGTTCCGAAAGAAATACAACTTTCTCCTTCTTATCTATAGTCATGATAAATGATCAGGTTCTTCTGACAATGTGTCTTAATCATTACAGAGTTGTCCGTAATTTGCTCTACCTATGTGAGGCCGGACCTATATATAAAAACAACAAATGATATTGCCTCATGGACTCCAGTGATTTATGTAGGACTCATTTTTATTGCTCGTTTTACCTGTTAGAGCACTAGAGTTGGATCCAAGATTGTTGCCATCAAGATCTAAATATTGAAGATTTTTCAATTCGTATAAACCTGCAAAATTCAGTAGGCATGTATGTTTTAATTAGTAATGTCCGCCAATGTCTGAAAACGAAACAAGAGGTCAAAATGGTTGGTTGGATGGTTTGGTCACACTAATTTGACAGATGCTCTTAGAGATCTCCATAGTAATGTCAAAAGAAGGAAAAAAATGAGGTGAAATTGATTGGCCTACAATTTTGGATTTAGGATTTGTTCGGATGGGGAAAAAAAGATTAGTGCAGGTAATGATCAACTGGCATGGAAGCAGTTCAAGTTCTAGACCCGAGCCCATTAGGTCTTGGTTGAGTACATATATACCTCGTAGAGAGTCAATGCTTGCAGAAAGGTTATTATTCCAAAGTTCCAACTTCCTTAAGCTTTGCATCTTAGAGAAGCCTACAAAAAGAAAGAAAATTAAATATTAATATTAGTTGAAACATGACAATTGACAATATAATGATGGTTAGAAGAATTTTAAAACCGGAAGTCAGGTAATATCCAATCCCACGTACATTCATCTATCTCCTTTTAATCTCAACCGTCCATCAACCATGACTCTTTTAGTTACCCATTGATATAGTTAATCGGTGCCCAATCGTTCATGAAACAAGGGTAATTGAAAACGGTTAAACCCCTCGTACTTGCCTCCATTTTGACTGGGCCTTAGGGTCCAAGTACACCCCTTTTGATCATACGTGGAAAATTTACATATATTTCAAACATCAACAACCCAATAGTATCAATAACTCCACGCAGATTGAGATTTGAGTAAATGCCCACACATAGTAATAGAATGTAATAGGAGCGAGTTACATCATCTTAAAATGGAGCCTACATGGTCTATTTGATTTACCTTGAGGTGCGACCCATCCACCGATATGATTTCCCTGTAATATAAGTACTTCCAGTTCCTTGATTGTAGCAAATAAGGAAGCATTTGGATACCATAGTTCCAATCTTTTTTCTCTTATCGAGGAAAGATCGATTGAAATCACCCTAAATGATGATGAATTACATTCAATTCCAGACCAATTGCAACAATTCTTTCCGACCCAATCTTCATCAAGGGAATAGCCGTGTGGACAGTTGATGGAGTCTTTGATTTGCAGGAGATGTGTCCTCTCTTCTTCTAGACACCCGTGACTCGGATAAAAACAACAACACCAAATGATCGCAAGAAAGATAGCAGTCTTGAACATTGGCATGAACATCGTAACTGAAGCTTTTGTCTCACAAGAAAGTAGATAAAATGTATGGCAAGAACACATTATATATACATGTGGAAGGGGGTTATTTTAGGCATCACAGAAGTGCCAGGCCATCCAATGGAAGTGTCGGCTTCAGTTCACATATATCGGTCAATGAAGTAAACTTTGCAAAAAAGACAAAAAAGTGTCCATATCCTCCAATACTACAAGAATTATTGCCCATCTTATAAAAATTAATCAAAATAAATGCCCCATCTTTTTTTTTTTTTTGGTGGAAGAATTATTACCACTCTATCAATTCACATCCAAAGGAATAGAGCGCTCAAGGAAAGGTTGAGACAATTTTGACTCCTTAATCAAAGTGTTACAGGGTGTAGCAGGGAATCCGATGTAAATAGTTCTATTCACCACATGATCAATCTTATGGTGGAGCCGAATTCTCTTAGTGTGTAATTTGGAGACATCCTATAGACGGTGATTGAGTTCATTTTGAGTGGCTCGGATTCTCAATTGGTAGATCTCAATATAGGGTTTCCGCTCTTTTAACTCAAGAATTGTCAATTCAAAGACTTTGAGGATACAGACTCCACAGTGAGTGCAACAATAGTCGATATTCCGGTGAAACAGATGGGTGAAGGCGTGGAGCACTGTCAATTTTATTACGTTAACACCCATTGATGATATATTCTTTCCATATGATTTCATTTTTACATCACGAACAAGTAGTCCATTTGCTAGAAGAATTGACTGAGCTACGATGTACAACAAGTGGGGGCTTAGACAGTGACCAAAGAAAAATCAGCTATCCTGCAAACTAGGCCAGATTGAGTGGATGAATGTCAGTCATAAGAGAGCAACGTAGTCAACACTCCCTACGTTTCAAACACGTTTCTCATGACTATGAAATGTAGACAATGATTGATTCTCTCTCTTTTCTTTTTTTTCTTTTTTTGTGGAGTAAAAGACAATGATAGATTATCATGTCAATACAATGGTTCAGATTTGGGGTTTTGTTAGTAGATAACCTTTAGCCATTAATAACCACGCCTGGTGATAAAAGTTACTAATAATTTACTGCAAGTACCTGTGTAGTTTTTATGGACTAAATTCTCATGAATTGTACAATATCACATAAAATCATAAACTATGTGATATCATAAAGATATAATCAATATTTAACTCAACAATAGGGGGATTTTTGTGCAATATCGCATAAATTAAAAAGTTACAAAATTCACAAAAATAGGGTATGTGATGTCAACACAGTCAAAGACATTTTAGTCCATAAATACAAGACAGGTGCCTGTAGAAAATTATCTCAACTTTTGTAATATAGCGTAATTAATATCTATTCCTAGAGGTTGCCACAGAGGCAAAACCCCCAATGTTTAGAGAAATAGAGTTAAAAATGTCTTTACTTGCAATAATTGGACATGACTACTCAAAGAGCTTTTTTTTTCTTTTTTGCTCTCTCCCATCCCCAAGTGACTAATACCTAGATTTACCATCAATGTCACAAACATAGTACAAAGGGGTCAAACAAATGTTACCCTGGGTGAAAGTTTACCCTGGGTGATGTGGCGGACTGTGATTGCTCCACCAATAATTACCATGGGTGAAATCCCTTGGAGGATGTCAATCCCTCTTTTAACCCAAGAATTCTCAAGTCATGGACCGGGAGGATACAGATGATGGGTGAGGCACTATCAAGTGTCAAGTGTCGACTATCAAGACCTTGACTCTAAACTAATGATATGTTATTTCCACATAAAGAGGTGCAAGTAGTCCATTCGCTGGAAGACTTGACTGACCCACTCTGCCGCCCCCACAACAAGTTAGTGCTTAGACGGTGACCAAAGTAAAAGCAGCTAGGCCACATGGATTGCACTATCAATCATATGGGAGCAAACGTAGTCCATACTCCTTGCGTTCTAATCACGTTTCTCATGACAATGAGATCCAGACAGGGATCGATTATCATGTTAATTCAATGGTTCAAAAATTTTGGAGAAATAGAGTTAACAATCTCCTTACCTTTAATAATTGGATATAATGACTTAAATAACTTTTTTTTTTTTTTTTTTTGCTCTTTGCAACTGTGGCATTCTTATATATAAGTACTTCAGTATTTTGAAGAGATGAGTAAATGTGCCATTACATTCTCGTTGTAAAATTAGCTTATGATGATTGAAGAAAGTACAAGTGTTTGTGAGTAAAAATATATCTATACAAATTGGTGGGGATCCCTCTGTTAAAATACAGTCCGTTCAAAATGAATGTGCTCATTAGTGCATGAAATAAATAAAAACTCTATATTAACATGTGGTCGTCTTGCTATAAGATTGAACATATAAATGACAAAAAATTGAGCCGGGGCAGTTCCATTACAGGTCCGGGGTTTTTCTATAGTTGTTGGATAACTTTTGCAACTCCATTCAACAAATATTAATTTTCATATGACTTTTACGTGCAATTCATTTTACCATGTATGTTTTAAGTAGATGTGTGGTTGTATAAAAATTGAGAAGTTTCTTATATAGTGGTGAGAAGAGACGGAGGAAGAAACGATCTATCTCAGTTTTTATATAATTTAGTAAGGTCTAGGACCCCAAAAGGTTTAACTTATTAAAAGAAAGAATGAGTGCCAAATACATTGAACAGTTCAGATAATGAATTGGAGCTTATAAAAGTGAAAAAAAAAATCATAAAGTGGGATTTAGTTATTTTAAAAATTTCCCTCATATTTCCAAAGATCTATGAGGATCTAGGATTTAAACTTTATACGCTAGGGTTTAGCACTTTTTTTAGAATACTAAGTTGTTCGGATCATGAATAGAGGCCCACGAATTGCAAAAGATAAGAAGTTGGATTTTGTTGTTTTTGTGTTTTTCATGTATTTCTCAAAACTTGAGGTTCTAAGATATAATCTTTTTTAGTTGTTTGTTATGGAATCTTTTTTTACTTTTTTAATAGAAAAGTAGATTTTTTTTATTTTATTTTTTTGTCTTTCAGTGGAGAAATAAGGTTGCTTTTTGCCTTTTTTATTAATATGACAGGAAATTTAAATTTAATTGCTTTTGATGTGACTTTTTTTTAGAAATGTGGGCTTTACTTTACTTGACTCTATTAATGAGTCCAGATCTGGTGAAAGTTTACCCTAGGTGATGTGGCGGACTGTGATTGGTCCACCCACAATTACCATGGGTGAAATCCTTTGGAGGATCCCAATTCCTCTTTTAACCCAAGAATTCTCAAGCCATGGACCGGGAGGATACAGATGATGGGTGAGGCACTATCAAGTGTCAAGTGTCACTATCAAGACCTTGACTCTGAATTAATGGTATGTTATTTCCACGTAATGAGGTGCAAGTAGTCAATTCGCTGGAAGACTTGACTGACCCACTCTGCCGCCCCCACAACAAGTTAGTGCTTAGACGGTGACCAAAGTAAAAGCAGCTAGGCCACATGGATTGCACTATCAATCATATGGGAGCAAACGTAGTCCATACTCCTTGCGTTCTAATCACGTTTCTCATGACAATGAGATCCAGACAAGGATCATTATCATGTTAATTCAATGGTTCAAAAATTTTAGAGAAATAGAGTTAACAATCTCCTTACCTTTAATAATTGGATATAATCACTTAAATAACTTTTTTTTTTTTTTTTTGCTCTTTGCAACTGCGACATTCTTATATATAAGTACTTCAGTATTTTGAAGAGATGAGTAAATGTGCAATTACATTCTCGTTGTAAAATTAGCTTATGATGATTGAAGATAGTACAAGTGTTTGTGAGTAAAAATATATCTGTACAAAGTGGTGGGGATCCCTCTGTTAAAATAAAGTCCGTTCAAGAATGTGCTCGTTAGTGCATGAAATAAATAAAAACTCTATTTTAACATGAGGTGGTCTTGCTATAAGATTGAACATATGAATGACAAAAAATTGAGCCGGGGCAGTTCCATTACAGGTCCAGGGTTTTTCTATAGTTGTTGGATAACTTTTGCAACTCCATTCAACAAATATTAATTTTCATATGATTTTCACGTGCAATTCATTTTACCATGTATGTTTTAAGTAGATGTGTGGTTGTATAAAAATTGAGAAGTTACTTATATAGTGGTGAGAAGAGACGGTCTATCTATCTCAGTTTTTATATAATTTAGTAAGGTCTAGGACCTCAAAAGGTTTACCTTATTAAAAGAAAGAATGAGTGCCAAATACATTGAACTGTTCAGATAATGAATTGGAGCTTATAAAAGTGAAAAAAAAAATCATAAAGTGGGATTTAGTTATTTTAAAAATTTCCCCCATATTTCCAATGATCTATGAGGATCTAGGATATAAACTTTATACGCTGGGGTTTAGCACTTTTTTTAGAATACTAAGTTGTTCGGATCATGAATAGAGGCCCGCGAATTGCAAAAGATAAGAAGTTGGATTTTGTTGTTTTTGTATTTTTCATGTATTTCTCAAAACTTGAGGTTCTAAGATATAATCTATTTTAGTTGTTTGTTATGGAATCTTTTTTACTTTTTTATCGAAAAGTAGATTTTTTTTATTTTATTTTTTTGTCTTTCAGTGGAGAAAGAAGGTTGCTTTTTGCCTTTTTTTTAATATGACAGGAAATTTGAATTAAATTGCTTTTGATGTGACTTTTTTTTAGAAATGGGGGCTTTACTTTACTTGACTCTATTAATGAGTCCAGATTTGGTGAAAGTTTACCCTGGGTGATGTGGCGGACTGTGATTGGTCCACCCACGATTACCATGGGTGAAATCCCTTGGAGGATCCCAACTCCTCTTTTAACCAAGAATTCTCAAGTCATGGACCTGGAGGATACAGATGATGGGTGAGGCACTATCAAGTGTCAAGTGTCAAGTGTCAAGTGTCACTATCAAGACCTTGACTTTGAATTAATGATATGTTATTGCCACGTAATGAGGTGCAAGTAGTCAATTCACTGGAAGACTTGATTGACCCACTCAACCACCCCCACAACAAGTTAGTGCTTAGACGGTGACCAAAGTAAAAGTAGCTAGGCCACATGGATTGCACTATCAATCATATGGGAGCAAATGTAGTCCATACTCCTTGCGTTCTAATCACGTTTCTCATGACAATGAGATCCAGACAAGGATCGATTATCATGTTAATTCAATGGTTCAAAAATTTTAGAGAAATAGAGTTAACAATTTAAGGACCTTTAATAATTGGATATAATCACTTAAATAACTTTTTTTTTTTTTGTTCTTTGCAACTGCGACATTCTTATATATAAGTACTTCAATATTTTGAAGAGATGAGTAAATGTGCCATTACATTCTCGTTGTAAAATTAGCTTATGATGATTGAAGATATAGTACAAGTGTTTGTGAGTAAAAATATATCTATACAAAGTGGTGGGGATCCCTCTGATAAAATACAGTCCGTTCAAAATGAATGTGCTCATTAGTGCATGAAATAAATAAAAACTCTATTTTAACATGAGGTGGTCTTGCTATAAGATTGAACATATGACAAATAACTTTCAGGAATCTGATTTTCAGAGGCCAGCTAGCAAATCACATGCATCACATTATTCTAATAATCATTCGATCATTCTACTTTGCAAAATGGTTGAATCACATTTTCTTTTATAAAAAAAAGAAAGGCGGTTCATCTCAGCTATTGCATTTTCTACCGAAATGGAAAAAAAAATATTGTATTTATTTGCATTCAACCCGAGTTTTTAATAAGAATGACTCCTTATCCGAGTGCAAGTGGTAAGAAACATCAGCTCTTATCTTACTACCAGGGTTTATCACCTCTTCCCACTTGTGCGGGCTCTTTTTCCACTTGAGTGGGTTACCTTTCCGTGTGTATGTGGGCTCTCTCTTGGATCCTAGCCCTTTTGGCTGTGGTAAAAAAAAATGAATTTTTTATACTGGCAAATAAATTTATATATTAATATATATCAATAACATAATGTTGTTGCGACATATGCCAATGAAAATTTATCAACTATATTGTTCACACCTATCGATTTTCTCTAGTGATAAAAGGTTTGATATTGATAATCAGAACTTAAAAACGAACATTTTTTTTTTCCCATTTTGCTTTTGATAAACACTCATGCATCCGCAAACATGACCTACACCCTTTGATACAGATAACCCTTCTTATTATAATGAGAAGAGAAAGGAGGTATTATAATCCATTGTCAATGGCTTCCAACTCTCTCTTCTTTTTTCTTTTTTTTTTTCTCAGTTGAAGGGAACACATAAAGGAAGTACAGTTTTCCATTACCAATGGCTTTCAAGTTTCTAACTCTCTTCTTTTTCTCAATTAAAGGAAACAGATTTCTACTTTGTATGTTTTTCCTGGTATCTCATTTTTCAAAGGTTTAGGTGATCAAATCGCAAGTTCTAAACATACAAACTAAAAACTCAAAGATTATGTTCAAAACCCTGTTGAAACCCTGTTATTTTTATTTTCAAATTAATCTAGGTGGATAGGGCATGGTCCCAAGTTATAATGAAATGATTGGGCCCTTCCAACCGTTTGTCGGTGTAAAATTTTCAATGAAACTGGACAATTCACCATTTTTCCTCATCAATTCTTTATGCCTGCAATAATTAAGATGGCCGAGAAGCCTGTGTTCTTTTTTCTTTATCTATTTTTTTTTAAATAGAAGTAAAAGTCTCAATTACTTAAAAAGGAAAAAATCCCAAAGTACAAAAATTACGAATACCTCTTACCCCAATTACCCATTACCAATAAGGATGCCAGCTATTTATGCAAAAAAATAAGGATAACAGCTATACTGAAGCAGATGGCGCCCTGTAGTAATCTAGAGTACTAAAGAAGATAAATCCATTGAGTTTCCCAATCAAACAAAGCGGCTTAACTAACCCAAAACCCGGGCACTTGCAGATCCAATAAAGCAAGCAGCCCACACAAAACCAAAACCAAAAACAAATTACACAACTAGATCCCAAGTTAATCCTCTTGAGACTGGTAATTATAAAAATTGTAGCAAACATTATTTCCATTTCCACTTCGTAAGCCTTGTAGATGGGGTAGCCAAACGCAACCAAATGCAAGGGTTGAAATCTTTAAAAAGAAGCGTGCAATTTCCTTGAAAACAATGGGCCCATGAAGATAAGGCCGAGTCCTTACACAACTTCAAGAAGAGAGGAGTCCATTTCAATATATCTCTTGAATATGCCGAGGAGTTGAAATAGAGAGAGGAGCAAGGGAAAATAGAATAGAATTTTGGGATTGGAGTTAAAATAGAATTTTGGGAATGAAGTTGTGCACCCATATGAGGCATTCTTCTTTCATTCCATTCAATTTCCAGCAACATAGGGTAGAGATGAGCCATGGAAAATCGCCAACAGTGAGAAGAAGGGCAAACATATGAGGCAATCCTATTTCATTCCATTCAATTTCCAGCAACATAGGATAGAGATGAGCCATGGAAAATCGCCAACAGTGAGATGAAGGGCAAATGACAATAGTCGTCCTTTATGATGATCTAGCCTTAGAAGATTTCAACGACTTGCAAACTGATCTGGGAAATCGATACAATATAGACAATCCAGACTATGAATTTGTAAAATTATATTATGAAAGACTTGGTCATTTCTTTAAGATGATTTGACAAAAAATATCTTACATCCTCTCACCCCATTCATTCCATACAAATGCCAGAAATATGAGTTTTCCAAGAAATCACAGCTCTTTATGACTGGTTCCAATGTGGAAGCTCCGTGAGCTAACTAGAATTATGTAATCTGTTGAAGGTTTTTAGTTATGATCTTTAGATTGGTCAACTCCACAGCCCAATGTGTGCAAAACAAATATAATATGCAGCAGAAATAAAATCAACAAACACACACCACAAGGGACACCAAATATAATGTGGAAAATTCAAACTGAGTGAAAAACCACGAATTCGAACTGAATCAAGAATCAAGCATTATGAATCTCGCAATTACAAGACACTCATAGATCCCTCCCAGATAATCAGTACATAAGGACTGTAGTTATCTCTTGTGTAGCTTCGCGCCTCAATGACTTTACACCGTTGATTACAACATATTCAAACATGCTTGACTCCTTGGATAATCTGCGAAAGAAGATCATCTTCTACAAGGGAAGTAGAAGAAGCGGCTCTCTAGATGAACTCTTGCGGCACAACTCTTTAATGAATCTCTAGAGAAGAATTCTCTCAATTATAATCTCTAACTCAGAACTTTGAGAGGTATTTCTTTAGGGTAGCCCAAGGGTCCATAAATAGGTTTAGGGACGTGCTTAAGGTTGCCTAAGTTGATTAAGACCAAAAGAGGCAGCTTGAAAAAAAAATAGAAATAGAAAATCTAATTTCATCAGACTCTTTCGCTTCTCCCACTCGAGCGGATGGAGGCGCTCTCAAGCGGATGGACATTCTATCTCAGCATCTAGCTCCCTTCTGACAGAGCGCGCTCGAGTGGGAGGATGTGCGCTCGAGTGAACCCGTAATCTGGTTCCGGAAATTCAGCTACTCTAATCCTTTCTGACTCCTTTTTCTTTCCTTCAGCATACTTCTAATTCTTCCAGACTTTCTTCTTCTAATCATTCCAGTCTTCTATATTCAAAGCAGAATCACAGTCATTTTCTTAAAATAAAAATTACAACTCAATGGACCCAGAGTTTTGTCCGATTCATGAATTAACCAACACTCAAAAACCTAACATCTGTAATCTGTGTCTGATCTTATAATAAAATTTGTGTTTCGACGAAAAAACAAATCTAGGGTGCTTTCTCTTATTTTTAGGCGGAAAAAAATGAGCAATAAGAACCATTCAGTGATAAAAACTATTCTTTTTAGATTTTAATTTTACCTTAGGTGGGATAGCCAAATTGTTTCATTTTGAAAGACATATGCTACTGGAACCATAGATTTAAGGATTAGCCAGTCAGCAAAGTCTCAATTTAAATTAAGTCAACTGGAAGAATGATCCAAAACAAATTTCTTCCCCTAATACATGCCATGAGAATATATCGGAGTCTCTTAAGGACCTTTCTCATTACTTTTGAAAGATTAAAATCACGTTGGACAGAAAATCTAACCATTATTAGATTAGTTGAATAGCTCATCACTAAATCTGTTTTTAATAACTTGGAACAAATTGACTTGACATTTTAATAGTTAAAGGCTTTTCTGACTTGAAGTGTTGGTTGCTTGCTTGAACTCGGCCGACTAGTCTCGATTCGGTTATTCAATATGACCAACTTGATTTAATGGTTTTTCGCTAGACTCATGGCCTGTTTCTTTACAATAACTCGGAGAATTCTTGTTTATAGAATTTTCAATTTCTTTGAAAGTTGTCCTCTTTGGTGTAATTCCTAAATCCTCCTCCTAGATGGAACATGAATTTCAGCAAAATAAAAAGGAGGTTGGAACTCCAAAAATCCCAAAAGGTCATATGGGACATTTTAAATAGCTGGAATTTGGAATTCAATTTAATCAAATTGAGGCCTTTGGCAAGGAAGAGTTGAACGCAATTATGACAACTACGTCTACGGCCAACAAACAAGGGAGCATGTACTGGGTATCACTTTTTATAGATACTAACAACAACGGTTGATGCTTAGCTCGGGGCAAAAAATAAAAAATCATATTTTGAGTTTATGAGATATCAAAATTAATTATACACATATAAGACTATATTCATTCATATTTATATAAAAAAGACTCAACAATTAGTAATCACATCTTCAATCACAAATACAAGTGGTTGGCATCAACAATAAACTATTACAAAAATGAAGCTAAGAACTCCATTCGACAACAACGTAAAAAATAATAATAACAACAATAATAACTAAAGAAGATATAGAAAAGTGAATTTTATTAATATAGATAATATTAGTCATAATAAATACATTCAGATTTTTGTTACCTATTGATAATTTCAAAGCCCAATAAAACAGAGTCAACCCAAATACATAAATTGAATAAAAGATCCATTTCATCAATATAAACGAACCTCAACAAAAAGTAACAACCGAAAATATAATATTTGAGAGAGAGAGAGAGAGAGCATCCAAAATGAAAGCATTAATGACACCCATAAAAAAAATAAACTGAAATCATATGAAAAAAATGTACTTTTAAGTTTTAACATGTACCTTATGCTATGGTTAGTCCAAAACCTCGGCTACAGCAAACATGTTGAATGTGATCTGTGATGATTACTTTTATCTTCTGTGCACTTCTAAGTACATGTATGCCTAAATGGAGGGGTGATACAGATGGAAAGGAAAAGTTGGGTTTACTTGTGAGAGAGAGGAGTTTGGTGGTAGGGAAGATGACTTTTGAGATTTTGTTGAATTTGAGGATGATACTATGATACAAAAGAAGGCAGTCCAGAGGGGGATGATATGATTTCTTTCTTAAATATATTAAGACTAATTAGATGATCCTCTTGTTATATGTATAAAAAAAAATGACCCTCCTGTGCGGTTTCCATTCCCTCATGACGGCTTAGAGTGGAGAGTTTGTACGAAAATTTCAGTTCTTGTGGATACATTAGGATGGGGATAGAATATGAAAAATTGGAGATTACCCAAATCATAGAGATATTTTAGGGATAGAGATAATCAAGAGATTGGGTTAAAAGAAAAGTTAGGAAAGTATAGATGGAGTGATAAGATTCATCATTTATAGTATTTTAATATCTACATAAAAAAAAATATAGAAATCCAATCTATGGGCTCTATTGAGAAATGTTGTGGCATTACAAAAGGTTGTTTTTTAATAAATTGTGGTGCTTATGTGGCATGGCGAGTATGGATCATGCCAACGTGGTAAAACAAATTCTATTGCCTTAATACATACTAGTGCAATAGACCTGCGCCCAACGCAGGCCATAATTAATAAATAATTAGAATTTTTAATTAAAAATATATCTAAATATCAAAATAAATTATAAATGAATATTAATATATAATTCATAATAAAGATGGAAACTCATTAGAAAAATTTTAGGTAGCTGGAAATATTTAGGGAAAGATCAAGTAAATAGTAAAGATTTTAGGACATTTTGAGTGCCATTTCAAAATTAAATATGGATTTTAGAATTAATTGGCTTCCACAATGGGCCCTACAAATTAATTAATCCTACCAAACATCCAAAGAAAAATAAGGCGAAAAATGTCCATAATGGGCCCCATAGATTAATCTTACTAAATATTGAAAGGAAAATAAGGAGAAAAAAGTTGTAGAAGTAGGATACCGCCTATGAAAGTCGCCCCGCTCTAGTATAAAATAGGCTCCTATTGTGTTGGTATAAAAAAAAAGTGGACCCCGTAAATTGTGAGTTTGGAAACAAAGATGACTTGGATTTCATAACTAAAGATTAGTTAACTACAACAGAAGACACTAGAATAAATCCATGATATATCCAGGAGGGTTATTCAACTTATTTCTGTATAAAACATGGTGTTACCAGTCTGTTTTCCAGCCAAAAAAAGGGTATTATAAGCAAATGGTTGAAATTCTCAAAACAAATTGATTTATTTACATTCAAATTATGGTTTGGTCTAAGACCAAAATCGAAGTTACAAGCTTAAGGTTTGCGTTAAACCCAAACTCAAATTTGCTCAAATTTGGGTCCAATTTGGGTCCTGTAATCCTTATTGGGCTAAGACCTTGACTAATTTGGATCCAGGCATTAACCCGACAGATTAGCAACATGCCACATGCCTCCAGTGAAGAGCTAATGCATTGGCACAGTACAAACTCCCAGGAAGAGGAAGGTTAGTATATATAGCAGGTAAAGCTAGAAAGGAAAGTTGGTAAAGCTAACACCACCTAACTGGAACCACCACCCTTCAATACATACTTAAAATCCCTTGCAATTAATGGTGACTTCACTCTGCCTAGTTTGGTGGCTTGGGCTGCTGTGTTCTCTCATTGCATGGAATTTTCTGTGTCACATGGTTTGAGTACTTGGATCCAATCAACCCATGTGATGGTAAGAACAGTAACTTCCTTTTGTTGAAAAGGATAAATGCATGAAGGGAATATGTTTGGTGGGGCCGACCAACCCCTTGTCTCACCCTTCAGTTGATGTCCATTGAAGAAAACCTTATCCCCATCAATTTCTTGTACCAAACAGTACAAACAGAAAAAAATAATAATTAAGACTTCATTGCTAATTCTTGAAAATGAATTAACTGTGGAAATAAAAGTGCTTGAGAAACTGTCAAGCACAAATATGCCCCCCAAAAGGTTCTCAAAACAAAGTGTTTCAATTTAGAGAGAGAGAGAGGTTTTTGTAGCAATGGGGAGTAACTTGGGAACATATGGCACTGTTTTTCTAAGCAAAAACTAGGATTGCCTGTGTGCTATTTGTGAATTAAAGTGAGGGCGGCTGTGTTTCAAGTTGGTTAAAAGGCTTAACGGATACAGCTGAGTTTTAGTCTTATGTTTCCCACATTTTGAGGCTTTGTTTCAGCCAGCAGGTGGAATGTCTTTTGATCCTGAAATAGGAAGCAATTGGGTTTGGTTTTTGTCTTTGTTTGAGGTTAGGAATGGCTCTGCTTTCCTGTTGGCTTATAGGGGCAGACTGAATATCTCGAGTACGAGGACTCTGCAGGCTGTGTGGACTAGGGTCCGTTGGTAGATGTTCTGACCGTTTGTATGATGTTTCTGAAAGTAGGACCAGATGACAAAGAAGGTTAGTTTGACGACTGATAGGGCCTACAGACAAGGTGAATTTAGTGGTGGTTACCTGTTTACCACTGCTTTATTTCACCGCTTTATATGATCACTCTAAGGTCTTGTTGATTACTTCAGTAAGGTCTATGTTTTCTTTTACATACATCAAACATTCCAATCAATGTTGTTTTCTTTGTGATTAATCAGTGTGCTGTAGATGATGTGACCCACAATTCTCAAGGTTGGAAGGAGATCATAACTTGTCTCCTATCATGGTAAGAGACACATCTGTAAGTCTCCATTTGAATCTGTGGAACCAAGTTGTGCTCCATTCAGTTTACATGTAACAGTGAGAGGATTTGGCTCTCATGTAGATTTCTTCTTATGAGAGAGAAAGCAATCCTACATTCCACTCATCACATGAGAAATTAAGATCCTCTCTATTAAAGAAAATCAGCGCATTTTTATTCTTTTCCATGTGAAAAATGTTTCTCACCAAACGATAGAAAAAAGAGCTGCATGCAAAATCAAGATAATTTTCCTCCCTACCATGGATTCCTCCATCACACAAATGCACTCTGGATCCCACCTTTAGAGTCACTGGATATGACAAAGAAGAAAACCACTGGGTTAATTAGGAAGATCTAGAGGGCATCTGATTTTCACATTATTTCATTACGGAATTAGAAGCAGAAAATATTGTCCAGAGTGGGGCCCACCTTTTGAAAACTCTGTCATTCCACAAGTACTAGTCCAATTGTAATAAGCTTTGGCTGATGAAAATCAGCAAGTTATGAGGCCCATTGTTGAGTTTCTCACATGTTTTACATAAAGATTAACTTTCTTTTGTTAGTTTTTTTCCAAGAGAATTAACATGCATGTGATCTAACCCTAGTCACTTGACTCAGCAACCTATATTGAACCGAATCTGGATTTTCAGGAGCTTGACAAAGTGGAACAAGCAGATGAACAGACCAGGTATTTGTGTATGCCTCTTATAATTTACTTTCACAATGAACAGACCCACATGTATGTATATAGATGAACAGACCAGGCTTGAGCCTGGAATCAAAGTTTCTGAAAAAAAAGGGGAAAAACGATAACGATGCACTAAAGTACGGAGAAAAACAACAATCAATGGAAGAAGAAGATTTAGAAAAACAGAGAGCAGTTGCAGCAGATTTAGAAAAAAAAAAAAAAAGGGGAAAAACAATGGAAGAAGAAGAAGAAACCGTGTACCTGGCACCGGAGAAAGCGTGGGTGGGGCCTGGGCTCCGACTGGGCGTGGCACCGGCAACTGGTGAGTGGCGATCTGTTGGCAAGTGTGGTGATGGCTTCGCTGGACCTTGAGCAGAGTGAGAGAGAGAGTGAGAGAGAGAGCGAGAGAGAAAGAGAGAGAGAGAGAGAGAGAGAGAGAGCAGATCGAGAGCGAGAGAGAGAGAGAGATAATGTGCAGATCGAGAGAGTGAGAGCGATAGAGAGAGCGAGAGAGAGACAGAGCAGAGCGAGAGAGAGAGCAGAGAGCGAGCGAGAGTGAGAGAGAGATCGAGTGAGGGAGCGAGAGAGAGAGATCGCAGTGAGGGAAAAAGAGGGGGAAAAAGAGTGAGGGAAAAAGAGGGAAAAGAGGGAAAAGAGAAGAAGAGAGAGAGAGAGCCAAGGGAGAGGGGGAGTGGTGCGCAGGGCGCCACAGAGGAGGAAGCAGGGGAGAGGGAGAAGAGAGGGAGAGAGGGGAGAGGGGAGGAAGAAGAAGAGAAGGAGGGAGGGAGGAGAGCAGACAGAGAGATTGGGAACGAGGGAGAGAGAGAGAGAGGTGAGCGGTGTGTGCAAAGTGCAGGAAGAGGGAGGGGTGTACCTGGTGCAGGGGAGGCGTCCGGCGGCGCGAGGAGGACAATGAAGGCTCTGCGGGCGTCCGGGGGCTGCTGCAGTGGTCGTGCTCCTGGGACTGGCGATTTGGGCGATTCACGCGGAGTGAGGGAAAAGAGGGATTGGAGAAGAAAAGGGGCGATTCGCGCGACTTCCGGTGGTGGGAGAGACAACGAGCGAGGGAGAGAGAAAGAGATCGACAGAGGGCGGGAGAGGGTTTTGGCGCAGCGGGAGTGAGAGAAGAGTGAAAAGAGAGTTAGGGAAAAGAGAGGAAAAAAGGGGTTTTGGCGCGGGGGAGGGAAAAAAAAGGCGTTTACCGACGTTAAAAATTCGTCTCCAAAAGCATAAAAAACGTCGGTAAAATATTTATTAATTTTTTAAAAAACGTTTAGAATTTTTGCCGCTTAATTTTACCGACGTTTTTTAAAACGTCGGTAAAAGGTTTTAACATTATTTCCTTTTATACGAAAATAGTTCTCGTTTTACCGACGAAAATAAAACGTCGGGAAAAATGGTATTTACCGACGTTCTTGAAGAAAACGTCGGCGAATATGAGTCTTACCGACGTTTTTAAAACGTCGGTAACAGTTTTACAAATTTTTTACTTTTTATTACCGACGAAATTTATAACGTCGGTAAAATTGTAGTTTACCGACGTTTCCAATAAAATACGTCGGTAAAAATTAACTTTTACCGACGAATTTTTTAAACGTCGGCGAAAGTTCACTATTTACCGACGAATTTAAAAAACGTCACTAAAAATATACTTTTACCGACGAATTTTAAAAACGTGGCTAAAAAACGTCGCTAAAAGTGCAACTTCTTGTAGTGGTTATTATTGTACGTTATGTTTTATGAAAGGGATAAGTATCTTATTTTAAAAATATCTTAAATTTGCATTGAGATATTTTAGATAGTGAGATTAGATAAGAAAGGCAGTTCCATAATCAGGTGCAAAAAGCTTGAGGTTGCGCCACGTGTCGCTCCCCCACGAAAAGGGCATTGCTTTACTATATATAATAGGTAGATGCTCCTATGAGAGCATATCTCACCTTACTATGAGAGATAAAGATGGTGGCCAAATGTGAGGGCCCCCACCCCTATCTCTCATATAAGTTGAAAGATATATCTCATAGGAGCATCTCCCTATTAAAAATAAAAATGTAAAAAAAATATTAAAAAATTGACATAAAGTGAAAATAAAATCAATAATCCATGAAGAGAGAGTCTCCTATGAGAGATATCTCTAACCTTATATGAGGCTCATATAAGGTTAGAGATATCTCTTATGGAGCATCTCCCTATATAATATATATGCATCTATTAAAATTTCAATTGGATCCATCTTTACCAGCCATCATGCATAAAACAAAAGTTAAAAGGATCATTGATTTTTAGGCGCCCCTGTAATTTCATAGTTTGAGAGATTAGTAAATAATCCATGGGTCTACTTTCCAACAAGCAGCTTATCCACCGAGGCCTTCCTTCAATGTAGTGGGACCAACCAATGGCCTCACATGCCACGTATTATTCTTTGATTGCTTGCCGAAAATTCGCCATTATAATATACTAAAGTTAATGGGCTTTGTCTTTAATTTTGACCGTCGGTTATAATTTTGACTGACAGTTAACATTATTTGTTAAAATGTTGCACATTCTCTCCCCGTAACTACCTACTCATTTTTTTCTCATCAAACAACCCACTACTCTCCACTTTAGTTCTACTTCTTCCTTCTTTTTTTTTCTTTTTTCTTTATAAATTTCTTATTCCACCCTATCTGTTCTACTCCCTCGTAACTACCTACTTATTTTTATCTCATCGAACCACTCACTACTCTTCACTTTAGTTCTACTGCTTCAATTTTTTTTAAATATCTTATATTTCCACCCCATCTCATCTACTCGTTTATACCCAAGTTTTTTTTTTTTTTCATTTGTGCAATTTGCTCAATGGAAAGAGGCTCCCCACGTAACCTTTTTAATGTATGCATATTGAATTTATAATGCATGGGCATAGCCATGCTGAGCACGAGTTGTTGTGCTAGTTACTCATTACCATATTACTATGGAGGATTATCCCGCTCCGAAGAGTTTTGTTTTATTTCTTTAAGCTAATACTGAACCACATCTATGAAATATGGCCCACAGATGATCCTCCATCAGGCCGAAAGCACAAAAGGTAAGTTTTTGGGGGCTAAAACTTATTATCCTATGTGGAGCCTTTTGCACTGCCACGAGAAATTTGTAAGGCTAGCCAGCGATCCTACTCATGAAAACTTCATGGCCTCAAGTGGGTCCTTCATCCAAAATTTCATTCCAACAGAAAATGACTTTATTGCACAATTGATCAATTATGAAATACAGAAGTTATATATTCTTTACCAATCATTGTCACCATGAGCCCTATCTTATATATCTTCTTTTTTTATAGCGAAATTTCTCAATAACCCATCCAATTTGGGGTTTTAATGGCTTAAGTCAGGCTAAGCTCGGGGCATATTTAGGCTTGGCCCAATTTTAGAAATATAGACCCATATCCAGCCCCCGATCTTGACACGGGCCAGGTTATCAGCCCTAAAGCCGAGCCGGGTTGGGCCCAACCAGGTTTTTTTTTTTTAATCCTACAGACTTTTCAGCAATTGTTTGGACAATTTATCATTACAATACATGCACTTGACCCACGGCCAGGCCAAGCTTTAGGCTTCCTATCACTTAATCAAACTTGTCCAATTGCTAAAATTGGCCAATAATATATATACCAAGCCCGTCCATGAGCACCTTGGGTCGCACCCCTACAACACATGAAGGGCACGTTTGTGTAGAGGCAACTTCCATGGAAAGATGAAATTGTCACATCAGCAAATTCTATGGTTTTTAAATTCCTCAGAAATGATATTATGAGGAAATTAAAAATTCATGTTTGGTGCAAAAATGTTTTCCTCGATAAATTAGTGCTGATGTTGTTTAGTGCAGTTATGGATTTCTTTAGTGAAAACCATTTTTTAGTGAAAACTATTGGGTGGGTGGGTGGGTGGGTGGGTATGTGTGTGGGGTGGGTGTGGTTGGGAGGGGAGGGGGAAGAAAGAGGGTGGCTGGGTGGAGTGAGGGTGAGAGACAGAAAATTAGGGAGTCAGTTTTCCGTGGAAATGGACTTTCCATACCGCTCATAGGAAGTCTATTTCTATGCTTAGAAAGGAAAAAACTAATGTAACGAAAAAGCATTTTCGTAAAAAATTGCCACACCAAATATATAAAAAAGAAGTTTTCCACGTAAAACTATAACTTTTTCCGCGGAAATGAAATACACAAACATGCCCCCGAACGGTTTGGATTTTAACCTCACAAATTTCAGAGGACATCTCATGTTCTGTTTTCTACTTAAAAAAAAAAAAAAAAAAAACAAAGAGAGCTTGGTATGCAAATATGTTATAATTTACAAACGGACGAGCACCATCTTGCCTTCTCACGGACTTGGACTGGACCCAGAGAGGGAAAGAGATAAATCCCAATTTTTAGGGCATGTTTGTGTAACCCATTTCCACGGAAAAGTTACCCCTTTTCTGAGGAAAGGGAGTTTTTCATGCGTTTGGTGTAACAAGAGCCTGTGGAAATGGTTTTCTGCCACGTCAGACTTTTCATCGTCAAAGTCGGAATTGCGGTTCCGATGGGGGGTGTCGGACTTCCAGTTCCGCAGAAAACCCCCTCTGCTATATAAAGCACTTTTCTTCACTGTTCCTTGAAATCAAATAAAAAAAACCAAACTGTCATGCTCTGGCGATTTCCATCTCGATCACCATCATCTAAGGCGATCTCCACTTCTGATCCGATGAACAAACAAGAGAGATTCAGATCCGATTCTTGTTGGGCCACAACTTTTGATCGGAGCACAAACAGAGACGAAAGGTTTATATCTTGACCTATGGAGACAAAAAAAAGGGTTTCTGATCTCTCTTTTTTTTACAGGAAAATGATATTTGACTGATGATGGGTTGCAGTTAGGTTTGGGAATGGAGATTTGAATTAGGTGGAATGTTCTCTAGTTGTTGGAGTTAAGTTTGGGAATGGGATGATCTCTCTCGTTCTTGGATTGGAGCAATTAGGTTTGGGAATGGGATGATCTCTCTCGTTCTTGAATTTGATCTAGGTGGGTGGAGATTTGCAGTTGGGGGTGGGGGTGGTGGTGGTTTTCAGGTTGAGGGGTAGTCGGTTGATGGTTTTGGGGCAAGATGGCTGGGAGGGGCGATTTGCTGATTTACGGCTTCGGTGTGACGAGGGCTTGATCCAAGGACAATCATGATGATGGCCAGGTTGATGATGAGGAGGTGCTGATGATGGATTGTGATGGGTTGTGTAGTGGGACTCAATTGAGGTCTAGGCAGAAATGTGGCTGGGCATATAAGTAGGGATGTGGTGGGACTCATTTGGTGGCATTCAAGATCATGGCTGAACAGAAATGTGGTGGGACTCAATTGATGGATTTGGTGGGAATAAAGATCATGGTCGGACAGAGATGTGGTGGGACTTAATCAGTGGCTTTGGTGGGACTCAAGATCATGTTTGGGTTGAAAAGTCCTTCAAACCAAGGAATCCACGGCCGCACCAAACACAATAAGCACCAATTCATTGAGGAAAAAAAATTTACACCAAACATGTATTTCCAACTTCCACTGAAATCTATTTCTATGGTATTCATTTACCATGGAATTTGCTGACGTGGCAAATTCTTCATTACGTGGAAAAGGCTTGTACACAAACATGCCCTTAGGGTTTCCTCGTTACGATCTGTCAATCAGAAGAAACGTTGATTACTCTGCCACATCGAATCTAGAAAGAGGAGCAGAGGAATCTTGTTTTCGTGGAAAATCCGATTCGTTTACTCTCAAAGAAGAGTCGAATTCTGCTCCAAAGAACACGAAAGCGAGAAGGAACAAGAGAAATTCTAGGGTTTCATATTGAAAAAAAAGAGAGTATTTTTAGAGTTTTGAGATCATGAAGGCGATGGAGACGCTGCAGGATCTGATTGAGGAAGCAAAAGTTCGGACGCTATGGTGGGCGATCTGCATCTTCGGCATCGCCTACTTCTTGTCGGGTAAGAAAACGAGGTTCTTTGATATATTCCTATTGCAATTTTATCTGTTCATGGAGATTTTTTGGTAATTAGGGTTGTTTTAGTTTTGCATTTGATGTGTTTAGGAGGAATCTGTATCTCGTAGTTTTCAATGTGATAGGAGTAGGGTTTTGATGAGCGAAGCCATAAAAGAAAGATTTTTCTAAGTTAAATCAATTCGTTTAACTGTTTGTCTGAGGAAACGCGGCATAATGTGAGAATTCTGGTGTCCTTTTGGATGTTCCTTGCCAAGGGAAGTGAGAAGAACATATCAAAATAACCTCTGATATGTTTCTGATTTCATGTGCAATGAAATGACCAATGATTTAGGATGGGATGGAGGAAAAGTGATACCTTGGTAGATACTTTTGTAGATTTTTATGCAGACCTAAATGCATACTGGAATAAATCGATTGCATCTCTCATCTTCAAAGTGTGGTGCCATAAATCAATTTTATTTTTCTGATGCCAACTGTGAAAAGTAAAAGATATTTAGCTGCAAATCTCTTCACAGGACGTTCAAAACTAGCAATTTGAGGGAATGGCTCGGGCGAAGCTGAGGGAGAGACCAATCCAAGTTTACTCGGTCAAGTCGGGAGCGGAGAAGACAAAGTATTTTTTTTTTTTTTTTTGGGGTGGGGGGAGGGGCATTTTATAAGCAACAATGAATTTTTAGAACTGTACTTAGTAAAAGTATAAAATGGAAAGGGATTTGCATGACAAGCACTCATAATATATTATGTATGAGTAACATATAGCATATTGTGAGCACTATATGGCATATATCGTACTAGGTACAATCGTAATGCTGAAGGTCAGTTTCAACACTATAATTGAATGGAGTTTCATTTAAGAAAACCAAAGCAATGTGACAACAACAACTGCCACAACCAACCAACATCATTAGGAGAAGACATAAACCAAAAAAGTACAAAATCATATTAGAGAATTATACCAACAGCACAATTGAGAGTTAGGACTTAGGACAACCCTTGGATGAAGAGATTATGAGAAAAAGCCTACAAAATAGAGTTGCCATCTGCTCCCTTTTCGACAAAAATATTTACGACCTCATTAGCTTCTCTCAAGACATGAACTTTCTGAAAGCTGTCTACCTCTTTTTGTTTTTTACCATTTAAAAAAATTGTGCTTTGAAAATTTCCAACCCTTAGTTGTGCATATATCTACCTCACTAGAATCTTTGGTCCCTGTTATACTAAAAAACACCATTGTACTCACGCTTTTGTCATAACACTAACACCACCTGTTCTTAATGGGTCTGGCTTTCCTCTCTCTACTCTGTCCACATTAATTTTGAGAGTACCAGCTGGAGGGGATCCACCTAACCAACTTCTTTTCATGGTGTATGCTGCATTGGAGATGCTGCCCAGCTTGTCAAAAATCACTGATTTTACAATCTGAACATTCATTTAATCATTGAAAGATGAGTTCATGTTACTTTTACTTCAAAAAGAAAAAAATCTTTTTGCATTTTTGTATACTATTCTTTAGGTAGAATTTGTCTATATGCATTCTTCCATATTTTGTTCTTTTATGAACTGCTAAAGTTAATTTAAAAATAGGATTTTCATCTTCTTTATCAACTGGTAAAAATGTGACTTTCAAAATCTTCTGGGCCTTGATATTTTCAGTTTTAACACATTGCACTTCTTTCATTGGCTTATATCTCACATGTCAATACCTAATGTGAGTCCTAGTGATGGTTCTTTTGTATTGTGAACCGAAAATGCTGGTTTCCAGATGTCTTGAATAGTTCGAATTATACATGCCATTTTTCCTTTTCTTCGTAGGTTATAAAGCAATTAAATTTTTGGTACTAAGTTTGTATATTGGAACATTGAATTTGGTCTCTCTTCTTTCATTGTGTTTTCGTCTTATTGGTATTTTCTCCCACATTGATCCATATCAGCCAGCCATTAATACTGCACTGCTAAATGCCTTTACATGTTTATTGCAGACACAAGTAAATCGATGTGGACTAATATCCTGATAGCATTTCTTATGTTCTCTACTTCTCTGCGTTACGCCTTCTACTCATGAAGTGGAATTCCGCTGGAAGGTTCGGCCAGTTCGTTAACCAACATATCTGTCTCAATTGCAGAAAAAGCAGTTGTCATTGGATGATCCCCGTATCTCACCTCTACCGACTGCACCAAGATGGAGTAGAAAATTCGATTCGCCTCTTGTTGAGGCTGCTGTAGGAGATTTTATTAATAAGATCTTGCAGGACTTCATGGTTGATTTGTGGTATTCAGCAATTACTCCTGACAAAGAGGCCCCTGATCAGGTACGCATGCTTATCAAAGATGCTATTGGTGAGATATCTGGAAGGATTAAACAGATCAATCTTGTCGACTTGCTGACAAGGTGCTTTTATATTACTATTGCTACTCACGGACAATCATTTCTACTTGATTGGGTATTTTTCATTTTACAGTCCAAATCAAATTACTTTGTACGTTTTGGGGATATGGTTGATTTAATAGGGGACCACCTAGACATTTACAGAAGGAATCAATCTTCTATTGGCGTGGATGTTATGGGTACATTATCGTCTGAAGAAAGAGATGAAAGGTTATGGTATCATCTGATTGCTTCTAAGGAGCTTCATCCTGCTCTGTTTTCTTTTGAGTGTGAGTACAAGGTGTGAGTGAGTCTTCTGATTGATAACATTTGCTCTTTATGCTGCAGTACACATGCATTTTTGAGCATTTTGGTTTCAGGTCCTTCAGAGGCTTATGGCAGGGGTCTTGGCTGCTGTCTTAAGACCAAGAGAGGCTGAATGCCCACTGGTACGAAGCCTTGGCAGGGAGTTTTTAACTTGCGTGGTGATGCAGCCCATTATGAATTTTGCCAGCCCAGGGTAAATTACAAGGACTTTGTACGACTCTTTTGTTCTGGTGAATGGTATAATTTTTTAATGGTACAGGTACATTATATGACTGTTCTCACTCATGTCATTCGTGCACGCATTCGTGTACATCATAATATTGAAATTATTTGGTTAGAATTCACAAAAGCCAGTATAAGAGGCCTTTTCATTGGTCTCACAGGCTAGTATATCATTTGTAAATTTGTATAGGTTTTACCAGGAGTGATTGGACCTTTGGGGTGGGGAGAGAGAAGGGAGGGGTTGGGGAGTGGGTGGAGTGTGTTGAAGAATGGATTACATTTCTTAGATATGGACCTTGATTGATGTGATCAATGTGTTTTCTCTGTCATATTTCAGAGCATAATAGAACTTTTGAAGAATGGCTTACATATCATAGGGATGGACCTTGATGAATGTGATTATTATATATATTCTATGCCATATTTTGTAGAAAAAATATGTACACTTTCGGATGTGATTTTTGACCAATATGGACATAATAGTGGAACAACTAATATGAATATCAATGATTTTGTAGCTTGTAAGAATGAATTTCATGAATGTAATTTAGCGATTCTTGACCTTTATGGACAGTATAGTAGCATGACTAACATTTGGTAGCTTCTATGGAGGAATTTCATGGATGCCACATAGGATGAGAAACATTTGCATGGTTTAAGAAGTTTCATGATGATCTATAATTGAACTAACATGCACGGACGATGTGCAATATTGCACGTCATTAGAACTTTGACTGTTTAGTGTTCACATTCTGTTATGATTGCATTTTTTTATTTTACTAATTAATGGTTATCGAACTGTCCTTTACAAAGGGTAATGTACTTGTAACCTATATTTGTTTCACTGAATGGAGAATAATGATATAGTTGTACATTTTTTGTTTTCTTATGTTAAGAAATTAAAACATCTCTGTTTCAAGTAAAACTTCTGTTGACTTTAGTGTAATGAGGCAGTAGTTGCAATATGATTGGAGTGCAGATTAAGTTATTATTAGGAGGTAGTGTTGTTGCTGTTGTATTCTTGTTAAAGTTCTCTTCGCCTTTTCATAAACATAATTTCTTGTAAAAAACTGGATTCCTGAAGTCTCATTCTAATCGGCTAATGATTGTAATAATGTGGCACGCTTAATTTGATCATGGGCCCAGAGTGAAATATAAATTATTTTTCATAATTCTTTAAGTGCTATGGCTTTTAAACATGAATTACATTGATGGATCTATAAATTATAAGGATGGGGTGAAATATTAAACACTAAAATAGCATATTTAATAATAAAAAATTAAATAGCAGCGATACATAATGTTATAACTCAGGAGGACTTTTATTTTGCTGTAGAGTGTGTACTAATGGAAAAGGACATTGTTTTCTAATATTTTATAATATTTTGGATTTTTTGGATATTTTTTCAAAAATTTTTGGAGTAAAATAGAAATTCGCACCGTGATTAACCGTGAACCACGGCGCGTTGACCGCAATCGCAATTTTGAACCATGCTAAACACCATATGTACGCTTCCTCTTTTTCTTTTTTTTATGGAAAAAGGATTTTAGATCACCAAAACAAACACAAAAAAGCCAAAAACACAAACACCTAAAACGTTACAGAGCTAAAACCAAACATCATCCCCAAAGTGCAGACTTGACTGACGACCTTCCACTTCAGTTTGACCTTTGATAGGCATCACACCTACGTCTTCACATCTTGTAAATGAATGTTGAGGATATGAAGAGGCAGATTATAAACTGTTGTGAACATTGGGGTTGCCCACTTCGCAAGGGCATTAGCAAGAGCATTAGCAGTTCACTTACAAAATTGGGCCCTTGACATCCCAATATGCTATAAACATTGTGACAATTTCCTCCAAGAGATTATTAGGTCCCATGAAAATCCCCATCATTCTGAAAGGACTCTATGACACTGAGATTGTCTCCTTTAATTACAACATTGTTGATATTCCTGAAGAGGCATAATTGTAACCCAGCTAGTAGGGCTGTAAGCTCTGCATGCAATGGGTTAGTGGGATTTATCTTGCCCGAGAACCTTGCAATGATTGATCCATTTTCTTTGCGATTGAGGATGATGGATCTTCTATCTGCTTGCAACTTGATTGATGAAGGAGATAAAAGCTTCATCCCCTCTACAAACTCTTTCTCAACAACAATACTGATTAAATCGACCCATTTATGCTACGTAGCATATTTGATGAGTTTGAATGCTACACAACATTCTGACACAAAACTAAGGATGGATGCTCACCCATAACGATTGCTTGGATTCACACAACCAAATAACTGTAAGGTCTTTATAAAGTTTTCTCCCTGACTTGAATGATATCATAAACTTTTGTGGTGAAAAGAACACCTAATATCGAAGTCCTAAATAATCTTTGTTGCGCTACTCTGGGTAGTTCGCAATAAATATAACCTTTTCTCTTTTGATGTGTTGCAAAAAATGTCCATTGTGCTTTGCTGGTGGCCACCATCTGTCTGTAGGTCAGTCTCTGCTATTTTCCACTTTTTTTTTTAGTCTATTGGAGCTAGTGGACCACTAGATCAGATATGTCTTGAATCTTGATCTCTCCCATAAGCATATGGATCATGCAGTTGAAGAACAATATGGGAATGATGGTTTTGATGAATATGCACATGATTAAGAAAGAACCCGTTCCCTTCTTTTTCCTGTCCGAGTCCTTGTTACGGAAATTCGATCCGGCCCTTTATAGATTCAAGCCAAGCACCGACCTCTTCATTGTTCGTTTTCACACACATCATTGCGAAACCTTCAATTGTTTCGTTTTTTCAAAAAATCCCACGACCTGTTTAACTGATAGAGTTTATATTCTCTCTCTCTCTCTCTCTCTCTCTCTCTCTCTCTCTCTCTCTCACCTTTTTTGCAACTGAAGAAGCAAGGGCCCGTTGCCCCCCCCCCCCCCTTTTTTTTTTTTGGTGTGTGTGTGTGTTTTCCAGTTAACCCTCTCTTCTTGAAATAAAAACAAGGGGCACACACTTCTTTCTTCTTCTCTGGTTTCTCTGCACTACTAATACAGACCCAATGACCTGTGGGCTGCAGCCCTCTGAGGTAATGCTTTTTGGGAAAAGGAAAATAAAAGATAAAAGGAGAAAGATGTATCAAGGAACCTAAGGAACTTGTTTTGCTATCAAGTTGAAATTTTGGTGCTACATGTTAACTAAATTGATTGAACTCTTATCGAATGAATTGATTGACCTGTATTATTAAGAATTGCCAATGGCTATTCATAGATTATAACCAACGACATTAACTAAACTCGGAAACCTATTCATAACCATAATAGGAAACCTAATCCCATAACAATAGGAAACTCTAATAACATCATAACTTACAAAATAACTCAAATTTAAGCTAGTCTTGATTTTTGAAACTAACTTGCAAAATTACAAATAAACCGAATGACGTACGGATAAACCGAATTGTTTTCTCAAAATTCTCAATATAAATAGAAGTTAACAGGAAACTACTTTATGAGAATTTTTAATCAATTTTGTCTGCATTAAGAGTCCTCAGAGGTTGATCCTTCTAAGACTTAAAACCAGGGAGAATAATAGAGGAGTGGAAAAAAGGACATTCCCATCTGAATGTTTTAAGAGGTGGGGGGCTTTTCGAAAAAAGGGACCCTCTGAATTTCACGGCACCTGATAACATGGACGTTCCCATGTAGGAACATCCACAGGAGAAATTTCCCCTAATATAGGAATTTGGTCTTCTTGTAGCTGTATTCATCATTGTTCTTATATCCTTCCACGCTGATTCCTCTGCGGTGGACGCGAATTTAGTTGATAAGATATTTCAACTTTATAGAAGAGGGTGGCTGAGGTGAGGATCTAACATCATGTTTAAGTTGTCCATTATTTTTAACAACTATTTCAGTTGTTGGAATTAACTTTTAAAAATGAAGTCATCATCATATCCTTTGATATTCAAATTGCAGGTCATACACTTCATGTTAAATTTATTATGGAAAGAGGAACATGTTCTTAAAGCAAGTTTCTTAGTTCGTAGTTTATTTCTGTGATTTGTAGTCATTTAAAAATTTCTTTATTTTTATCTTATCTTCCTCCTACTAATGCTCATCAAGCAGGTAGACGGAATATAAGAACTGTTCTATCTTTAAAAAAGTTGCCCATCTTTCATGATAGTTAGATGTAAGAGTGGACATGAAGGTTGTTGGACATGAGCCCCATGTCCTAACATCTATAAAAGCTCCATATGCCTTATCCATGAAAGCATCCAAGTGGTGCCTGGGAAAGGTAGGCACATATCCTAATGCAACGGACTACACTGTGCTCATGCTCTCAGAGACCGCAATAATCGTAAGACTTATTGTCTATTTACACTATTTGAGATGTAACTGGCCTAAATTATGCCAAATAATCTGGTCTTGGTACGGGTGGTACAAATGTATAAAGGAGACCTTCAAGCAAGGGAGGAGCTTTTACTCCCAAAAATCATCTCTCTCTCTCCTTGTCAAAGGGCCGGGCCAGGTTGGGGCCGGCGTTGCCCTTACCCTAGCCTCAATATATGCCGGGTGGGCCCGGGTGGGTCAAAGTCCTTGAAGGGCCTGCTCTACCTAGGCCCTTACCTTACCCTTGAGGGGCTGGGCCTGTAAACAAGAAAACCAGGTTTTTTTTTTTTTTTTTTTTATACACTGCCATCGAGCATCGATAGGCTGTTCATACAATTGTACTTGATGCTACATAGAACTTGGGAAACAGAGAACACAAGAGTGTACACCTACCAATAAAGACAGGTGCAGAGACTTTCAAAGATTGCAAATAGATTAATACACATAAAATTTAGAAATAGTCGTATTGGCACATTTAGATATCCTTAGGAAAATTGAAAATTTCAAAATCTTTTGGCGGCTGTAGTTGAATAAATGGTAAAGAAAAAAAAATAAAGATCAACAATTATTGGCGCTGTTGATGTTAGATATTTAGAAAATAGAAACAATGGAAATAGACACCAATCACAATTATTGGTTGTTTCTTATTATTTTTATTTTGGGTTTTTTACCACTATTGATGAACACCATTGCTGTCTACCTTTATCCCCATTTTCTTACTGTTATTCTATTATTAGCAGCGTTTTGTAGGCTATATATATTAAGAAATAAAGAAAAAAAAAAGGGCAGGGCCCCCTTGTCAAAGGGCTGGATCCACAGGCCTAGTTCTACGTCATGGGAATCTGTTTCATAATACGGTTTCAGAGCCACATTTATTGTCTCTTTTGTGTGGGCCCTTGTCAAAAGGTAATTTAAGCCATGAACTTAACAATCTTGATTTGCAGAAGCATTTAAAACTCTTTGAAGTAGGATTATATTTCGTTGCTACTGGAAGACTTTATTCAATATTGTGAGATTCTTTCTCACGAGACTGCTTGAGTGTTGTGGATGATGGGCGTCCAGCTCAACTTGATGGGTGTCAAGCTCATGGTGGGTGGTCCAATCAAAGATACTGGATCATTCGTCAGCATGGTTTTCTTCTGGCCCCATGCATCAGTGTACTGTCAATGCCTCGGAACTAATGGTACTTCATATAGGCTTGTTGGGGGCCATTTGCTTGGGCAAAATCCCTCTTCTTGTAGAAGGTTATGTGCTGTTTGGTGTGTGAGTTTGTGCTGTCGGCCTCTTGGGAAATTACAGATATCATGGTGAAAGATCAAGGATCATACAACAAAACAAAATTAAAAAAAGAAAACAAAGTATCAGGATAAGAGCATTACTCTTATATGCAAACAACAATTACAAAAGAGATGCCTCCATAGAAAGGATCGTATCAACCCCTTGTTTCGCTAACGCATTTGCCATCCCATTGGCTAATCAGCTAAACATGTTAAAAGACTACCTGAGAAGATGAAGATAGAAATGTTATCTCATTAGTAGAACTGAAATTTCCAGACTCGTCTCCATTGAATTAACCCACGAAATGTGCTGAGGGAATCACTTTCCACAACGAACTCCTCTAGGCTAAAACCAGAGTATAAACACAGAGCTTCTAGAATTGCTAAAACCTTGGCTTCATTAGAATTCTCCATCCCCCCACATTCTTGGAGAACATGAATAAAGCCTCCCTCTTGCAATTACGACGAAGTCCTATCCTCGCTGAATTTGGTTTACCCTCGCCGCACCATCCACATTGAATTTCAAGGATCCAATGGAAGGAAGCCACGAAGAGACATATTTCTTCTCCTCGGATGACAAATGGTGCAAGCGTCCAATTTCAGAAAATGTCATCAAGCTTACACCTTTAGTTCCTTGAATTTCTTCCTGCATAACCACCTTACTGACCAAAGTCCCACCAATGAAACTTTAGCACCAACTGGCGATGAACTTCCCCGCTAAAAATTGTCATTAGTCATTACGTCTTTCCAAATAGACCATATAATTGCAAAAGGGATATATGCCTCCATATCAGCAAACCACGGCCGTAAAAATGAACCCAACCTCCAAGACAGAATGAAGGCGACAGGCGATTTAGGAATACACTATGAAATCCCACGAACCTTAAAATCCACAGATGTGACGCAAAATCACAATGATGAAATAAATGGTTGATCGCAACCAACCTTGGTCTCCCATATATAGAACACTTATCAACAGTATTCTATAAAGTCAAGCCTTTTCTTTGAAGATTATCTATGGTCAAAGACCTTTCCAGTGATTGTTAATCAAGAAAAATCCTCTACATGAAGAGCCAGTGATGCAGCCAAGATCCATGATCATTGGCCGACGTATTGTCTAGCCTGCATCAGCCAGGCCACACCGCATAGATGCCATATAAGCCCGAGAGAGGTTCTATCAAGGCCATATAGAATGACTTGGCAGAAAACATTCCATAAGTGCTTCCAAATGCAAAAATCGTTCTCACTTCTGCAATTGGAAGTGTCAGAAGACCCAATATAGACTCATACCCAACTGCTTCATTCTGATGCAAATCTCTCCTAAAAGAGATAACCCAGGAGACACTACTCCCTGACTGAACAGAAGACTCTGAATTTATTTTTATCTGAAACTACCTTAAACAAGCTAGGGAAAATACCAAACAAATAGCCTGCCCCCAACCAATCATCGGTCCAAACCTTATGTACCTCCTTTCCCCAGTTTTAAAACAGAGCCCCCCACTGTCATACACCTCCCCCCTTACTCGAACTCTATAATTTTGTCTCTTTGAATTACAACATTTTTCAGCAAATCTATCTTATGTCGTTTGTGATTTGAGATTATGACTGCAATTTCTCATCTAACAGCTGTGACACGTTAATAGTACTTTATTGGCATCACAGCCTCAGCTACCTGTTTTTTGATGAGTTAAAACAAGTTGTACAAAGTATGTTTTTTTCTAGTGCAATTTTCGTTAAATTTTGAGATTAATTGTACAAAATATAATTTTATAAGATATTACCAATCAAGAAAAAGGTTCAATGTATATTGGAATTATTTTAACATGTTAGCAGCAGAATGTATTTATACAAATGTTTTAATAATGGAATAATTTGGTATATTCTCTCAAGTATCATTATACACAATAAGAAAATAATAGAACTCTAATTTCTAATATCTCAGTATTATATTATTTTGACAATGAAACATGGTACATTTAAATATTTCTGTGTAGGCTTGTAAACTCCCAGTTTGTGTATAGGCTTTGTTTACAGGTTTCAGGACTGTACAAAGGTGTTACTTTTGTGAATTCTGTAACAGTTTACTTTTATAAATATCTATCAGCACTTTAGCCACACAAAAAAAAAAAAAAAAAAAAAAGAGATTGCAATATCATGAATGTGTGGGGGGACCAAATGGAAGAGTGCTTCGCGGGTCTTGTGTGATCGGAAAGTCCCCTTCAAGTTTAAAGGAAAGTATTATAAGGTGGCGGTACGTCCAGCGTTGTTATATGGATAAGAGTGTTGGACAGTAAAGCATAATCATGTTAAGAAGATGGAAGTTGCGGAGATGAGAATGCTAAGATGGATGTGCGGGATCACAAGGAGGGATGGGATTAGGAATGAAGAGATTATGGGCAAAGTAAGAATAGCACCGATTTAAGATAAAATGAGAGAAAATCGACTGAGATGGTTCGACCATGTTAGAAGACGCCGAATGGAGGCACCTGTTAAAAGGTGTGAAAGCATGGAGATTGCCAGGAGTAGGAGAGGGAGACCCAAGAGAAGTTGGAAAGAAACTATTAAACACGACTTTGCCTACATGGATCTAACGGAGGACGTGGCCCTAAACAGATTTGATTGGCGTCGTCAAATCCATATAGCCGACCCCACCTAGTGGGAAAACGTTTGGTTTGGTTTGGTTTTTGCAATATCATAAATGTGTCTTTTTTTAATCACAATGATGCAACTGCAGCCTTGACTGGATTCTTACGTTTGTTGTCTGAACTCCTATGAACTATACTGTTTGTAGAGATTGTGCAGCCAATCTAGAAAAAAAAAAGCCAATTTAGAAAAAGAAAGAGTGTGATGGAGTACTTGGGTATTTTTTATTTAATCATTCGAGGCTGGAGCACTTGGGTTATTATTCCCATTTTATAGAAGCTTAGTCCTACTCATGTCTAGATGATCTCAACTCTCCATAGAGAGAATCGAGATTGTGGAAATGTGTCACTATTCTATATGGATCACTAAGTAAAATGGATTGATGGATAGAGATAATTAATCGAACTTAAGCATTAGATATACTGTTTGGAAATTAAGTGCTAAATATGATTATAATCTTTAAAATTGAAAGTACCATCTTTCATGGCTGCCCATTAAAAAAAAATCTTCCTTTTGAGCACAAAAAAAAAGAAAATAAAAAAAAGAATGACTTTACAAATAAGAACCAATGATACATGTTAATAATCATGCGGTTGAATCCTTACTAACCCGCCAATCCATTGGTAGCTCAGTGTGAGGCAACTCCCCTCCACTAAAACAACCAGGTGTCGATCCCTGGTTGTAAAGCTGATGGTTAGGGACCTAGGTTTTGTGTGTTAAGTATTTGCCATAGCAAAAAAGGGGGAAAAAAAACCTTACTAACCTATAAAGAGAGCATCACCTATTCCAGTCACTATGTTTTGAAGGGGGAAAACCAAGGTACTAAATTAGCAGCGAATGTTAGTAAAATCTTTTAAGACCATTTCTTTAGCATTGATTTATATTGCCTTGTTTTTATCTTATATCTTCCCTTTTGTACTCTATTTTTTTAAGAAAAAAGGAAAAAAAGAAAAGAAAAAAGAAGAAGGGTTTGCAACAGTTGGACCAGTGAGACTTTAACTGCTTGATTTTGGGTATTATCTTGACATTTCGAGGTCTCTCTAAGGTAGTCCTAAGGCTGTAGAGGTTGTTTATAACTAGGATGAAAATAGCGGCCCACCGCCAAAACGCTACGAAGTGAGCGCTACATAGCGATGTAGCGGCGTGTTTTGAAAAAGGCGTAAAAAAAATCTGAAAAAATTATAGAAAATCCAAAATATTGGAAAATGTAGAAAATGTGTTCTTTTTGCAAAAGTAACTAAGATAAGGGGGCGTAGCAGTCCCTTCATTGTATGAGGTCGTGTATCGTTGACACTGAATAAATAGAGTAAACAATAAAAATTAGGTCATAGGAATTCAATAACAAACAATAAGAATGAATTTTGGTGGTAAATGACCCATTTTGTTATTTGGTTAGGGCCATATTTCCTATTAATTAAAGTGAACTTTGGTTGGGCCCTATGTCCTATTACTGTAGCCTATGTTTAATTAGTATGAAATTTGGCTGCGCTTTATTTTAATAGGTTTGAAAGTTGGCTATAACACTATTCCCAATTAGAGTGAAATTTGACTAAGGTGTCAATTTCAATTAAGTAAGTAATATTTAGCTACGATATAACTTTTTTATTTTAATGTTGATGCTTCATTGTAGAGCCCACTGATGGTTATATCAGGTTCTTCAATTTTTATTGTTTTGGATGTCCACATTTAATTTTTTGAATTTTTTTTTAATGAATGTATTTTACATTTAATTTTGTTAATGTATTATTTTTTGGTGGATGGATTTTTAATGGTTTTTGAATTGCCCATGTAATTTTCATTTCATTTGTGACCTTCATTAGGTGGGCCCATCGTGGGCCCATGAATTACCTAATGATTAAAAAGAAGAGGACAATGTGGGCAGCCCGATAAGGGCATTTGCGGCCCTAGCTTTTTCTGAAATAGAAAGAGGGAAACGAAAGAGAAAGGAGGAGGAGGAGGAGCCGCCGCCGATGCTGCCTGCAACGATGACGCTGCCGCTGCGACTCTCCTGCTGCTGCTGCTGCCGCCTCCTCCACGCATCAGGTATTTCTTTTGCAACTCATCTCTTTTTTTTTTGCTTTTTCTTTTTTCCTTTCTTCCTCAGTTTCCCTTTTTTTCTTTTTTCCTTTCTTCCTCTGTTTCCTTTTTTTTCTTCTTCTTCTTCTTCTTCTTTTTCTGTCTAACATTGTGGGTTGCATCTAAAATATGGAAAGAGTGGAATATATGACCATTTGACAACAAATATTTTCGGAGGAGGTTCCACTGTTCCAGGGGGACCATCCAGACCTAGTAAGGTGAATGTTGCTAGATGGTTTTAAGTGTAGAAAATAAAAGGGCTTCAGATATATAAATTTTGTGAGGAATTGGAAAGTGTAGTTATCTTACGGGTGCACATGAGGATCTGTTAAATGGTGGTTGTTCCTCCATATTGTTGGTGGAAGTTTAAGGAGGATGGAGTGGGAAGACTTCATGAGGCAAGGCAAGCTCAGTTGGGATGGGAGGAGTCCTGAACAATGATGATGACTTGGTTTGGGGATCTATTTGGAGCGTGGTGGGTATGAAAGAATCCAACAAGGTGGAAATTCTAGTAGATAGGGAGGCAAAATCAGAATTTGAATATGTTTTTTAATCGTTGGGTTTTAAGTAATTTTTGTGGATGCTTAATAGTGTAAGTAAACTTATGTAACATAGTCTACAGGAGATTATCTGTGCTAAAGGGACTGAGGATGTCAAAATGCTGACGTGATACATGGTGTATGAGATTATCTATGCTAAAGGGACTGAGGATGTCAAAATGCTGACGTGATGCATGGTGTATTGATATGTTGGGTCTGTTGGCCAGACTAACTAAAAGTGGGGCTTGTGGAATATCCATCAAGCAAAACTCAAATTCATCACACAGTCTTAGCCTTCATATCCTAGGGTTTGAAATTACCATCACCATCATCATTATTGTCATCCTGTCGCCATTGTCGAGGTCTTATCCCATGTTGTTGGTCAGCTTTGTGAGTTCCATTTCTCCACTCAACCTTGTTTCAAGCCATGTTCTTTATAACTTCACATTATAATATATTTAAAGCCATGTTCTTTGTTTGCAGTCCTCCTTTTGGTGGGGTTGTTAAATTTATAGAAGTGCTGTGCTAGAAGCAAGGATGGCAAGTATAGTTGCCTTATTCATGACCATATTGTTAATTGTATTAAGAGTTTTCAAGTCCATTGCCTTATACCTTGTCTAACACAGCTGAAGCAGTGGCTATACTTGTAGCGAAGCTTACTATGACATCGATTATGAAGGCTGCTATTATTGATGGAGGTTGTTTTTGTGTGTATATAGTAAGCCTCAGGATGTTGTTTTTCCTTCTTGGCATGTAGTTCATTAGATCGAGGAGTGAAGTTCATGCATTGACTAGGGTTTTTTTTTTTTTGAAATGAGCATTAACTAGGGATATGTGGTTTATTTCCAGTCAAATTCCACATGATGCAATTCTGATATAGATAGACCATTCCCCCTCCAAAAAAAAAAAAAAGAATAATAAAAAAATCTGTTGTAGATGTATTGGTGAATGGTGAATGGAGCTTATAAACTGTATTTACCTTTTGATCCATGATCTTTTGATGCATGATTTTAAAGTTTCTAGAACTTTATTTGTATTTTTTTTTTTTTGGTAATCTTATAGAACTCTAATGTTATAATCCTACCCTTCCCCATATCAAAAGTACATAGTAATACACATACTCGCGTGTGCACACACCTTTCTTTGCATTCTTAGTACGAATGAGCATGTGTACCTCTCTCTTTCTCCAGTCTTTTGACTATTACTGCACTGTTGTATTGATGACAGGCAGGTCATTCAGTTCATATTGCTGGACTCATTAGGCTGGATCCAGAGACAGCTTCGGTTGACTCTGTTTACGTCACAGTGTGAGCTTCTCCTTATCTTCCACTTCATATGGGAAAAATGGAGAATGCATCTACTATGGTGGAATCTCATTTTGGTCGACAATTGCAGGTATCTTTCTCTATGCTAAACTGTTCGTTGCAAAACATCTTCATTTCCTTTCATCTTTCAAAGCCTTTTTAGCCATTAATACTCATTACTATCATTGGGAAAGATCTAATTTGATTTTTGTCACTGCAGCCACCCATTGGTGAGAAACGAGTTTCAGAGCTTGGGAAATGGGTTAAAAGAGAGTTTAGTGTTTCTGGGAACAGTTGGGATGCCAGTTCCGTGGATGTGGCTGCTGCCGGTCTTGGTTGGTTTGCTATAGGACTCAAAGGAGAAGCTGTTTTGGGTGTTTGGACATACGATGGAGTTGACGTTGCATTGCGGGATTCCTTGGTTCCTTATAGAGCACATATATTCGAAGTTACAGGGTTCACAGTTTCAAAGGTTGTCTCTAAAGCTGACAAAGCATTGAACAAGTTGCATCAAGGCAAAGCAGAAAAGAAAGAGAGTGACTGCAGAGAAATAGAAAAACACCCTGCTGCTGTGTCGGCAGTGTCATTTAACGCAGAAGCAAGTGCTTGATAACTGGAGTTCTCAATAGTGCTAGTGGCAACTTTAGTGAGGAAATTTCTCTCTTCAGGAGGCAGGAAACTGTCTGATGACAACTCGATACATTTGGAAACTGGTGATTTGAGATCAGAGTAAGAGATGAGTTCTTTGTAGTTTTCTGCAGGGATGGTGCTAGGAAATCTGATGAATTTTTTTCACTGGATTGGCAAGGCAACAAGAGCCCCACTTGAAGATGAAATCTGTTTATATTTGGGAATATGGGGAGAGGGTGAAGATGGAAAATTCGATCTCATTGAAGTCTTTGGCTTAGAGCTTTCCGTCCATTAGCATTGGAGACAAGTGGATCTTTCTTTCTGTTGAAGAGAATAATGGAAAAGCGATGGAAAATTTTGTTGCAGGTTTGAGGTTTTATAGATGCAAAAAAAATTACATTTGATGAAAATTTTTGTAACTTGTATGGGCACAATTTTGGTAATAGTATTCATGTATGCAAGCCTGTGTGCATGAGTGTGCATGTTCTCATTAGCTATGATGATTTTTTTAGTAGAAAATATCAGTGGGGCAGACATTTATCATTACAAGGATCTTCTCATCCTTTGTGCAAAACAAGTGATACCATTCTCACAGCCATTACATCATGGAAGTTAATTTAATTTTCATTTAATTTAATTTTCATTGATTTTGTGTTTATGCCCCTGCATGGTGATTCATCAACCGTGGTTGACTTTCACCTCGCAGATAGAAGGTGCAAACCCCTCATTTGATGAGAGCTAATATAATCTTTGTCCATGTTTTGAGCTGGATACTTAAAATGGCTTTTCTCTCTGTTTGTTACTACTGTGAAAGTCAATTGCATTTTTCTTCATTTTCTTTCACCGTTTATTACAGTGATGGGTTCTTGTTTGTCGCTCAGAGCTCCTGTAGAATGATTAGCATTACAATTAAACCAACCTGAGGCCCACATTGCCAGATGGAAGGAAGATTACAAGACCACATCTCTACACTTGTGACTGATGCATGTTTGCCAAGTAGATGTTGTGGGCCCATCTTCCACTGAGCCTAATAGCTTCCTTTTCCCCAAGTCATCTTTCTTTACTTTATCTCAAATAGAAATGTCCCTCTTTTCTTCTTTTATCGAAGAAACATATGTTTTTTGCAAAATGCGTTCTCTACGCCTCTCCTTGTCAGATCATGAGCTGAAGAGGAAGCAATCCAGATATGGTCTTGGTAAAAATATCTTTCTCATCTCTTCTTTCCCCCAAATACTCAGTCTATCTTTCTGGTTTTTTTTTTTCAGATTCTTCATCAGCCGATTACCAAATCCTAGCTATCCTGAGATTTCTCAGATTATTCATCGCAGGTATGAATTGTATCTCTCTCTCTCTCTCTCATGTGGATTTTTTTTTTTGAAGGTTGAATTGTCCCTCTCTATCTCTGTCTGTCTTGTGATTGGTAAACTGTCTCGCAGATAATGCTACGGTCTCAAGAACCTTCATTATTGTGTGTGCCATCCTAACGATCTTTCTCAATATTCAAGGCCCTTCACCTTCTGTTGGGTTATCATATCAGGTGCCTGTTTTTTTAGTCTTTTTCTTTTTTTTTTTTTGCTTCCTGATTCTTTTATTGCTAAGTCAATTGATTCTTTTATGTCATTATATGCTGTAGATGAAAATTGGGTTTTTTTATTTTCTTCTTCTGAGTGTCGAATTTACCTTTACTTTTGCAACTTTGGCTTACTTCAATGTGAATGGCTGCATTTTCAGGTATCATTTTGTTTTAATACATTTAATTGCACAGATTGTCTGTAATTGCAAGTGGGTCCTTGTTTTCGTCTCGTGGGTATTATTGGACTGGAGATGTTTGCTTTACTAGCCTCTATTCAGTTCTGTTCTTACTTTTTTTTTTTTTTTTCTGATTTGTTGGTTTATTCATGTGTACAATCTGTAGTTACAAGTGAGGATCGATTGGGTACATGGTGACTGAAATTCTTGGAAATTGGATTGTAGATATTTACTTTATTAGCCTCTATTATATTTTGTTCTAACTTCTAACTTTTTGTCTGTTTGATTTGTTGGTTTGTTCATGTGTACAATCTGTAGTTACAACTTACAAGTGAGGATCGATTAGGTATATGGTGACTGAAATTCTTGGAAATTTGATTGGAGATATTTACTTTATTAGCCCTCTATTCTATTCTGTTCTAACTTTTAACCTGGTTTATTCATGTTCACCATCTGTATTCTGTAATTACAAGTGAGGATTAATTGGGTACATGCTGAGTGAAATTCTTGGAAATTTGGGCAGTTCTGCACTGGAATGTCCGTCGTATGAGGCCTTGATCTGTAATTGCAAGTGGGTTTACTTTATTGTGTGGGCATTGATTGATTTGGCAATTCAGGCGTTTTCTTCCCTTTTAGTATAAGGTAATAGATATGTGGGCATTGGTTTATTTTGGACATTCCAGCAGTGATTGATTAATTTATTTTGGTAGTTCCTCATTTACTTTATCATCTATTCACTAGCCACTATAATGTCGAACACAAAGCACGGGGTTGATAGGATTGTTCTTTATGTTGTTTCATGGTTGTAATATCCTTTTTTTTTTTTTGTGGGTTATTGATTGTAGTTTTTCCGTGGTACCAGATGCAGTTGGTTCGTTTGTTTGTTCTTCGCCCTCCATTTTGCAATATATTTTTTCCTTTACCAATCAAAACAAGGACATTTTAGTTTGGATTAAGTTTAATTGTTTTTTTATTAAAAGAAGTAATTAGAAGATATCATTTTTCCAAATTAAATTGCAAATGATTGAAAAATGATACTTAACGTGTCCTTTGATCTTTACTCTTTTCTATTCTTCTCTCTTTCCCTTTGAATGGATTTCTTTCTTTCTTTTTATTTCCATTCTCAACCTTCTAGGGCCAAGGCTGATTTGCATTGTGCACAAGTAGATATTGCACGGCTCAAGACAACTATACACTTAATCAGGTTCTTGCCAATTGCCAGCCTTGAGTTTTTGTTTAGTATAATCTGAATCTCCTTTTGTGTGAATTCAAGGATGACAAAACATCTCCCATACTATGCAGGTGAATGAAAAGCTGAAAATATAATAAGATCGCAGTGGAAGATAGCAGCGAATGGGCGGGGATGGAACAATATGAGCTATCTCCCACAGAGAAATCAAGAGAAACATAAAAAATGGGCGAATACATACATTAACTGACACCTATGAATTGTTGTTACCTAAAACGCTAACATATCAAAATAACCTTCAGTGATTACACAGAAAATGATTTCATCACGTGCACTGAAGCTGTTATAAGCTCCCAACTAGCATCTTCATCAGGCTAACCTTCACTTCTAGGTGACTCTATGAAAGACTGTACAGGCTTCTTCGAGTAGCCCAATTTTCATAATGTGTATGAAAATATTAATCTTGATTACCTTTAAAGATTAATGACAAAATATATCTATTAGGATGATCCCATAAAAGAAAAAACAAATAACTGTCTAAAAAATTTTCTTTTAAAAATTCCATCAAGAAGTTCAGTTCAAAGGGCAAAATATGGTGAACCGAAACGAAAATGTAGTACAACTTATACGGGTCTATACTTTTGGCTTGGACAAATAAGGAGTCTATTCTTGTGCCTTGTCCAGTGCAGTTGATATATCAAATAGATGGACTGCAAAAGGGATGGTTAAAATTAGTTCTCGATTTTTTTTCATTGTCCACGTGTACCCAAAGAGTCTTTATTTACTTTTTATTTTTTTTGTGGTTTAACTTTTGACTCTTTCAGCATTTTACAGATTGAATTTGAATGTGCCGGAAATGTAGGACCTGTAGAACGCTAGAGAAGGCTGGTAGAACAGTCCTACGAGCATTCGGACTTTGCAATGAGACTCACTCTCTCCCCTCATCCAGGAAGATTACAGATTATTTCCCTATCCTTTTCTCTTAAGAAGTTCGAAAGTTACAGAAAGTATTAATAGAGAGAAAGATTAAGCAAATTAAAGCCAGAAGTGGGCCCCACCTTATCTTGGAGGTCCCACTCCATCTTTCTTATCCTTAGCATAAAAAATAAAAATAAAAATAAAATAAAATCTTCCTCTCTATCTCTCTCAATTAGGGTTGTCAAAGGGCCGGACCGGGCCTCGGATTGTCCTAGCCCTACCCTCAATATATGCAGGGTGGCCTGAGTGGGCCAATGCCCTTGGAGGGCCTTCATTATCTAGGCCCTTACCCTACCCTCAAGGGCCCGGGCTTGGCTAGGGCAAGGCTCAAGGCTTCAAAACAAGAAAACTATATATATATATATATATATATATATATATTGACACTGTTACCAAAATTTGAGTGTGATTGAGCGTTATGAGTGTGATTGAGTGTTATCTTGTCTAACCTCAATTGCAAAGAAACCATTAAGAAAACATCCGTTATCTTGTCTAATCTCAATTACAAACAAATCATTAAGAAAACATCGGGAGAATATTAGTCATCTCTAAACACTTTCTAATAATGGATAAAGTCATACATGCTTTGGTGACTTGGGTTGGGTTCTAGACATATGATTTTATTTATTTTAACAAAGAAGGAAAATGGTTAAAGAGTATGAGTATGATCTATTTCACACCTTTAATATGACTTTCATATGAATTTCCACATATGAAATCATTCCAGCAGTGTCTTATCTTTGAAAATTTTAAACCATTTACACGGACCTATCTTCTATCAATTGACGTTATTTTTAATTAAATACCGATCTGACTGTTATGCATTCTTGTATTTTAGTTACAAAAATAAATGCACTTAAAAGATACTATTAGTTTAAACTTTTAAGAATTGTGAGTTATAATTATCTAATTAAAGGGATGTTTGAATCACCCCATATCCTTAAAGTTCCATGTGCATACAAACTAACTCTATGAATTGATTGACATCCCAAGCAACTCTATATAGGAAAAAGTGTATCATTATCAATAGAAATGAGTACCCCCCCTTTTGCACTAACAATGAATTATAAAAATAATATAAAATGCCTAAATAAGAAGTAATAAAACTAAAAGAAAGGGATTAGAAGTAACCATGCAACACTTATTGATTATTTATTAAGTACAATACATAACTTAAGTAATTAAATATAGATGAAATGAGCTAAGTATGTATGTATGTATGTATGGATTTTTTGGATATTTTTTAATGGGTAAGTGGGTATGAAATTGCCTTCATATCCCCCATATTACTACAAAGTGACTATGATAAGGGCATTTTAGTATATATTTACATATATGTATATATTGTTTATAAAATAAATAAAAGTAAGAGGGCCAGGGCCAGGGCCGAGCCGGGCTTGGACAGTACTAGCCCGGCCCTCAAATCTCAGGGCCTGCAAAAAATTGTCCAAGCCTGTTAGGAATTTTGTAGATTGCAATTTGATGGATGCATTATCATTCAAGCATCATTTGAGTTATACACATTTGCATTGATTTAGATAAACTTGAAATCTTGTTTTACACATGCATTGTTTTTAAGATATTGATTTATGCATGATTTGCTTTTAATCTTGGATGCATTTGTTTTTTGAATAAGTAGTTTTTAGAAATCAAGCTAGCCATTGGTTTTATGGTTTTGAATTTTTTTTGGCTTTTTATGTTTCATGTTTTAAAACCCTTAGACTGATTTAAAACATGTTTTTAAGCTTGATTTAATGGCCCAAAAAATTCCCAACCAAAAATACTTTGAAAAATGGATTTTAGGGAATTTTGGTCCTAGGCCAGAAACGCAGTGTACCAGGTCAACCGAGCTAGGCCTAGGTCGACCGGGTACACTGCCGTTGGCCATTTTTCAAACGGTCACTTTTTTCACCGTTGTGAAGGCCAGGTCGACCGGGGGACTAGCTGTTGGGCTGTTTTGGCTATAAATAGTGGTTCATTCCTTTGCCAAAAGTTGAGGATTTTTAGACATTCCTTGAGAGGTTTTGAGGCAAATCAAAGGGAAATGAACTAAAGGATGAAAGGGGATCATTTTTTAACATGTGACTTGCATTCCTTCATCAATCATAAATGTTTTTATGAGCTAAAACCTTCAAAAGCCTTAGGCATACATTTATGAGCTTTCATTTTCAAAATGATTGAGGACATCACACACACACATCATGAGCATACATCTTTGCATTCATTAAGTGTTTGTGTGAGTTAGTTTTTTCACTTCCATATTCGCCTAATTAAGAGGCATTGTAATGAGCTTAATTGTATCTCCATCAAGTGTAATTTAGACACTAATTAGAGAGATAACCAACCTATGGTTGAAGAGGTTATTGCTTAGCCTAAGAAAAGCATAATGTATAGGTTGATGTTAAGCCTTGAAAAACATCATTGTAAGGGTTATTGCTTAGCCTATTGAAAAGCATAAATAATGGAAATCGGGTGGGGTGATTGGATCACAAGCCGGTAGTGGACGTAGGCATTGAGGTCGAACCATTATAAACCTTTGTGTTGTGGTGTATGCTTGTGGTGATTCATTTGTTAGCTTCCGCATCTTGTTTGATAAATCATTACATGTGACTAGTTTACCTTAAAGAATTAAAATTGGTCTAAATTGGTCATATTTGTAGCTCACCCTATTCACCCCCCTTCTAGGGTTAGGATCCCAGGACTTTCAATTGGTATCAGAGAGGGTTACTCTATTTTAGGGCTTAACAACCTGGAGTTGATCTTTTTCTTGATTAGAACCCTAGTGTTGTGTTTTATTGCATATCTTTGTAATGATTTCCATTATGATTGAAAATGATATTTCCCCTAGTATCATTGCACCACTCTAAGACCTTTTCTAGTTATTTCTTCAAGAGTTGGTGAGTCCTCAAGTGAACTCTCAAGGACATCCTTTTCAAGACCTTAGGTGAATCTTCATTGATACACATTTAGACTAACCTTAAGGCCTTGATCCTCTCTAGACCAACCTATCCTTTATAGTTAAATCTTTTTGTTGGTCTTTGTTACATTTGCATTTTGTTTCTTTATAGTCACATCTTATAAAATGAAATGTTTATTTGTGATCATTTGATTTTGTCTTCATGAACTTTTAAGTTATATCTCATGGTTTTCAAAATCCTTTGATTGCAATAATTTCATGATGGATTTGCAATTTGTTCATATAGTCATATCTCTTGTAGTGCATATCTATTCATGATCAATTGATTGTGATTACAAAAGCTTTCATAGCTAAATTTTTCATGATCAATTGATGTTGGAAAATCATTTGATGAATGTCATAGTTAGATTTATTTTTTTGTAAATCAAATGATTTGAAGCAATTTAAAGTTTTCCATTGATTTTTCAAAGTTATATCTCTTGATATGGAAAATATGTATTCAATTTGTATGAGTGTCTATTGTCATATTTAGAATACAAATTGAAAACTTCTTGTTTTTCAAAATCACTTGCTCACAATTCTAAATGATTCTTTGTTGGAATTTTAAATATTGTAGTGATTTGAAAAACTTTGGAAAATGTTCTAAGCTTGATTGGTTGTATTTATAGAAGCATTTCCCTTGAATTTATTTCCTTGTGCTTAATTATGATTATATCATTTGGAAGGAAATAATTTTTACAAACAATTTGCATCTTTGCTCATCTAGTTACATTCTTTATGCAAATTGATTTTGATGTCTTACATTGCTTGGTTTGATATGGTTTCATTTATTTGCATGTTTGTGCCTATCTTGGTATATTTTTTCATTAATGCAAATTGATGATTGTTTATGTGCTTTATAGTAAAATCTTTTGTTTTATTATCATTTGAGCCTAATAAGTACATATGTGATTTAATGTGCTAAGTTCATTTGGTATAAACCTCATATCCTTTTCCATTGCATTGTAAGCTTAGTACATTTGCTAAGAGTGGAGATGTTACATGATAGATTGATCCCTTTAACTTCATACCTTCTTGTGATTACATAGTTATATTTTTTTATTGATGATATGGTATGAGTTAGATCTTGAGTGTTGATTGATCCTCTCTATGCAAATGTCAAATCGTTCTATGTATGGTTGTGATATTTATTATATTTGTAGAAACCATACTAGAACTCAAATCCATCCTCTATGCCTTATAGTCATTTCTATTTGGATGGTTATGATGTTGATTCATGTGTATTATCTAAATGATGTCATTCTTATACATGTTTCAACTTCATAGTAGTGTTCTTGATCATATGAAACTCTTTGAAATCCACTCATTGTATTTCTATATGTTTAATGGATATCTTAGATGTTGAATTCATATGATTTTGACACTTTGGAAATTGCATGCATTACCAAGTAATATCCTTTTGCATTGCAATTTACCTTGTTCATCACTATGCTCTTTAGTTATATCTTTAAAAGTGATGAATATCCATTTATGATGCTTGATGGAATTTTGTGTTTGTCACATCTTTGCTATTAATCATGTTGTCATATTCAATTGGTTTCATTTGGTATAATTTTCCATTGATTTCATATCCAATTGATGTCTTATCTTGTGTATGTGATAGACCTTGTGTACATTGGATTGAACTTGATAGTAATATGTTTACATTCCATGTCACATTCCATTAGCATCATAATTTTCATGTTGTCACCTCTTTTGCTCAAATAGGTAAATCTCATGACCACCATGTTTATGTGTTCATAATATTGGTTGGTTAATTGTTGAGGTTGGCTTCATGTTTGAATTTCATTTCACTCATCTTGCACTTTAATAAGTCATATTTATTGATTGAATGAAATGATTTCAAAACTTTCGTAGCATATGATTTTCATAGTTAAATTGTTTGACGCTATGTTTAGTAAACCCCATGTCATCATGGATAGCTCTAATTTGGATTTTTCCTAGTAGTTATATTTTTAAATCCATTTTAGAGTGATTGATTTTATAGTATTATCCTTAAATCTCAATTGGTATTCTTTGTTTTTCCAAATGACTTTGTGTTAAAAAAAACTATTTAAGGGGAGCAACCCGCATGTGAATTGGCATGCAATCACTCTGCCCTTGGATGTCCACTCTTCTCATCTCTCTCCTTTCTTCTCTTCTCTCTCTAATTAAGTGTATTTTGAGAATTACTTTTGGTTATTCTGAAGGCTTGTTCTAGAAATTAGGACTAGAAGAGAGAAATATGAGAGATCTATTGTACTCATATGGAGAAATCAATGGAAAACTCTCTGAAAGTTTTTCACTATAGAGGAGTAGTTTGCTAGATTGAAGCATCTTGATGAAGTTAAGTTAGCTGTTTCTACCTTTTTATGCAATTCAATTTAATTGTTTGAATGTCTCTATATTATGCATGCTTTATCATAAGAATAAATCTGTTTTCATGTTTATGTCGAACCTCTTCTTAGAATTCTATTTATTGTACTTTGATCATATATACTTGTTTAATAGATTATGCTTAGGATTTAATCTCTTTGATAGTCTATGTTTACTTGATATATGATGCTTGGATGTTTTCAATCTTTTATAAGGTGAAGGCAGGGGTGTTCATGGACGGGGCCTAGCCTGACTTGGACCGGGCTTGGACCTTTGTTTTAATATTACAGCCGGCCTTGGACATCTTTGTTAGGCCCGTTTAATAGACGGACAGGGCTTGGACTCAATTGTAGATTGCCTAAAGCCCACCCCGACCCGATTGAAAAATAATAATAGAAAAAGATATAGGTATGTGATTCGAACAGTAATACTTTTATATGCACTGTCAAGTGTCAAGACCAAACCAACTGGGCCGCAGATGAGATCATATAATTTCACTCTCTTCTTAAATTATATTTTAATCTCGGGCTGGGCTCGGGTTCAAAATGCTTCAAGGCGGGCCGGGCTTGGGCCAGCTCCTTATAGCCCGATAAGGGCCTGGGCAAGGATTTGGACAAGCTGTTTAGAAGCGGGGACATGCCTGGATATTCCTTAGCCCGGCCCATGAACACTAGGTGAAGAAGGTTTTGGTTTTTTTAATTAAATCTGAAAACTTGTTCTCTTGATAGACAAATCATCCGGATCAGAAATATTGATTTGTTTTTTATTTGAGTTAGTTTGAGACAAAATTGTTTAATTGATTGCATAAATTGGTCAATTAACTTACTTGATGAATTCTTGATGTTCTGATCTATTATCATCATTATTGTTTTTCTACACGTTAGTTTTAATCATTGCAGATTTTTTATTCATATACAACACTTTCTAATTATTATTTAAAAAAAATTCAGATTTTTAATGAAAGTTCAAAAGTGCTCCCTGTGGGTTCGACCTTTAATTGCCATTGTCTCAACATGACAGCTGTGCACTTGCAGTTATTATTGGATTGAAATAAATCTGCATCACCTAACTCGTTTGAAATTAAATTTATAACTACGACCTTTTGGTGCTTAACTATATATGTTGGGTTAGGTTGAGGCAACGGCTTTTAAGGAAGCATGGAGGATGCTAAGGTCCAGGCCTATTTACTATAAGACCGCAAAATGAGGTTCGGCTCATCGAATAACCTGAAAAGACCCAGCCCAAAAAAGGCAGCAAAACCATATATACATGCCTAAGTTGTCTTGGCCAATAAATTGAAATTAATATTGAGATTTTAAGACATTATAAAATCTTTCTTATTTCTAAATTAATGTCATTTCTTATTCAAATAATTTCAATGCCGAGCTGAACTTAGGATGCACAATTCAGTGTTAGCTTTGTTGATTATTAAATTGAGAATTTCCTCTAAATTGTTACAAAAATTCTATAAATGGATCAAAATCCGATTATACGCAAAAATACTTTTTTGAGGATTTAACCAGAAAAATCTCCTTAGACTTGTCAAAAACCCAAACCGCCATCAACCTCTTGTATAGACCATAGGAGTCCCAAAGGCACTGTTTCCCAAAGATCTTTTTTTTTTTTTCCCTCTAAGTAGGGATATCCCTGCTCCCTTTATCTTAAAAAGGTCCCAAAACCCTTTTACCATTTTCATTCTTTTCCTCATGTTCTCTGAACAATGACTTATCGAAGAAGAGAAGCAGCAGCTATCAAGAAGAGAAGTTCAAATCCAAAACCCCCATATCTTCTCCATCCTTTTACCTTAAAAAAGTCCCAAAACCCTTTTCCATTTTCGTTATTTTCCCCATTTGCTCTAAGCGAGGACTCATTGGAGAAGAGAAGAAGCAGCTGTCAAGAAAAGAAGTCCAAATCCAAAACCCCCATATCTTCTCCATACAACGTATGTAACATGCACCCATTTTAGATAGGGCTGTAAAGTGGAAGCGGGGTTGCTGAGAGATTCGTCTGAATTCCAAAAAAAGCAAATGGGAAAAGGGAGCTTGACATTCTTTATATTGCAATGAATGATGAACGGGGATATCCCCACCCATTTACTTAGAATGAACTGCGATATATCCTCGCTCAGCACCAAAAGCAAAATGAAAAAAGAAAAAACTGGCGGGAGGACCAAACTGGTCTATACAAGAGGTTGATGGCGTTTTGTCTTTTGACAAGTCTAGGAGGATTTTTCTAGTTAAATCCTTTACTTTTTTCTGGTAAAAAAAGCGAGGGAAATGAAAAACAGACTTGATTTTTAATGAGATTCATACCTGTAAATTCAAATTAGATTCAATTATTTTCTACTTCATCATGAGTCAGCTTTGTGCCATCTAGGTACAAAAAAGAAAGGGGAAAAAGTCCAGACCATACGTCCTTTCCCTCTAATTATTGGTATGTGGTGTGTGTATTAAAGAAGGGACAATGAGAAAATTGTGATTTTGATAAAAACGAGACACATTCGGTAACATTTTTTTAGAAAACAATTGTATGCTTCCTCCTCTTTGACGCTTTCTCATCACTTTCTTTCCATGAAAATTTAATAAGATTTTGATATATATATATATATATATATATATGAGAGACGCTCCTATGAGAGTATCTCTACCTTACTATGAGAGATAAGGTAGGGGCCCTCGCATCCATATCCAATGGCAACAACTTAAATGTGAGGGCCCCACCCCTATTTCTCATATAAGGTGAGAGATGTATATATTGAAGAGTGAGCTCCACCTTGAGGGGAAGTATTGAAAAGTATTTATGCTACCTATAGTAAAGCCTCAAGATTTTCGAATGAATGGTTGGCTAAGAAAATTTAATATAGTATCAGAGTCAACTGATTGTAAGTTTGAATCCCAGGAGGAACGACTCTACTCGAAAAAAAATTCGTGTCGCAAAAAATGCGCTTTCTGGGTTCCACCTAAAGGGGAGTGTTTAAGAGTGGACTCCACTCAAGTTTGAAAATGGGCCGGTTCCGGATTGGATCCATGGCGGACCGGGACCCAAAACCATTAATGAGAAGGTGGGTCCGGACTCGTTTTGGAACCGTTAATGAGAAGATCGAACTGGAACCAGAACCGAAACCGTAAATGGGCCGGGTTCAGGTCTAGGTAGAGAATGATATAGAAAAATCCAGGTTTTAGAAGAAATTTTAGAACATTTAGGTAATATGTTAGGTCCCGGGTCAGGGTCCGGACCCATTTAAGTCATGGGTCCAAAAAAAAAAGGACCCGGACCTGGGCCCAAACTAATTTATTTATTGGGGCCTAAATAAGGACCCAAACCCGATTTTTAACAGGTCGAAACCTCCGGGTAATCAGAGAATCGGGGACCCATTTACATTCTTACACCCAAGGGGGAATATTTAAAAGTATTTCCGTTGTCACTACTAATGCCTCGAGGTTTTAGTGGCAATGGTTAGCTGAAGAAATTTAATAGAATACTATAGCGTTATATTTCTATAAAAGAAGAGGCTTTGGTTTATAAGATTCTTTTTTTAAAAGAGGGGCCACATTTCAAGCAGCTAGCCATCCGATCAAAACAATTGAACGCAAATTGTTCATTGCTTTCATATTTTTCGTTCTATTTCATTCCTTCTAATCAGGTGGCTAACATCTTTTAGAGTGAGCTTTTATAAATAGCTAATTTAACAATCTTCTGTATGAGAGCCTGCCCAACACTACTGCATATCTTAAAACCAACCTCTGATTGTTTTAATGAAAAAAATGTCATTTTTCTTGAAAGTTTTGCACAAAAACATACCTTATAGACTAGTTTTAATTACAACTCTTTCATAGAGAGAAGGTACTAATGGATGGAGCTGATCACTAGATGTAAAAAAATACAAGAGGCCGGATCTGGAAGTTGATCTACTAAAAAAAATGAGCATAATCATTATAAAGTATAAACCATTATATTTAGAACTTTGAAATTCATCATCATCATAGTCTTGTCCCAACTATGTTAGGCTTGGCTACATGAATTCTGTTCATTCATTCCTATCTATCACGAGCCAAGTCCTTAAATGCGCTGTACTTCTTCATATCCAATCTTATTAATTCCACTTATGTCTTCGGCCAACCATTTTTCCTCAACAAGCCATCAATTTGTATAATAGAAAGATTTTCCCCACCGACGCTATTGCTCTTTAGAACTTTGAAATAACACTAAAAAATTGAATTCATTAATGGCTAACATTCATCTCCATAGATTGAACGATTGGAAATGACATGTGATTGAATTAGTTCTGATAACTACTAATATCATCTACCAAAAATGACTTTCATCTACTATTTCTACCCATCCAACTTAAGGTAATGATTCTTAGTCATTCGGAAATTTTTGTTTTGTCCATCATTTTAAATTCATGGATCTAGCGGTTAAAAATGTTAAATGGTTAAAAAACGATCACAACTCTCCTTGCCAAAGCATATGTTTTTTTACCAAAAATAAAAAAAATACTAAGCATATGTGGGTCTCTTTGGTATATCTTGCATTCTAATATTTAACTCCTTTGCAATGCATTTGATGTTCCAAATTCAAAATAATAGTAACATTTTCAAAGTCTAAACAAAACTGCATTCTTAATTACAACAATAGGTTTATGTAGCCTTAATCATAGTACCTATCCACAATCCTAAAAAGCTTCTGTCGCCGGTTCTTATTGCAAATGAGGGCAATGAAACTCCAAAATCCCAAAGCATATGAAATAGTCACCAACAAATAGAAAAACATCGGATGGTCTAGGATCCCAGAGTTGTCTTCTTCTTCTCCTTTGCCATCTTGAGTTTGAGATCGATTGTTGGATGAGCAATTCCGCTGTAAAGGTTGTCCGCAAAGATCATGATTGCCGGCATAGCTACTCTCCTTGAATGTAGAAAATTGCTTCTCAAATGGGATTGCTCCTGATAGATTGTTGAAGGCAACACTGAAGGTGGAAATTGAGTGAAGTTGAACTATTTGAGGTGGAATCATACCGACTAATTTGTTATGTGAGAGATCTAAACTCTCAATATTTTCCAAATTTTTGAAGGACTCTGGGAAAGGGCCAGACAGAACATTGTGGGACAAGTTTAAGAAGTGAAGCTCTTTCAAATTTCCCATTTGAAATGGAATACTATCTATCAATTGATTCATGGACAGATCGATACCAGTAATCAAGGAAAATGGAACACCTTCATAAGTTAGCATTGTACCCTTTATAGTTAAATTAGTTTTAATTCTCGTATAGGGCTTGTCAACTGACGAGTATTTACTTGTCTCCATTATATTTTGGAACTGCGGTCCAAGTGATTTGTCAATTTGAATTGGAATTTCTTTCATCCAAGAAGAAATGTTGCCGAGGCAAGAAGGTATAGTCCCTGAAATTTTATTATATGAGAGATCCAATATATGAAGATTTTGCAATTGGCAAAGTTCTGTTGGGATAGAGCCATCAAAGAAGTTCCTGCCCAGTAGAAGTAATGCCAAATTCGGGAGAGATGGTAACCAACTCGGAATAAAACCAGAAAGGTGGTTCTCTCTCAGATCAAGAATAATCAATGAAGGACTGGTCAACATGATAGATGTGATGGTTCCGGTAAACTCATTGTTATCAAGAAGCAAGACTACCAACTCAGTCAGGTTCGAGTATTTCGAAGGAATGTCTCCCTGCAATTTATTATTTGACAGTTTTAAAAACTTCAGTGAGGTGTTGTTTCCAGTTAGTAGTTGCGGCATCTCCCCAGAAAGATTATTTTGCGATAAGTCCAATGTTATTAAATTTTGTAATTTGCTTACTGATAAGGGGATAACACCTTGTAACTCATTTGTGGACATGTTGAGAAGAACTAGATTGGGAAAAAGGGTGTCCATGTTAGAAGGAAGCTCACCAAAAATGTTATTGTCAGAGATGTCAAGTTCATAGAGCATTGATTTGTTGTGGTCAGTAGACTTAACAAATGAGCCTTCTAGAGAGTTACCTTTGAGATTCAAGTATTCGATTGTGGCATTGTATAATAACCATGAAGGAATTGTCCCTTGAAGGAAGGTATAACCCAAATTTAAAGTTTTCAACATATGTTGGGTGGAGATAAAGGATGGTATGTGATTGTTGCTACGTTTGTTTAGGATGCAATTGTTTAGCAACAAATGGTATAGTTGGAAAGTTGGAAACCACTTCGGGCACTCAGTGTCGACCTCTAATTGTGTGTTTTTTGAAAGGTCAACGTATGAAAGTTTTGAGAGGTTGGCAAAAATTGAAAAAGAAATCACACCACTAAATTGGTTTTGTGATATAGAGATGAAATCCAGCATTGTTAAGTTGCCAAAAATGGATGGGGGAATGGATCCTTTGAATTGGTTACGAGCTAGATTTAGATAACTGAGATGATGCATATTACCAAAACATGGATGTATACTGCATTCAAATGAGTTCTCTTCTATATTCAACACTTCCAGGTTCCTTAATTTGCAAAATCCTGTACAAGTAGGAATAAGAGAGAAATTAGAATGAAAACCTATCATCCTCATCATTATCACTATTTACATGTTTCTATTTTGACTGATAAGTATCAAATTATCTACAAACAATATCCCCATGGAACTCATCTTAGATATTTAGTATTACATTGTCCACAACTTAGACGAATAGGAATGGGCAAAGCTATGGTGTAATTGTCTTTCCAAGATGCATGCATATATAGTTCTTGTATTGTACATGTTACTTGCCCTTCAAACACTTCTTTTATAAATGTGCCCCAAAGCAATTGACTCAATACCCTAACATAAGCCTTCTATACATCATAAAGACCATGCCTAAATCTTATACCTTCTCTATAAAACTTCTCATTAGTCGCCCTAAAAAGGAGAAAAGCTCCTGTTGGGGGGACCTTCTTGAAATGACACCAAATTGATTTTTTAGAATATGAGAATCCTTTTGTGCGCACTATTTGATTATTTTTATCGTATAACTTATAAGCTTAATGGCACAATAGCTAGCACAACTATGAATATGATAACCCAGGGCATCTCCCGCCCAGCCCATGAGCCTTTGGCCTTGAGCCCAAGGGACACTCGATTTTAGACAGCCAAGAACTAATCCCTATGGGCACATGCAAAACCTCATATCTACATGCACCGGGTAATACCATGGGAGGTGGCCAACGGAGGTAAGTGTCGAATATTTCTCAAAATTATAATAGTCCAATAATCAAAATCTCATAATATGTAATGCATCGTTAACTTTTGCTCTCAATTTTATATTTGATCACTCTTTTTCTTTTTTTTTTTGTTCCGGGTCTTGATTAGTTACTCAATCCCTATTTTGTCTTGTGAGATCCAATAGTCTATAGGTATATCATTTGGTTCTAAGGCATTATTTCTCATCATCCAATCTAATGCATCCTTTACTTTTACCCTTGATACTTCTTTGACCACTACTTGATTTTTTATTCTAGGTCATGATTAGTTTGAATTGTGTATTTGTTCAGTAGGTCTTTTAAATATCCTATTTTCTTAATCTCTTCTTTTATGACCGGGGACATTTCATTTCCATCTTTAGTATACCTTATACGGTCAAAACCCCTTCTTGTGTTTCTTTCATTCATATCGGCCAAATTATAAATCCTCATTTCCCTTTCTTTTGTTCCAAGCTGAGCATAAGGGCATGTTTGTGTACATGTAACTTCCATGGAAAGAAGAAATTGCCACATCAGTAAATTCTATGATTTTTAAATACCTCAAAAAAGGTTTTCTGCGGAAGTTATATTTTCTTGTTTGGTGTAAAAAAAATTTCCTCGATAAATTGGTGTTAATATTGTTTAGTGCAGCTACGAATATTCCTTGTTGAAAAACTAGTATTTACTGTTTGGTGCGGCAATTTTCCTCGGAAAAATGTACACATGGCTCATGAAAAGGGTGTTTGTGACTGAGTGGGGTGGGAGGGGAGGGGGAAGAAAGAGGGTGGTCGAGCTGGTTATGGTGGCTGGTTGCAGAGGAGCCGGTGGAGGCATCAGGAGAGGGGAGGTTGAGGCGTGGCTGCTGGGACAGGGTAACCATGGTTGCAGGGGAGGCGCTGATGGCGTCGGCGATGGTTGCAGGGAGGTTTAATCGATGATTGCAGGATTTCTACAGCGTGTCCAAAGCAAGAAGAGGGTGGAGAGAGAGAGAGAGAGAGAGAGAGAGAGAGGGTTACCTGCAAAAGCGGGCAAAAGCTGGGTGTCGTTGGAGCGTTGTTGCTTTGTCTTGTCGTTGAAGAAGAGATAATGGACGCTAGGGCTTTGCATTAGAAATGGGATGGAAATGGAGTTTATAGAGGAGGGGTCAATTTTTTGAGGAAATAGACTTCCCAAGTCTATTTCAAGGGTAAGGAATGAAAAAGTTGACATGGTAAAAAAAATAATTCTGTGGAAAACTACCACCCCAAACGCATGAAAAGAGGGTTTTTTTTTTTTTTTTTTGTTGTGTAGAAAACTACCTCTTTTCCATAGAAATGGGGTACACAAGCATGGCCTAAACGTTATGAAGTCTTTGCATTTGACATTTCAAAATGTTTTTACTTTTCTTTTCTTGGGAACAATCTTATCTACTTGATTCGTATCTTCGTCACCTGTACCAAGCAACATGCATAAATACTATTCCTTATTACCATGGACTCGCTAAGTACCTCTGTTTGCAACATAATTAATATAACCTGCAATTCAATTCCACTGTACATTCAAATTCAAATCAGAATTCATGTCTTGCCTCGTCACCTTTTCTCTTATTGCAGTTTCTGCTTTACCTGTCAACCTATACATTTTTTTTTATTTCAATTTTTCTTTTCTCTTTTTCAATTTTTTGTTGAGTACTTTACTTTTAACAATAATACACATAATAAAAAAGCATATGCCGCGTTTTTGCCATGTTAGGTTCTCTCCAAAGACCACTAACAACCCACACAGACAGATGGATCCTTGTCCAGGCCTAATTAAAAGAAATTTGTAAGTACCCTCTATTGTTCGCTCTTAAAGGACACAAGGATTTCCTAAGGGCCTGTTTGGATAAATAAGGAGTGGAGTAAAATGAAGTGAATTTCATATGTGAAGTGGAGTGAAGAGAAGTAGGTTAAAATTAAAGTAGAGTACTTCACTTCACTCCATTTGGATGCTTATTTTGAAATTAAGTTTTGGAGTAGAATCAACTTTTACTCAAAAAAATTGAAGTATTTTGAGTTGAAGTGAAATGGAGTACATGTGGCTTCACAATATTACTTCATCTATTGGGCCAGACTCATCCAAACAAGGTAGAGTTGAAATTTTAGACTGTTATGGCCCATTTAACTTCACTCTACTCTATTTTTTTGCTATCCAAACAGGCCCTAAAGGACACAAAGATCAAAGCTTATAACAAAGACGAGGATAGGTCTTCAATGATATTTCACCTTGCCATGTTATCTTTTGCTTTTAATACAATTTACCATAAAGCAAAAAAAAAAAAGTGTTGTTCTTTTGCCAAGACAATATCCTCCACGAACTCTATTATATCTCCTTTCAACTTTGGTTTCTAAAGACATAGTTCATTCTCTCTCCTCATTTTGATGTCATAATAATCAACTCATGCTCTTATCTGTCTAAGTCCTGGTTCCTTTATATTGAACCTTCTTAACCCATGTTTACCTCTTACCTGCCCCTTTACACTTCCTCATTTGACGCTCAGTGGAGTTTCCTAGAGTTTGTTGTGTTCATGGTTGGATGTACTTAGACTCCTTGGAAAGGTTTAAAAAAGAAAAGAACAGGAAAAGTAACAAAAACATCCAAACAGTTATACCTAGACACAGAAAATATAGCAGACTACCAATCAAAGTCATTCTACTCCTATTGCCATGGTTGGAAGTGGAAAGAAAAAAATATTTTAAAAAAAAGGTTAATTAATACTATTGAACCAAAGTAAAATACTACATAAAAGTAAGTTGTAATAATAGCGTAAATTTTTAATACAACTAAGGCTACATACGTATTATTCTACCAACTATTGTATTGAAATACAAATCTATCACAATACCATCACCAACAAACATGCGTGTAAATTATCAATAAATAACTGAGAAAAAAAATGTATAACACAAATTTGAAATAAAGACACTAAAAAGATCAAGGCCTTTTCCAAGCATATATCAATGATCTCATACCTAACATCACCTTAGTACTAACTATTAGAGCTAGAAAACATCATCCTCTTCCCTTTCTTAATACAATTACCCTTTATACAAAAAAAATAAAAAATAAAAAAAAATCACCTTAGTAAACCAAATCCTAGAAAATTTACGGCCCCATCTCTTGGATTTGGCTCAAAACGTCAATTGGGCCTTGATGACTGGTTTACTTGGTGCCAAGTCTATTAGAGCTAGTTCTTTATATATACTATCTAGGGTTATTCTTTGTAAGAAACAGAGAGAAAGCAAGCAAGGGAAACAAGAGAGCATTGTATGGGGAAAGGCTGTGAGAGCAAGATTGAGACCTATTGGGGGAGAGAGTAGGCTAAGTGTTAAAGGAACTGAATCCTTGTAACGAGTTGCTCTGCATAGTGAAATTGAGCGGAACACTCATAGCCCCGTGGACGTCGGCAATTGCCGAACCACGTGAATCTCGTGTTTGTGTGCTTATGATTGATTGTGCGTGATTTGCCCTAGCTATTTTTCTAACAATTAGTATTAGAGCTTAGTGGGTTGGGTGTTTGAGTCACGGGACACACATTTTGCAAGTTGCAAAGCAGGAGTCACGAGTCGCTTCTGAGCGGTCATAATTGTGACCGAGCCCTCACCGTAAAACCATTGTTGTGCTCTTTCCCATCACCAATCGGTTTTGGGATAAGTGGTAGCTCAATCTGATTTAAGATCCTAAAGTGGTATCAGAGCGAGTTTAGAATTTTCCTAGCACTAGGGCTTTTATCATGTGATCAACGGTGAAGATCGTCTCATGATTGCCGACCGCAGTGGAGAGAACAGAGGGTTCTCGGTTTGGACTCGGACTCACCGCAGGCTGCCAGTCCTCTTGCAGAACTAGGTTCTATTACAGAACCAAATCGAAGAAGAGGATCTAATTAGTTTTCCTCTGCAAAACAGGGGAGAAGAAGGGGATTCGCGCTAGCACCCTTGAGGTTGCCGAATCCCAGCCGTTCATCGTCGCCGGAACCAAAAAAGAGGATCGATGCCCGTTTCCTCCCTACAATCGTTGTCGGCAACAATTTGACTCCTGTCATGCAGAAGGTGGGCCACGCAGATCGCCGCTGATTTTGTGCGCATCACGTCACCAGGCCGCAAGTCGCTGGAAATCAGCTCGCACAACCGCAGATCTCCGACCGTTCACCAATGCTGAAGAAGTAGAATAGAAGCAGCAAGATGCTGCATCCCGACATTTGTTGCAGAAACAGGCTCTGTTACAGAACCAGATCGAAAGAAGAAGGAAGACAAGACCCAATTAGGTCAGTATCCAGGCTAGGGTCAAGTTCGGTTCAGTTTTGACCCGTTCGTAGCAGGAAGCCCAATTCAACATTAACCAGTAGCGAGCCATGGCCGACGTCATCCTAACTCCAGCAGTACAGTCAAATAGCAGTTTGACCAGATTAACGGTCAGATTTCAATCTCAATTTTTGGAGCCATCTGGACTTCGATTTGCGCTCTGGTTCTTCCTACGGACTCGCTCGACAAGATCTACAAAGTTAACAGAGCAGATTGATAGTTTGAAGGGCTGAAAGAGGGGCAGATTTCAGACACAATGGCAACCAAGGCTACAACATCAGGTATCAAATTTTAAATTCAGAAATTTGATGGCAAAATTAATTTTGGCTTGTGGCAAAGGAGAATGAAAAATATTTTGATTCAACAAGGAATCAAAGTAGCATTGCTTGGAAAGGAAAATAGGCCTGAAAAGATAGTTGCTAATGAGTGGGCAGATATCGATGAAAGAGCAATGAGCTCTATTGAGCAGTACCTTTCTGACGAAGTTATGTTCAATGTCATGGAAGAGGAATCTGCAAAAGACCTATGGGAATAGCTCGAGAAGCTATACATGGGAAAGAATTCGACAAACATGCTACATTTGAAGAAACAGTTGTATGGGTTGAAGATGGAGGAAGGATGTAATCTAATGGAGCACATAAACCCTTTCAATAGGATGATTAGTGACTTGTTGAGGCTGGATGTGAAATTCAATGATGAAGACAGGTCCCTGCTATTGTTGAATTCTCTCTCTGACCCATATGAGCATTTTGTGACTACCCTGCTACATGGAAAGGAGACACTTAATTTTGACGATGTTACTCAAGACATCATCTCCAATGCTGCCATAAGAAAGCCTAGCAAAGGTTATTCACATGCAGAGTGGCTCCTAGTAAAGGAAGGCTCGCATAATCGTGGCAGGTCCAACGACATGGGTAGGTCAAGAAGAAACAACTTCAGATCAAAGTCCAAAAGTAAGAAATATTCAGAATGCTTTCATTGCTGGAAGAAAGGGCACTAGAAAAAAGATTGTCAGCATTACAAGGTGAGCACAGATGGGAAGAACAAAGTTGTGGACAAATCAGAAAGCAGTGACTCCACCAGCATTGCCTCAGAAAAGGAAGTGGAACTCCTATCGGCCTCGGAAGGTAACCATATATCTGATGTACGGTTACCAGTTGTTCATATCATGTGTCCTAATTGTGACTGGTTTGATACTTATGAGCCATGTGATGGTCGTAGTGTTCTGATGGGTAATGATGCTGCATGTAGAACCATTGGAATGAAAACCATAAAGATCAGAATGGCAGATGGAGTTGTTAGAACCTTGGGAGGTGTGAGACATGTTCCCGCACTTAAGAAGAATTTGATATCTTTATGCACACTTGAATCCAAAGGATGTTCATTCAGTGCAAAGGATGGTTTGCTTAAAGTGAGCAAAGGAGTTCTGGTATTAATGAAAGGTACTAGAGTGGAAAACAACCTTTACAAATTGATAGGAAACACAACTGTAGGTGGAGCGGCAGTCTCCACGGAAGACAAAAACAGCAATGATGAGTCTCAATTATGGCATATGCGGCTAGGGCATATGAGTGAGAAGGGCATATTAGAACTTCATAAAAAACATTTCTTAAAGGGTGTGAAAACATGCAAGCTAGATTTTTGCAAGGTCTGTGTTTATGGTAAGCAGACGAAAGTGTCTTTCAAAATTGCAGGTAATGATTGTAGAAGTAAAGGCATTATGGATTATATTCACTCAGATATGTGGGGACCATCCCCGGTTAAGTCAAAAAGTGGATTCTGAGAATACTTGAAAGGCACCAAAAACTTGGAAATACTGTTTGAAAGAAAAGATGGGTTAGAAAGTGTAGTGGGGTATGTAGATTCTGATTTTACAGGGGATCTGGACAAAAGAAGATCCACCACAGGCTATGTTTACACACTAGCAAGTGGACCGATAAGCTGGAGATCGGTGCTTCAGTCTACAACCGCATTATCCACTACAGAGGCAGAATACATGACACTTACAGAGACTTCTAAGGAAGCAATATGGTTGAGAGGTTTGGTAAATGAAATCGAGATTAAGCAAGAATCAATCTTGATACACTGGGACAGTCAAAGCGCCATATGTTTGGCAAAGAATCAGGTATATCATGCCAAGACAAAGCACATTGCCCTTATGTATCACATGATTCAAGATTGGGTTACTACAAGTGAGATCTCCTTTGAGAAGATTCACACAGATGAGAATGCAGCTAATATGCTCACCAAGCCAATCACTAAGGGTGTACACGGATCGGATTGATTCAAATTGGGCCAAATCCGTCACCAATTCGTTGCCTACGGTTTGACGGATTTGGAATCTGTCACGAATCCGTGGTTGTTAGAATCCGATCCGATCCGATCCGTGGAGGACCGGATTGGATTGGATTAATCCGTTCAATCAATTCAATCTAATATTAAATATGTTGTAAAAAATCACATTTTGACCCCTTAAATTTTTTTTCTTATTTTAAATTTAGACAACTTAATTTATATTTAGACCCCTTATATTTTTTTATTTATATTTAATGTCAACGGATCGGATCAGATTGAATCCACGGATTGAGTGTAAAATCCGCCACCAACCCGTTGCTAACGGATTACAAAATCTTCAATCCGTCACCAATCTGTTTACCTTAAGATTGGATAAAAATCTGCGGATCAGATCGGATTTATGGATCGACGGATTTTTTGTGCACCCCTACCGATCACTACGGAGAAGTTTTGGCATTGCCTGGACTTGCTCAATTTTTCCTCTTGTTAGAGATTGAAGGTGCACCTCATTTTCGGTGAGGTTCTCATATGGTGGGAGGGCTTTCCCACACGGTACATGTGTTATAAACACAACACAACAATTTTTCTAAAGGGTCGAACATTTTTCGTCAAGGTGGAGACTGTTAGATTTGGCTCAAAAGGTCCATTGGGCCCTGATGAGTGGTTTGCTTGGAGCCCAAGTCTATTAGTGCTAATTCTTTATATATACTCTCTAGGGTTATTCTTTGTAAGAAACAGAGAGAAATCAAGCAAGGGAAACAAGAGAGCATTGTAAGGGGAGAGGCTGTGATAGCAAGATTGAGACCTATTGGGGGAGAGAGTAGGCTAAGTGTTAGAGGAACTGAATCCATATAACGAGTTGCCCAATTTCCTACGTAGTGAAATTGAGCGGAATGCCCGTAGCCCTGTGGGTGTAGGCAATTGTCAAACTACGTAAATCTCATGTTTGTGTGCTTGTGATTGATTGTGAGTGATTTGTCCTAATTAATTTCCTAACACCATCTACCTCTTCACCTTAACTCCCTCACTCCACGCTTTTAAATTTACTCTAGTTACTGCCTACATAAAAAATTAGCAAATGGCCACCCTTAACAATGAAAGGAATATAGGTATCACAAAAATAAATAAATAAATAAAAGGAATTATGCTTTGCGTCCTTTTATTTTGTTTTTTAAGATGAAAATATTGGCTAGTTATCATTGCTTATCCATTACATATGGGGTCCATGGTGTGATGACCCAAGTTGGTACTTATTATTTCTCTTGAAAGCTGAATGTTGGTTGCAAAAAAAACCTTAAAAAAATCCTCAATTCTGACGTTAGGAGAAGCCACATCAGCTTATTGGGGCCCATTTGTAGATGTGTCCCTTCAAAAACACATAATATGTGCCTTTTTAATAAAAGGTGTCTCTTGAGCTAAATATGTGTCTCTTGGGCCCATTTGTGTGGACGTAACCCAATTCAAAGGGATGCTTTCCAACTTTATAAATTAAGGTTATTTTTAAAGTTTTTATATAGTATTCAAAATGAATCCTTTATTTATGTATGATGATGTGGATTAAGCTATGAAAGGTTTGGTTTTCATAATTTTTTGGTTGATTTGAATTTTTTAATTAGTTTGTTATAAATAGATTTATATGAATGGAATATTAGTTTTAATATATTATTCAGGACTTAACTTGTGCGATGCACAGGGGCTTCATGCTAGTAATTTATTACAAGAAAAAGCAATGTCCCATTATCCTTGAACTATGCGAAAGAGTAACAATTCTAATAAGATGTCCTTTATCAAGAAAAAGCAATATCCCCAATTGGTACTTATCATTTATCTATCACACAATCTTTCGTATAGCTGGGATGGATCCCTAGTTATTCTCTCTCCGCACATGTGGGTGCTCTTCCCTATGTGTGGGTGTCCTCTCCCAAGTGTGCAGGTGCTCTCATGGGGTCTCATTTTATCTTGACTTGTGTAGGGCTCTCCTAAGCTGCAGCTTAGCTTATCCTAAGCTGAAATAGTGAATGGTGAATATTATAGCTATGGGTCCTTAGGACTGCAAAAGAATTACAATCAGTTGATGGAATTTGAGTATGCAACTCAATGCGTTTAAAAGCAAAGTGCAAGGTGTAAACATTAGAGCTGAAAATGTCCCCATTAACACACCTTTAACTTTGCTTTTGCTTGCATCCCAGGATGTGATATGTTAATGAGTATAAAAAAATATGTATGCATAAAGTGGCTAGCTCTCCTAAACTCAAGCTTAGGATAAGGTAAGTTTAAGTGTGTGGTGGGGCCCACTTGGGGACCCTCATGAAGATGAGGATGGGGGGAATTTCAAGGCCTCCCTATAATCCTCCTCTTTGCAAAAAATTAAATCCAACTGTGATTTCTATCATATTCATATGAGCCCAAAAGTTTAATGGTCAATAACCCATTTGGATCGATACATAGTCAATCCAACGGTCCAGTAAATTCGGATTTGACCGAAAGTTGGTGGACAAGTGCAATTTAGGGGGGTCATGTGTTTGGTCCATTTGGATGAACCAAAGGTGAGCCCCACAAGCAGGAGCTTATAATATTTTATCCTAAGCTTATGCTTAGGAGAGCCTTTGCTCACGCATAAATATTACAAATGTAAATAGTTGAATACAAATGACCCCTAAATGTGCTGGTTTTGTCTAATTTGTTTTGAGCTCATCACAGGATGTATGTATAAGTTACCACAACAATATGATACTTTGATAACAAATGATTAATGCCTGTCATACTTTTGATTTGCTACTTTAATGACAACAAGGACCATAATATTATATACTATTGAGTTTTCTTCCCTTTATTTAATAAAAGATTATTAATACAAGTCTTTAGAAAAAAGGACCATAATAGGGTGTACAAGAATGACCATGACTTACTGAGTTACTATTTCCCATATGTAGTAAGCTGGTTGGGACCTCATTGATACATGTCGTTCAGTGGGAGAAGGGCAGATCTAAAGATCTCTTTGGACAACAGGAGCAAAAATAAAAATTAACTCCACCGGATTATCCTAGTCCTTGATTTAATATCATTAAAATATAAGGGCATATTAACCGTAGATTCTTTTAAAATTCAATCCAATGGTGAGTGAAGATTCGATGAGCGTAAGCATCAAAGGGGCTACCTTGCTCGAAGGTGGGCGTAAATGGGCCCCATAGAGATGGACTGCACATGCAGTCCGCTCGTGCGAGAACATTCTCCCCTTTTATCCTAGTATATTAAATCTTAAAAAATATTTCAATTGCGTGTACTTTTTCTATCTTTCACCATTCACTCTCCATCCCTTCCGTACCACTAGATGAGATTCTCTTTCCTCTAGATTCTAAATTAATTTTGCCTACATCTAATTGAGCTTCTCTAAATTTGCATTAAAGGAGCTTTTAAACAATGGTTATTGAAAAGTTGAAGAGTGAAGGCTAAATTGAAAATTCTGGTGGATCCCGCCAACTTCTTAAGACTGTTATAATTGAGGTGAAGGCCATGTAGATATTTTCCTATTAATCCTTCATTGTTCAAAAAAAAAAAAAAAACATTACTACGAAAAGCGTACAAGAGTAAAGTTATTTTAGCCCAAGATGAACTTTTGTGGCTTGTTGAACCATTGAGGCCTGAGAGAATACCTGCACAGTCAATGAAGTCAAGTTTGATTCCAAGGAGAAATGCCATCATCCGTCAATTGATTCCACCCAAGACTCAGTATCCGCAATTGCTTCAGTCCTGTGACATCATAAAAAACAAATCATGTTTATCACCTTGAAGTGGGCCCTGCCATTCAACTGGTGGTCCATAAATTCAGATAGGGCCACATCCTAAAATTATCCTCGACCTGGGAACTTTTGCAATATAATTCAGTGACAGAAGACACATGGTCTTAATAACTACAGATCTATGATGGAGATTTTGCCGCAGAGCAAACCGGTAATGATGCAAAATAAAAAAACCAATGGTAATCTTCACGTGAAACATGTCTGAATGTGGCAGGTTTCCATGGCATTTGAATTCTCAAAACGAGGATCCACGGTGGGCCTTCTGATGGGCAACCGCAATCATACTTGTGCCATGAGTAAACTGTCTTTCTACTGATATGTAGGATTGTGAATATCTACTGTTAAAAGATCGAGAGTTACTCTTGCTGTGCTATTGGGTGCAGCGCAGCACATTTTCTCAGTTTGGACGTATCAAATGATGTGGCCCAATAACAACAGGAAATGAGCCTAGTCTTATAATAAAATGAAAGGCCAAGTAGATGGTTTGCTGTTACTTGACGCATTTAATACAAAGGGCATGCCGTAATATCTTGTTAATTGCAAAGTTGGGTCTCTTCAGGCCCCATAACATTGGTCCAAGCTGCGCCGTGTGGACTAACGTTTTAGAAACAAGGTCGGCCTTTGGAACAGATGAAGGATAAGGTTCAGTGATCAAATAGGTAGTTAATTCCGACCAAAGCATGAAATTAGCATGAAACCATAATTATCGAATTCATAGATTTTTAATTAAAACATGCATATTAGAAGTAAAGATATAATACACTTCAATAAACGTTCAAAAAATGACATAATACACTTTAATAATTTCCTACTAATAAATTAGATTTTAAAGTCTTAAGAACATGACGACGACGACGATGGATTATTCACCCTCTTGTTAAAGTCTTGTAACAATAGTTTTTTACTCTTTATTTTCAAAACTCGATTGGGTGAAAGTATTTTGGTTTTACTATTATAAAGATCATAAATTGAAGTAAATAAGAGATAAAGTCTTATTAGTAAAAATCCAAAACTCCCAAATTTTGTTTTCTAATTCCTCCAGTAAAACCCAAATTCCGATGGCCAAAAAGGCCATTTTGGTTTCACTACAAAATTCTGCGTTTTTTCAAAAAAAATAAAAATAAATCATCAAATGCAAATTAGGACGCACCTGATTGGCCATATTAGCACCTTATTGTGAATTCAAATAAAAGATGAATGTTATGGGCTTATACCTGATACTGAACTGCTGAAAAGGCCACTAAGATTGTTCCGGAACAAGTAGAGTTCCTCAAGTAAGGAAAAGTTTCCCATACACATCGGAAGACTACTGAGATGGTTGTCAGATAGATGTAGAAACTCCAAAGCCCTCAATCCACATAAACCTACAATATGAAATAAACATCACAAGAGCAAAGACAATCATAAAATGAGATGGTTATGCAAGTCACATGAGTTTTTTTTTTTTAAATAGTTTGTACTTTTATAGGATGTTCTAGATCATTTCATTATTGAGTTATGATTTGAATTCATGGCAATGGTGGAAATATCATTTTGAGGATAACAATGTATATGGTGTAGAGCAAATATGAAGCATGCAGATTTTCTAAATGATTTTTATTTTTCTTTGAAAAGTAAGCTAAGCCCAAAATCTAGCTACCCGACCTACAACTCAATTTCATTATCCATTTCAATTTAAATCTTAATTTCATTGTTCATCTGAATTCAAATCTTAATTTCATTGTCCATTTGGCTACTCGACCATGCCTGCTTAAAATGCAATTCGGATATGCTCTGTAAGGTTCACTCTTAAAGGCTAAAATGTATTTTTTTTATCTTTCTTCATGAAATATATATGTATTAGCTAATGCAAGATCAAAGCTTGCAACAAAGTTGATGATGGTTTCTTTATTGTTGTTCCTTTGCCGAAGCAATATTTGCCATAAGCTTTTATGATATCCATCGCTTGCCTTCCTTATAAGTAAAAAAGGGCGCCGCTAAAAGTAAAAAAGGGCGTCGCTGTATGTATGGCCGCCGGTAAAAGTAGAAGCTTTTTAAAAAATTTACTGCTTTTACCGGCGGTCAGGCGGCCGCCGGTAAAAGCAGTTTTTTTTTTTTTTTTTTTTTTTTTTTTTTTTTTTGGTGCTACAAATATTAGCCACATCCACAATAGCACGCCTTTCATGTATTGGTACTCTTTTTGAGGCTTAACAATCTAATATTAGCCACATCCATCATACACCTCTTCCAATCATTACTCATACTCAAATAGAAAAATCTAAAACCATCAAGTCCATATCAACCAAATGCAATCTAAATCCCACTTATCAAAATAAAATAAAAGTAAGTGCAGAAACTGAGAGGATGTCAAAAGAGGCTCACTTTATTGTCTCATATCCACTCCATCAAACACAAAACAGTTTTCAACCTGAGATTGCCTAGTCTTGCAATCTAAACAAAATACAGAAGGGCTAAACAACATTTGAGTTGGTTGGGAACGGACTGAACCCAGTTTGCATCAACGTCTTGGTGACTGTAAGGAACTCAATGTCCAGACCAGTTTCTTCCTTCACCTCTCTCACCCCACACTCTTCAAAGCTCTCACCTACAACAAATACATGCAACATAATAAACAAACACAACAACAACAAGAGAGAGAGAGAGCTTCTTAAATCTCCACCACTAACTAATAAAAATTGTTTATGCAGACAAGAGACAGATAGAGAGAGCATAAGAGCATGTTGACTGACCAAATTCGTGGTGGCCTCCTGGAAGGCTTTGTTCAAATGTCTAGGCTCCAGACTATCCAATCCTCCTAAAGATCCAATCCTCCTAAAGGTAAAGGGGGGAAACAAAAGAATGAACGAATGAAAGAAAGAACAAAAGAAACCCATCTCAACTAGCAATAGTTTCAGAGAAACCAATATCCAGATGTGTAATCACATAAATAGACCTACAACTTATGATTTTTTTTTTTATCGACTTTCCAATAGACAACATCTTCTATTTAAAAATAAAAGATAAAGGTATCTGTTGTATTTGTTCTTTCTCTGCTGTTCAAATCTTTCTATTTTTTGACAACTGCTTTGATATGCAGATTCTCCAAGGAAGTAAACACTGTTCATCAACTTCAAGTCAGTCTTATTGACGATGTCCTAGTGATGCTTTTATGGCATGATTACCTCTCACTAGTAAGCTCAAAGAATCAGGTTCGACGTTTATCTGAAGACTCAAATGGACCACTTGAGGTTGATGTTCAACCCTCAGTTGAAGGACAGATTGAAACACTGAATAAAAAGTATCCACAAACCTATATCCATGACCTAGCAAAGTGTACCGTTGAGATTCTATCAGACATTTCTACCAAGGAATGTGGTTTGCTCAGTGCCTTTAGTACATCATTCCAGAAGGACTGCCTGGATATGCTTCACCGAGCAGATACCTCACAGAAATCTTCTGGTTATACAGAAGAGATTGTAAACTTCTTATTTTTAGTGGAGAAGCATTCAGTACAGAAAGGGGAAAGTTGGCCTCTGGTTTATTTAGCACAGCCAATGTTGGAAACCTTTTTTCCATTGATCAAATCTATGGTAAGTGAAAATCTTTTTATGTTTTTGGTTCCATCTGAGTATCATCTCCAAATCTTGGTATACTACTATTTACCAGTGGCTGCAATCTTCTGCATGTGTTACTTATGAGTAAATTTTCACCCTTAGATTGGATTTATTTGTCCAAATTGAAACTAAGGAACGACAACCTACATTGCTTCTGAATAGAAGAAGAGTCTGCACCACTTCCCAGTGCCCATACCGACATGCATGCATCAAAGCAGTCTTCAATGCAAAAGAAAACCACAATGATTAGATCCAAGAAAACCACAATTATTTCAGCACTCACATCAGAAATGAGAAAACCCAAAATTCACATCAGCCCCATTTTCAAGCAACAGCATAACAATCTGCAGAAAACAAAGAGAATAAGAAGAGCAAGAAAACAAAAAAAGAAACACTAAGAAAATCTTCAATGGGGAAATGGTAGTAGATAATGAGAATAAAAAACCTCATTGTGTCCTTTGGAGGCAGCAAAATGGAGAGGAGAATTGAGACCACCAAATGTAGAATAACTTGCCAGGCAAGGATTGAATTCCAGAAGCATCCGAGCTTCTATCAAATCTCCATCTCTCGCCGCCGACACCAACCGCTCCCCCGACGCCGAGCACCCAAACGAATTACCCATCTCAAAAAACCCAAATCCCCAATTCTAAAACCCTTCCTCCTCTACTCTCTCTCTTCAATCAAAAAATATCTAAAACCCTGCCACTTTCTTCTACAATGCTGACACATGAAGTAAATGAAGCATCTTATAAAGGAAAGGGAAATGGACATACACATGAAGTAAACTTGTGCCTTTTGTCTACCTCAGACCATGCACGTGTACTTGCAGAAATGCCTATATAAGTACACTTTGACACACTAAACACAACAAGAAACTAGAGTTCTTTCTAGAGTATGATGACTGGTTATATCAAAATTATGTTAAAGAAGTATGAAGAGGCAATTAAAACTTTGAGAACGTGTACGGCACAAAACTGAGTTCTCAATTGGAGCTGAATTGCACCAAAGGTCCACTTTAAAGAAGCAATTTGACAGCAAATATCCAATATAAAGTTCTTTGGTGCATGCTGTCTGCAAATGACATAGTACTCATTAGCCGGATTAGAAAGCATGTAAATGATATGCCAAAACTTTAAAGAAAGTATTTTCTAATCAAACAGTTGAAACTCAGCAGATCAAATACATAATAAAATTATATAGATTAGTTGGTTACAAAAGAAAATAACCAGGTTTCATATATTAGTGTCTAAGTTGGATATTGCAGATAGGCTCAGGGGATGGTGGGCAAAGTAGATAGAAACTAGTGAAGTGTTGTGAGATCATTGTGTGACACTTGACTAAAAAGGGCATTCTTGTAAGGCAACAGTCAAACCTAGTTCATTCTTTGGAGCTAAATGTTGGACTGCAAGACAGAAATAAGCTAAATCGCATCTGCTTAGCTATGTATTCTAAGAAGAGCATATAGGGTTAGAGGGAAAAATGATAAATTTATGAATTAGTTCTAAGTAGAAGTTGAGAAAAAGATTAATTTATGAATTAGTCAATAAGTAGAAGTTAGGAAAATTAAAGAAAATTTCTTTCTTAATGGATTACTGGGTGTTTGGATAATATCAAGGTTTATGCATCCTGGAAGTGACAGAACCACATAGCTGTAGCCAAAACTGAAGTGTTGTACATTTTATTTGCAATACTTATGTATATGATTTTGATTGTTACTTTATGGATCATCTATATGGTATCTTTTCAATGTTACATAGTTGATAAATGACAATTTCATTTTTTTTTAATCATCAAATTTGTTGATGTGCATTTGAGTATTGCAAAAAAAGAGACAGGGTTGTCACACTTCACAGCCCCTACCTTGCAAACTGCCATGGTTTAATCATCTCTCCTTTTGCATTATCATTCAAAATAAAGAGGAGAAAATAATTAAATGTTAAAGCTATCTTCCACTTTTCCCTCCAATTTCCCAAAGTATCATTGTTGATCATTAAATAATAATGAAAAAGCAGCTCTCTTTCTCAAATCTAATATGTATAATTGAACAATAAAGAAAAACCGATATGCGATTTGACATCGGACTCATTTTGGGTTTTTGTAGGTTTGTGAGGGCAACTGGGAGAAGAATGAGAAGATGGGGTTTGGGTTCTGATTATTGTGGGGAGTTCTTGGGTGGTATGAGGAAAATGTAAGGTGAGCTTTGGATGGTGGTTTTTAATGTTCTGTCATGGGTGCTTTGGATCCTCTTAGGAGCTGAATCATATAAAAGAAACATCATCATCAAAAGCACCATGTGGGTTGGTTGGCTTGATTTGCGCCATTGACAGGAGAATAATAGGCTGGAATGCAGCTCCCTAGTATAATGTATATGAGCTGGTGTGCACTCTCTTTTTGGCCACAGCTGTTACTGGCCAGTTTTTCTAAAAGGTTCTTTCCCCTTTTCCCTTCATGCATTTCAACTTGTAAGTTGTAACCCAAAGTAGATGATGAGTCCTTGAAGAGATCCATCACCTGTTTAAAGAATGAAGAGATAGGAGCAGACCAGAAAAGCCATTGGATAGGACTAGGACTGTTTCAAACTTAAAAGCAATTTGAACATCTGGACAGGTACCTGTTGGCCACTTGGCCTACAGAACTACAAATTCAGGTCAATACCTGCTGGTAAGGAAAATTCTAAATTACTGCTTGGGGAAAAGGGAAGTCAGGAGGTGGGACCAAATTAGTTAACTTGCTTGGGCTCCTATTGGTGCACGCAATGGAAAATCTATACAGTTTGCTGTGGAGTTACGTTCTTAATGGTATATATTTACTGTTAGAAGCATCCAGTGCCTACTTTCAGTGATCCAGACCACACATCTAGTGGGCTCCACTTTGGATGGGCATTGCTGTAAAGAGTCTCCACTCCAACGGCTGTGCAATCTGGCAACTGGCTTCCAAATGGATGATTAGAAGGTAAAAAAGAAACCTGGTAGTCTATATTCAACTGTTGAAAGAATACCAAACTCCAGTGATTGAAATTGTTCATTGTTTTTTTTTCTTTTGCTTAAAGGTCAATATTATGTATTAAGTAGAAAAGCAGAGCTTACAAAAGAGATGCTCCCAGAACAGGGAGAAAACCCAAAAAGGAGGCTAAAACGGCCCTATCCACAAGACAAAACATGTCAAACCAAAAGAAAGAAAAACCAGAACCATATCTGTTAATCTCACTTAAACAACAATCAGAAGATCCTTTCAGAGACTAATCCCACTTACAATACAACAATAATATCTAAAACCCTAGTAAGGAAGAAAATGCAGAAAAACCAGAACCATATGTATTAATCTCACTTAAACAACAATCAGAATATCATTTCAGAGGCTAATCTAACATACAATACAACAACTAGATCTAAAACCCTAGTAAGGAAGAAAACAGAAAAATGTGAGAAGGAAAAACCTAATCACATTCATTAATCTCACCAAAATCATGATCAGCACAACATACGCTGACCAATCTCACTTACACTGCAACAATAAGATCTAAAACCCTAGAAACAAAGAAAATGCAGAAAAACAATTGAGCTAAACTTCCAAAAAAACCCCCCAATCGCAAATGTATGAAGCAAAATTCAAAGACTCAGTTCGGATTAAGCAACCAAAACTCAATAAAACACAAACCAACTGAGGAAAACCGGAATCTAATCCCGAAAAACTAACTGAAAAACGGGAACAAAACAAACAAAGAAGAAGAAGAAAACATCACTAGACGGAATACATAAACAAAATGAAGAAGATCAAACCACAAAACCTTCGAAAACTCAACAGATCTAAGCAGAAACGAATGGAATGGTGATAGATTGAGAAAGAGAGAAGAAACAACGAAATGGTAAATGATCTAAGCAGAACCTGATGTCTCACCAGCTACGAACGAAGATCCCTAAATGTTAGGGTTTCGTCTTCTTTTCTTTGCTTCTGGAAGAGAAGGGACTGAGCGCTGCAGAGATCCTAGGATCTGGTGATGCGTGAGCAGGGAGAGAGCGCGCGAGAGAGGGATCGATGAGGGAGATTTGAGGTTTCGGCGTCGCCGAGATTTGAGGGAGAGAGTTTGTGAGCAGGGAGAGAGCCTGTGAGCAGAGAGAGCGAGAGAGGGAACGTTGAGTGAGAGAATCGTTAAAAGGGCTTGTATATTTTTTAGCGTTATACCCTCACATTTAAGTGGCCGCCAGTGAAATTTTGACGGTAAATGAACATTTTCTTGTAGTGTTACATGACAACTAAAGTCTCATCTAGTTACTATACTTTTTTCCTTCGTGATGCAACTTTCACACTTAATCCTCAATGAGGTGCATATGCGTTAATTATGTTTAAAAGCTTAATATCTAGTACAATCTTGACCATTATAACCCTAGCATTCAACCATTTTACCTCTAGTATCTTCTCCTTTATGTGACTAACTACAATATTTACCTTATTAGAAAACTTTAAATCCTTCCCAGTGTCTCTAAGCAGTCTCTCTCTCTCTCTCTCTCTCTCCCTCCCTCTCTCTCTCCCTCCTTTCAGTGTAGTTTCACTAAAAAATGTTTAGCTTATTCACTTCATTTTCGTTATATTAATCAATTCCATGCTCTTATCTATCAAAGAGCAGGCTTCTTTATATCCAACCTTCTTTACCCATGCTTCCCTCTTGCCCACCCTTTACCACCACGTGATAAGAAGCTTCTATGAACTGCATGATCTAATACTTCCTCGTTTGACACTTTTTTTTTTGTTTGGGTACCCTCCAAGGGTGCTGGGACCCAAGAGCAGGCGGGAAGATAGCCTACTCGCATGGGAAAGAAGCCCGCACTCACATGGAGAAAGCCCACACAAATGGGAACATAGCCTACACACACGGGAAGATGCGGCATACCCAGGGTTTGAACCTTAGGCAGCCAGGTAAAAACATGGTTGCTAACTAACTCAGCAACTACATTTTCCCTCCTCATATGACACATGGTGGAGTTTCGTGTCAATGTGTTTTGTTTGTGGTCGCATGAATTTGACGGAATTGAAAAGGAAAACATCATAAAAAAAAGGAAAAAATCATCTTAAATAGTTACACTGTGAGAAGAAATCAAAAAGTGTGGACAACCAATCTGGGTCATTCTCCTCCTTTATATGGTGTTGAAGAGATAATACTATCAAATGAAATAAAATAATATCCTTTTTGTCTTGTTTTTATCTTTGGAGAATTAGATAGATGGTTAATGATGAAATACAAAAATTGAGGGGTCCTCAACTAAGAGAAGACCAAACAAATGATGGCTAGGATCTTCTTGTCATTTCCAATTTTGGGGAATTTTCTATTAAAGTTTATCCAATCAGATTCTGGTGTTGATAAAATGACTTTCGATCCTACTTGCTCATTTTCGGGTCTCTAATATCATATTATATTACAAGTAAAGGTCATGTGCCCATGTCCCACTACCCTCGAACTTTATGGCCATTATATGTACTTCAAAACTGAGTTATATCATTTTAGTGAGACAAGTAAAGGGGGGCCTCGCGCCGAGCCTACGCCCAAAAAAAAAACATATGTTCATAAATCAATTTTCTCTGAGAGTAAAAAAAAAAAAAAATACAATTCAATTTTCATTAGGGAAAAAGCTCAACAGACAAAATTCCAATCTCTTCGTATTATCTTAACCATTGATTCAATGGTAATTAAGCTCAGTTTGGATTTAACAGCAGTTAGCCATATCCTTGATTTGTTATAAGTTTACCAGTTGAGAATTTTCATAAACCTACTCGATGGGGGACATGGTTATGAAGATTAACAAGTACTATTAGATTTTTATAGGTCCGAACCCAGCTCAATTGCAAATTTTATTTGTTTCTGTGTACAAAATAAGTTAAGGTAGGGACCATATAATATAGAAATCCTAATTGTTCAAAATAAACGTCCTCAAGTACATGGAGCATCCCATAAGAATGTGATAATCTATGATTGTGTCTTTTTAAAGTTTTTCAAATAATCTACCGTTTCCAATAAACAAAATAAAAATGTGATAATGAATATACATAAGGTTGTGATATGATAATGAATAAAAAAATACGAGCAAATTTAGAAGTCTTTAAGATATTATTAGGTAGAAAACAATTCAAATAAAAAAATATATTTTCAGTTTTATATATGTATTATTGATATGTAGTAAGACTTCATAATAAAGATTTTTCTTTTACAAAAAGGCTCCTCTATTTTCATGAAATCTCAAAAATGCTCTTATATTTTATCTTTTTCTTAAAACCTCTCTTGACTAGCTAGAAAGAAGAGCAGACCATCCAACTTTGTTTGTTTTAACTGATTTAGCCTTGAGAAAAACTAAAAAGAAGATATCCCTCAAATTAAAAAGTTAAAAGACAGTTGTGCCTATCATATCATCATGTAATAAGCTATAAATCGACTTAACTGGTGATCGAGTCACATTGGAATCACTTGCCGAACCTTTGTATGAGTCATACATAAATTAGGAATGCTAGACATACATTTCATGATTTTGGTATGCCCATACTTTAATTGAAGTGTGGGCCAACCCTAAGTGGTAGCTTAGTTGGCCTAGGACCACGGTTTGCACCCGGAGGTTGTGAATTCGAAACTACACTACCACACTAGGGCTACAGGGGATTTACCCGGCTTCCCTCTGGGCCCGGAGGGATTAGTCCAGCCCAAAGGGTTGGGAACCCTGCGATAGCAAAAAAAAAAAAAATTGAAGTGTGGGCCAAATGATGATTTTCATCAGTTAAGTGTGCATGCCACATGTCAAGGAGCCACTGCATTTGGCAATTTGGGCACAGAGGGGGCTGAAGAATTTATGCGCATGACACATTGTTATCCGTCAATGAGTGAGGCCAATGTGAGTTCTATTAATAGTGGCCTCACTTTTCATTACCATATTTACATGGAACCCACTAATAAATCCTCAAAGGTGTGGCACACGGCTGATCATGTATCCATCTATGGGTGGGTGCAATCACCATGCTTTTCATCCTTGGGTGGCCCCACTTTATCGATGGAGGGCCCCTCCATGGTTTCACCACTATGTCACCTCACTTTTATTCCCATCGTTAGTAGGTCCCATCACCACTATGATTCCATTACATGATGAAAAGTGGAATGTAGATATTTTTGTATTCTTCATATGTTTCTCAAAATTCATGATGATCAAAGATATGAAACTTCACATCCTGAGATTTATTATTTCTACGAGGTTTGGATCGTGAACTGCGGCCCAAAAAAAACTTAGAAAATTAGTTCCATGCGAGGAGGATTTATATGCAAATATTATATATGTGAAACACATTACCATGTTTGTCAAAAACTCAATTTTCACATGAGTATATGAATATATTCAACAATCTTGATATGTTTAGAAATATTGAAAGTTTTTTACAAATTTTTCAAAGAAAAAAATCAATGAAAATTTAAGACTAGAGCGGCTTGCTACTTTAGTTGGTTTTGTTGTTTGTGTAATTGGATTGTTTAGGCATGTTTTTTTTTTTAATAAAAAAAGAAAAGAAAAAAGCACGGTACCCCTCATGGTGTCGGAGCCTTGCAATTTGTTGTATTCCAAGTAGAGAACGGTCAATGATGTCAAGTTAGATATCCAAGGAGAAATGCCATCATCCGTCAACTGATTTGAATGAAGATCCAGCGACTGCAAGCGCTTCAGTCCTGTGACATCATAAAAAACAAATCATGTTTGTCAACTTGAAGTGGGCCTACCATTCAAATGGTGGTCCATAATTTCGGATAACGCAACATCCTAGAAATATCCTCGACATGACAACTTTCGCAATATAATTCCGTGACAGCAGACACATGGTCCTAATAACTATAAATCAATGATGGAGATTTTGCCGTACAACAAACTCATAATGATGCAATCCTAAATCAATGGTCTCGATCACGCAAGAATGGACCCACATGGTAATCTTCATGTGAAATATGTTTGAATGTTTCCATGACATTTGAATTGTCAAAACGAGGATTCTATCATGGATATAACCACAGCCACGTTGGGCCCTATCATGGGCATGAGTAGACTCAGTAGGATTGTGAATATCTACTATTGATAAAGAATTGGTTACTTACGGTTGCAAATTGGATGGGCTCCACCAGCAATCAAGCAATGCTATTGGGTGTAGCACATTTTCTCAGTTTGGACGTATCAAATGATGTGGCCCAATAGCTACATGAAGTGAGCCTTCTCTGGACTCAGCTATTAAATTCTTTTTGGAGGATGCTTCTATTGCTCTAAGCAAATTGTCTTCTCCTCTCTCTAGTAACATTTTAGACTCTTTCTTCCTTCTTTGTAATCAGCTCTATCCATCTATGAGATAGAGTTCTGTTTGTTGGTGCTCTAGTTTTTCTTTTCTGTTGCCTGTTTAGGCTGTTGTTGTTTCTCTTTTTGCTCTTCTTAATTCAATTTGCAACTTAGCAAAAAAAAAAAAAAAAAACTGAGCCTAGTCTTATGATAAAATGAAACGCCAAGTAGGTTGTTTGCTGTTACTTGACGCATTTAATACAAAGGGCATGCATGCTCTAATATCTTGTTAATTGCAAAGCACCTCATTGTGAACTCAAATTAAAGATAAATGTTGTGGGCTTATACCTGGTATTGAGTTGCCGAAAAGGATACTAAGATTGTTTCGGGACAGATCGAGATTCTCAAGTAAGGAAAAGTTTCCCATACAGATCGGAAGACTGCTGAGGTAGTTGTCATTTAGATATAGACTTATCATAGCACTCAATCCACACAATCCTACATACAAATATCAATTAAGCATCACAAGAGCAAAGACAATCATAAAATGAGATGGTGATGCACGTCGCAAGAGTTTTTTAAAAAATACTTTGTACTTTTATCGAATGTTCCAGATCATTTCATTATCGGTTTATGATTTGAATCCATAGCAATGGTGGAAGTATCGATTTTGAGGATAACACTGTATACAGTGTAGAGAATATATGAAGTATGCAGATTTTCTAATTTTTATTTTCCTTTGAAAAGTAAACTGAGACCCGAAATTTGGCTACCCGGCCTGCGGTTCAATTCCATTGTCCATTTGAATTCAAATAAAATAATATCCTTTTTGTCTTGTTTTTATCTTTGGAGAATTAGATAGATGGTTAATGATGAATTACAAAAATTGAGGGGTCCTCAACTAAGAGAAGACCAAACAAATGATGGCTAGCATCTTCTTGTCATTTCCAATTTTGGGGAATTTTCTATTAAAGTTTATCCAATCAGATTTTGGTGTTGATAAAATGACTTTGGATCCTACTTGCTCATTCTCGGATCTAATATCATATTATATTACAAGTAAAGGTCATGTGCCCATGTCCCACTACCCTCGAACTTTATGGCCATTATATGTACTTCAAAACTGAGTTATATCATTTTAGTGAGACAAGTAAAGGGGGGCCCCGCGCCGAGCCTGCGCCCAAAAAAAAAACATATGTTCATAAATCAATTTTCTCTGAGAGTAAAAAAAAAAATACAATTCAATTTTCATTAGGGAAAAAGGTCAACAGACAAAATTCCAATCTCTTCGTATTATCTTAACCATTGATTCAATGGTAATTAAGCTCAGTTTGGATTTAACAGCAGTTAGCCATATCCTTGATTTGTTATAAGTTTACCAGTTGAGAATTTTCATAAACCTACTCGATGGGGGACATGGTTATGAAGATTAACAAGTACTATTAGATTTTTATAGGCCCGAACCCAGCTCAATTGCAAATTTTATTTGTTTCTGTGTACAAAATAAGTTAAGGTAGGGACCATATAATATAGAAATCCTAATTGTTCAAAATAAACGTCCTCAAGTACATGGAGCATCCCATAAAAATGTGATAATCTATGATTGTGTCTTTTTTAAGTTTTTCAAATAATCTACCGTTTCCAATAAACAAAATAAAAATGTGATAATGAATATATATAAGGTTGTGATATGATAATGAATAAAAAAATACGAGCAAATTTAGAAGTCTTTAAGATATTATTAGGTAGAAAACAATTCAAATAAAAAAATATATTTTCAGTTTTATATATGTATTATTGATACATAGTAAGACTTCATAATAAAGATTTTTCTTTTACAAAAAGGCTCCTCTATTTTCATGAAATCTCAAAAATGCTCTTATATTTTATCTTTTTCTTAAAACCTCTCTTGACTAGCTAGAAAGAAGAGCAGACCATCCAACTTTGTTTGTTTTAACTGATTTAGCCTTGAGAAAAACTAAAAAGAAGATATCCCTCAAATTAAAAAGTTAAAAGACAGTTGTGCCTATCATATCATCATGTAATAAGTTAAATCGACTTAATTAGCTGGTTTATCCACCTCAGCTATGTGATCGAGTCACATTGGAAGAGCTTTTTTTTTTTTTTTTTTGATGAAAGGGTAATTGTATTGAAGAAGAAAAAAAAAGAATACAAAGAATAGACCTCCTGCATTGGAGGTGAACAAAAAGAAAAAGAGAAAAAACAGAAGCAGCAGAAGACAAAGTTGGAAAGAGCCATATCAGTGTCCTGAGATGGATAGAGGACAGAGAAGGGAGCTTTAAAGTAGGCTGCCAAAAGGAGGCTTCTAGGGAGAGACGCAGAGATCACCTTGCAGGGAGCAAAACCAAAAAGGAAGAGACAAACAATGGTCACCAGGGAAACAGAACCTCAAATCAGGAAGATCTTAGGACCGGACCTTGTGGAGATGAAACACTGGCTTCAGGAATTGACAACCTTCACAAGGAATTGAAGATCTTAATTAAGGATAATTAAGGACCTGGGCAATCTGAGATTTGCATTGATCTTAGGAGGGAGCAGAGTTGCTGGCTGACAACAGGCTTGGAGATCTTCCTGAGAGTGTTGCTGAGGTCTTCATGCAGGGTGGCTATGGTCTGTGAAAGAGGAAGGTGGCGGTTGTTGAAGATGGCTGCATTCCTGGCCTTCCATAGAGTGTAGATAACTGACAGAAAGGTAGAGGCCATGTAGGATTTGCCAATTGAGTCGTTTCCCCTGGAGACAGAGAGTGCCAATTGAGTCGTTTCCCCTGTTGGGCTCTTGCTGAATGGATGGTCCATCTACAAAGGGACTGAGCTGTGGAGCAAGAGAAGAAAATGTGGCCTACTGAGTCTGATCCTTTGAAGCAGAGACTGCACCTAGAGGCTAGGGAGTACCCAAGATGTTGGAGATAGCTTTCTGTAGGAGTGCGGTTGAGCATCATACGCCAGCCGAAACAGCTAATTCTGGGAAGGAAAATTCCATTCCAAATCAAGGGTGGCCATTGGAGAGTGGTACCTCTGGATCTGATTGCATTCCATGCGCTACTTTGGGAGAGTTGGCCATCAGTGGAGTCCTTCTAGGTGAGCTGGTCTCTAGCAGTGGAGTTGGGGGGCAGAAGAGAAGTGGCTGAGGAGAGCCAATCTTGGACGTTTGGAGGTAAGCTCAGAGGGAAGTGCCATGATCCTGAAAGGGGCTGGAAGAAAGAGGCAAGAAGATGATTCTGAGGGAATTGCTGATTTGGGAAGACATTAAAGAGTGGTTTGTCCCCTGACCATGTGTCATGCCAAATGTTGATTTCCTTTCCGTTACCGAAGATCCAGGCGCTGCCTTGATGGATGAAATGAGCAAGACGGCGAATTCTTTTCCAAATACAGGAGCCATAAGGGGTATTTGTAGCATTCCATATGGACTGGTCCTTGAAGTAGTTTAGACCAAAGGGAATTCATTGTGGAGGCTTGCCAACCCAGCTTAATGAGGGAAGCGTTAACTTCAGAGATGCGTCTGATGCCGAGACCACCTTCCAGCTTGGGGAGAGTGACTTGAGACCAGTTGACATAGTTGATTTTGGAGGAGGATGCAGAACCAGACCATAGAAAATGCCTCAGGAGACGCTCTGTCTTTACAAATGGAAGAAGGAAGGGGAAGAATGGAAGCACAGTGTAAAGGAATACTAGACAAGACATGCTTCATAAGGATAAGCCTACCAGCGAAGGAGAGGGTCTTGGCTTTCCAGGCTGAGAGCCTAGAGATAATGGAGTCCAGCAAGGGAAGAAAATGGAGGCGTTTAGGGGTGCCAAATACAATAGGAAATCCCAAATACTTGAGCTGAACTTGACACTCTGGCAGACCCAGAATGGAGCAAATTCTGGCTCTCTTCCTGATGCTGCAGTTACCAAGGAAAAGCTGGCTCTTGAGGAGGTTAATGTGCTGGCCTGATGAAGATTGGCAGATATCAAGGAGGCCTTGGAGAGCAAGGACGCCAGAAGTTACTCCCTTCATTAGACTGATGATGTCATCAGCATTTAGGAGGTGACATGGGGTGTGGGGGATTGGGGAGAGGGGAAGGAGAAATCCTTGGGAGTGGAGGTTGTGGAGATGAAGGCTGAGGATTTCTTCAGCTAAGATGAAAAGATATGGGGAAAGGGGATCACCTTGTCTCAAGCCGCAGGAGGAGCTGAAGAAGCCATGGGGGGATCGATTGATCAGGACAGAGCATTTAGAAGTACATACACATTCCTTCAAAAGAGAGATCCATTCTTCAGAGAAATTGAAGAAACGAAGAGCTGAGAAGAGAAAAGACCAGTTGAGCTTGTCAAAGGCTTTTGTTATATCAAGTTTAAGGCAAAGGGATCCTTTAGTGAGCTTGGATTTGAGTCTTTGGAATAACTCAAAGGTAAGGGCTGAGTGGTGATGAATGGATCTGCCATGGATATATGAAGGCTGCTTGATAGGGGGAGATTAACTTGGGAAGAATAGAGGTGAGCCTGGAGGCAAGAATTTTGGATATAATTTTGTAAGAAAAATTTAGCAGACTAATAGGCCTGAAGTCTGCAAAGGTTATAGGGGAGTTGGATTTGGGGATGAGGGAGAGAAAGAAGGCATTGGAGGCTCTAAGGATTTTCTTGGATTGGAAGAAGTGTTGAACAGCTGAGGCTACAGAAATTCCTATGATATCCCAGGTTGAAGTGTAGAAATGGCCATTGAAGCCATCTGGGCCAGGGAAACTGTTTTTCTTAAGAGAGAAGACTGCTGATTTAATTTTTGAATGAGAAGGGATTGAAATTAGGAAGGAGTTTTCGGAGTCAGAGACCTTGGGACTATGAGTCTGGAATAGGATAGGATTTAGTTGACAAGCATGGGGTTTGAAGAGGTTGGAGAAGAATTGGACAGCTTGGTCTTGGATGATGATAGGGTCTTCTATTAGGCTGCCATTAACTGATATGTGGTCGATTCTATTGAAGGAGCCTCTAGCTTTGGCAGAGTGGTGGAAAAAACTAGTGTTCAAGTCACCCTCTTTATGCCAAGAGATTCTGGATCTCCGTTTCCAATGGATTTCTTGGGCTTTAACGGTTTCATGGAGATGGAGATTAGCATCTAAGAGGGCTGTCCTATGGGAGTCAGAAGGGTAGGAGTCCATATTTTGTTGGCATCTCTGGATGGAGTCTTCGGCTGCCTGAATATTTTGGTGGACGAGACCAAAGGTATTCTTGCTCTAGGATTTTAGAGCTTGCTTGAGAATTCTGAGTTTTTGGGCTAGGATGAATTGTGGGTTCCCTTCAATATTGGCATTCCAGCTGGATTTAACCACTTCCAGGAAGGAGGAGTGGAGAGTCCATTTGTTTTCGAATTTGAAGGGGGCTGAGGGGGTTGGAGGAGGAGAGGAGTGAGTTAGAAGGAGAGGACTGTGGTCTGAGGATAGTCTAGGAAGGTGGTGGACAGTGGGATCTGTGAAGGTGGACAGCCATATGGGGTTGACTAAGGCTCTGTCTAATTTTGCAGCCACGTAGGAGAGGCCTAGTCTATTATTAGACCAGGTGAATTGGCTTCTAGTAGAGAGGGTGTTGGAGAGACCTTCTTGCAAAACAGTAGTTTGAAAATCTTTGAGAGAGGATAGGGTAGACTGATAGATGCTGAGTTTTTCATTGTGGGCAAGGATGGCATTAAAGTCGCCAAGGACACACCAAGGCAGGGTGGTTGGTGAGGTTTCAATGAGAGTTTCCAGAGATCCTTCCTAAGGGATGAGTTGGTGGAGGCATAAACTCCAGTAATGAGGTAGGAGAGGCCAGATAATTTATTAGAGAGAAGCATGGTAAGGTGTTGAGTGGAGGTATTAGAAACAGAGGCTACAAAAATGTGGGAAGACTTAGAAAAACACCAGAGGTTGGGAGGGGATAGAGGGGGGGGGGGGAATTGGAATGGAAGGTATCAAAACCGAAAGTAGAAAGGCCAAGAGAGTTGGTGGAGGAAAAGGTTGACATTGGTTCAGAGATGAAAATCAGGTCAGGGTGAGGGTGACGGACAAGGTTGACCAGAGCTTTAATGGTAGGGAGATTGGTTATACCCCTACAATTCCAGTAGAGGATCTTTAACATGGAGGAATGGGGGGGGGGGGGGGGGGGCGCTTGGATCTAGACCTCCTAGTGATCGGACCAGTACTTGGGGTTGAGCAGGTTTGTTTCCCTTTGTGCTTGGGAGGGGGCCTGTAGTTGGTAGCCATTGAGTGCTGATGAGCCTTGACTAGAGGGGGAACCGTTGGGGGAGTTGGAGAAATGGGAGGGGTAGTAAGAGGAATGACCAGAAGAGGAGGAGAAGGGGGAGGAGGGACTAAGTTTTCTGGAATGTGAGAGGTAGGAGCTGCCTGAGGGAGGAGAGCTGGAGATCCTAATTTGACAGGGGAGGAGGGACAGGGCGTGACTAAGGGATAATCAAAACCTGGCGGGGGGGGGGGGGGGGGGAGACTTCCTATCTAAGATAGTCTGTAGATTGCGCCCATAAATATGGGGATTAGAGACTGGATCTAAAAAGGAGTGATTTTCCAAAATATCAAAGGGATTGGAGGTATCTAGGATTGAAGATGTTGATTTTTTAAGGATTATGGAGACTACATCATATGGAAGATCGTTGAGGGAGGATTTAGGCAGAGTAGGGGATGGGGATTGGGTAGGGACATTAGCTAGAGTGTGGGAAGGCTTGGAGGAGGCAGAAGGAAGAAGAGAATGGGAGGGAGGGATAGACTGAGTAGGAAGGGAATTGGTGTTAGGAATGTGGCCAGGGGAAGCTGGTTGAGAGCTTGAGAGAACTGGGGTGGCTAGAATGGGTTGAGAGTCAACCAGGGATTGGGGCAAAGAAGAGGAGGCTGTAGAAGACGAGAGACTAGGTTGGGAGAGGGGATTAGTACGGTTGGGATTGCTGAGAGGTTTGGTGGAGCTGGAGGCCTTCTGGCAAGTAAGATTGGAGTGGCCGGGTTGGAGACAGAGGGAGCAAGGAAGGTGGTCGTAAGTGATAGAAATGACCTGCTTGTCTCCTTGCAGGTCTACAAGGATGGATTGAGGCTTTGGTTTGGATAGATCCAGGTTAATCAGGACCCTGGCAAAGGAAAGGATCCTTTGGGAAGAGGTGATATCGTCTAGCTTAATGGGATGGCCTATGGAGTTAGCTAGAGAAAGGATTATGTGTTGGCTCCAGCAATGGTAGGGGAGCCCAGAGAGTCTCACCCAAACTGGAGCAAAGGAAGGCCAATCAGATTCGTCTTGGCCAGGGGACCAGGAGAGGAAGAAAATTTTCTTTTATCTAAGAGCATGGGGGAGAGTCCTAGGAGGAAGGATTTATCGGCAGGAGAGTTGAGATGGAAGATAAAATTACCTTGAATGGTGAGGGAGACGAGGCAGGGTCTGGAGAGGGGCCATAGCTTGGCTTTGGCTTCAACCCATTCGAGAGAGGGGCGCCTACCTGCAAATTTGCCTATAACAGCGAAGGAGAATGATTCTTTGCTGGAGGAAAGCATGGATTGGGGTATCGTCAGGGAAGGTTGGCCATTAATCCAGGTGGTGGGGGGGAAGGTGGGAAAGGGAGAGGAAGGTATTGAGGAGGAGAAGAGGTTAGCAAAGGAAGGGGGATGTTGGATTGGAGGTTGATGGTGGGGACCTGAGCAGGGCAGTGGAGGGAAGGACGAGGTGTCCAAGATTTGAACCAGTGGAAGGTTGGGAGAATGGGTTAAATCTGCAAGGGGGGGCTGAGAGTGATGAGGAGTGGGTTCTGCTAGCGGAGCTTGGGTTAGGGTGACAGATGGGAGAGGCAGAGTGCCTGGAGCAAGAGGCTGGAGGGAAGGAGGATGTTGACCTGCTAAGGGGAGTGAAGAGATTAGAAGGGGTGTGGGGGCGGGAAGAGGTTGGGTTTGAAAAACTGAAGAAGGAGACTGGCTGAGAGAAAGGATTTGACTTGGGGGATGAGACTGGGTGGAGAGATGGCCTACCAGGGGAGGAGGGATGAGTTGGAGCTGGGCGAGAGCTAAAGGGGGTTGAAAAGCTAGCTGGGGATTCTGAATGGGAGGATGGTTGGGAGGCGGGGGATGGAGGATTTGAGGTTGGATTGGAGGAGGTCGGGGAAGGAGAGGGGGGAGGCGAAGGTGTGAGGGCTGGAAGGGAGGAGTTGGTGGAGAGGGAGGGAGCTCTAGGAGCATTGCCCTAGCTCCGGGTCACCAGGAAGATGATGCCCTAGCTCCGGGAAACAGGGTTTGATAGCTCCGGGAAACATTGGAATAGCTTGCCGAACCTTTGTATGAGTCATACATAAATTAGGAATGCTAGACATACATTTCATGACTTTGGTATGCCCATACTTTAATTGAAGTGTGGGCCCAATGATGATTTTCATCAGTTAAGTGTGCATGCCACATACTAGTTAAGTGTGCATGCCACATACCAAGGAGCCACTGCATTTGGCAATTTGGCCACAAAGGGGGCTGATGAATTTATGCGCTTGACACATTGTTATCCGTCAATGAGTGAGGCCAATGTGGGTTCTATTAATAGTGGCCTCACTTTTCATTACCATATTTATCTGGAACCCACTAATAAATCCTCAAAGGTTTGGCACACGGCTGATCATGTATCCATCTATGGGTGGGTGCAATCACCATGCTTTTCATCCTTGGGTGGCCCTACTTTATCTATGGAGGGTCCCCTCCATGGTTTCACCACTATGTCCCCTCACTTTTATTCCCATCGTTAGTAGGTCCCATCACGTTAGTAGGTCCCATCACCACTATGATTCCATTACTTGATAAAAAGTGGAATGTAGATATTTTGTATTCTACATATGTTTCTGAAAATTCATGATGATCAAAGATATGAAACTTCACATCCTGAGATTTATTATTTCTACGAGGTTTGGATCTTGAACTGCGGCAAAAAAAAAACTTAGAAAATTAGTTCCATGCGAGGAGGATTTATATGCAAATGTTATATATGTGAAACACATTACCATGTTTGTCAAAAACTCAATTTTCACATGAGATTATGAATATATTCAACAATCTTGATATGTTTAGAAATTTTGAAAGTTTTTTACAAATTTTTCAAAGAAAAAAATAATGAAAATTTAAGACTAGAGTTGCTGGCTACTTTAGTTGTTTTTGTTGTTTGTGTAATTGGATTGTTTAGGCATGTTTTTCTGAAAAAAAAAGTAAAGAAACAAAAACAAAAAGCATGGTACCTCTCATGTTGTCCGAGCCTTTCAATGTGTTGTTTCCCAATTTTAGCATAGTCAATGACGTCAAGTTAGATATCCAAGGAGAAATGCCATCATCCGTCAACTGATTTGATTCAAGATCTAGCGACTGCAAGCGCTTCAGTCCTGTGACATCATAAAAACAAATCATGTTTATCAACTTGAAGTGGGTCCTACCATTCAAATGGTGGTCCATAATTTCAGATAACGCAACATCCTTGAATTATCCTTGACCTGGGAACTTTTGCAATTTAATTCAGTGACATCAGACATGCGGTCTTAATAACTATAAATCAATGACGGAGATTTTACCGCAGAGTAAACTGATAATGATGTAATACCAAATCAATGGTCTCAATCACTCAAGAATGGACCCACATGGTAATCTTCATGTGAAACATGTTTGAATGTGGCAGGTTTCCATGACATTTGAATTGTCAAAATGAGAATCTTATCATGGATATAATAACCACAACCACGTTGGGCCCTATGATGGGCATGAGTAGACTCAGTAGGATTGTGAATATCTACTACTAATAAAGAACTGGTTACTTAGTGTTACGATTTGGACGGGCTCTACCAGCACTCAAGCTACATCACATTTTCTCAGTTTGGACGTATCAAATGATGTGGGCACATCACATTTTCTCAGTTTGCAATTGGGCACATCACATTTTCTCAGTTTGGACGTATCAAATGATGTGGGCCAATAGCTACATGAACTGAGCCTAGTCTTATGATAAAATGAAAGGCCAAGTAGATGGTTTGCTGTTACTCGACGCATTTAATTCAAAGGGCATGCCCTAATATCTTGTTAATTGCAAAGTACCTCATTGTGAACTCAAATTAAAGAGAAATGTTATGGGCTTATACCTGGTATTGAGTTGCCGAAAAGGATACTAAGATTGTTTCCGGACAGATCGAGATTCTCAAGTAAGGAAAAGTTTCCCATACAGATCGGAAGACTGCTGAGGTAGTTGTCATTTAGATATAGATTTATCAGAGCACTCAATCCACACAATCCTACATACAAATATCAAATAAGCATCACAAGAGCAAAGACAATCATAAAATGAGATGGTGAGACAAGTCGCAAGAGTTTTGTAAAAAATGCTTTGTACTTTTATCGAATGTTCCAGATCATTTCATTATCGGTTTATGATTTGAATCCATGGCAATGGTGGAAGTATCGATTTTGAGGATAACACTGTATACGGTGTAGAGCATAGATGAAGTATGCAGATTTTCTAATTTTTATTTTCCTTTGAAAAGTAAACTAAGCGCTAAAATTTGGCTACCTGACCTGCAATTCAACTCCATTGTCCATTTGAATTCAAATCTTAATTCCATTGTTCATCTGAAATCAAATCTTATAGATGGGTCATTCACTCTTTAAGGCCAAAAAGTTGTTTGTTTATCTTTCTTTGTGAAATATGTATTAGCTAATGCATGATCAAACCCTACAACCAAGTTGAGGATAGTTTCTTTATTGTTGTTCCTATGCTAAAGCAATATCAACAATAAACTTTATGATATCCATCGCTTGCCTTCCTTACATGACCACTAAAGTCTCATCTAGTTACTCTACTTATGTCCTTCGTTATGCAACTTTCACACTTAATTTTCAATGAGGTGCATATGCATTAATTATGTTTAATTAAAAGCTTAATATCCAATATAATCTTGACCATTATAACCCTAGCACTCAATCTTTTTACCTTGAGTAGCTTCTTTTTTATATGACTAACTACAATATCTACCTTATTAAAAAAATCTTAAATCCTTCCTAATATCTCTAAGCAGTCTCTTCTTCCAATGTAGTTTTATCAAGAAATGCTTAGTTTATTCACTTCATTTTCGTTATATCAATCAATTCCATGCTCTTGTCTATTAAATAGCAGCCTTCTTTATATTCAACTTTCTTTACTCATGCTTCCCTCTTACCCAATCCTTTACCACCATGTGATAACAACCGCTCCTTACCCCACTGGTAAGGAGTTGGGTTCTTATTGGGGAGGTCAGGGTTCAACCCCGACCTCCCTCCTATATATTCCCGCATGTGTATATGCGGGCTTCCTTCCCAGATGTGATTCCATTACATGCGAAATCAATGGTCTCCATTGCCCAAGAATGGACCCACATGGTAATCTTCATGTGAAACATGTTTGAATGTGGCAGGTTTCCATGACATTTGAATTCTCAAAATGAGGATCCTATCATGGATATAATAACCACATCCACATAGGGCCTTCTGTTAGTAATCTTTTTAGGATTGTGAATATCTACTATTGTTAAGAACTGGTTACTTACTGTTGCAACTTGGACAGGCTCTACCAGCACTCAAGATGTGCTATTGGGCACAGCACATTTTCTCAGTTTGGACGTATCAAATGATGTGGGCCAATAGCTACATGAACTGAGCTTAGTCTTATGATAAAATGAAAGGCCAAGTAGATGGTTTGCTGTTACTCGACGCATTTAATATGAAGGGCATGCCCTACCAATAGCTACATGAACTAAGCCTAGTCTTCTGATAAAATGAAAGGCCAGGTAGATGGTTTGCTGTTACTTGACGCATTTAATATGAAGAGCATGTCCTAATATCTTGTTACTTGCAAAGTTGGGTCCCTTCATGCCCATGAAATTAGCATGAAATCATAATTATAGAATTCATAGATTTTTAATTAAATTTATATATTAGAAGTCAAAAATATCCCATAAAATTTATTAAGGGATCAAAGATGATAGATAACAATTCAATATCTAAAATAATTAAATATGTGGATTTTTTAAGTTTTAAAAGTAGATAATAATAATTAAAAAATTACATTTTGATTTTAATTTCATTTCTTAAATTTTTGCTTGTTTGAACAGTTCTCATGGGTCTGCGGCAACATGTTTCATACTCATATAAATAGTTTTATTGGAGCTCAAGCTCAATATGTAAAAGTTTTGGTTGATCCACATCAAACACATCATGAAACAAGTTTTTTTAGATGCTGCTATGTACATCTAGGACTTTCAAATGGATATTCTTTTACCAACGAATAAGAAAATTAAATCTGTTGTTGATATGAATTTTAATTCGGGTGATTTGAAGCTTTGTTCAGATGTTTCAGATCAGTTCATTATCGGGTTTTTTTTAGGATAACATCGGCAGGGAACAATAACTGGAAATTTTTTATTTTTTTATTGGGATAGTCTAAAAGAATTACCTTCCAAACTAAAAAATCCTTTTATTTGTATTATTGAAACATTAAATTTTATAAAAAGTTCAGAAAATGTTATGATACACTAAAATAATTTTCTTAGTAAGAAGTTAAAATTTAAAACCTTAAGATTTGATGATAACGATGATGGATGATTCACCCTCTTGTTAAAGTCTTGTCACAGTAATTTTTAACTCTATTGGGTCAAAAGATTATTGTTTACTATTATAAAGACTATAAATGGAAGTAAATAAGAGAGAAGATCTTATTAGTAAAAATCCAAATCCCCCAGATTTTGTTTGCTAACTCCTCCAGTAAAATCAAAATTTGAATGGTCGAAAAACTCTGATTTAGTTTAACTTCAAAAACTTGCTCTTTTTTAGAAAAGAAACTCCATTGAATATTTTATGTTTTTTTTTTAAAAAAAGGCTCCTCTATTTTCATAAAATCTCAAAAAGGCTCCTATGTTTTATGTTTTTTTACTAAAACCTCTATTGACTAGCTACAAATAGATGCAGGCCATCCTACTCGTTTTGACTGAGATTTACCATTGAGAAAAAACTAAAAGAAAATATCCCTCAAATTAAAAGATAAAAGACAGTTTTGCTATCATAGCATCATGTAATAAGCTAAATCGACTAGATAGTTTACCGACCTAGTTATATGATCAAGTCACATTCGATCGCTTCCTAAACCTTTGTATGAGTCATACATTAACATTAGGAATGCTAGACATACATTTCATGATTTTGGTGTGCCTGTACTTTAATTGAAGTGTGGGCCCAATGATGATTTTCATCAGTTAAGTGTCGTGCTTGGTTATCATGATCGGTATCATCACTCCTGGGTTCTATCAAATATAAAGGAGCCATTGCATTTGGTGATTTGGGCACAAAGGGGGGGCGATTAATTTATGTGCATGCCACATTGTTATCCATCAATGAGTGAGGCCAATGTGGGTTCCAATGATAGTGGCCCCACTTTTCATTTCCATATTTACGTGGCACATGGCTGTCGTGTATCCATCGATGGGTGGGTGCAATGACCATGCTAGCTTTTCATCCTTGGATGGCCCCACTTTATCGATGGAGGGCCCCCTCCATTGTTTCACCACTAGCTATGTCAGCTCACTTTGATTCCCATCTTAAGTATGTCCCATCACCAGTCCGATTCCATTACACGATGAAAGGTCTTCCAAAGGTGTTCCTATTAATGGATATATCAATTTTATTTATCTTATAATGATTTCAAATACAAATTACCCTTTTCTGTGCTCATTTGAACTTACTCGCTCGCTTTACTTGCTCTACTCTCATACCCTTTACTTGCCCTTTCAATATTTGTATTTGAACATATTCGCTCTACTCTCATACCCATTTTTCAACCAATTAAGTTACAACCGAGGGACATGTCGTTCATCTTTTAAAGAATGAGATGAAAATAGGATTTACATATGTAAAAACTATGTAAAAGATATTATATCAAGTTTGTATGGAAGCACCGTTTTCACGTGAGTAAATGATACGGAGGCAGAAAGAGAAAGAGCAAGAAGAGATTTTTGGTTTTATAGCAATGTAATAGGCTCTAGCACTCTGAATAATTTTTCGAGAGGAAAGAGTTGGTATTAGACACAATGAGTACTAATAATTATAAAAAGCATGGTACCTCTAATGGTGTCCGACCCTTTCAATTTGTTGTATTCCAAGTTCAGATCAGTCAATGATGTTGAGTTAGATATCCACAGAGAAATGTCATCATCGGTCAAGTGATTCCAGCTGAGATCCAGTTTATGCAATCGCTTCAGCCCTGCGACATCATAAAAACAAATAAAGTTTAACAACTTGAAGTGGGCCAAACCATTCCTAGAACTCTCCATGACATGTGAACTTCTACGATATAATTCCATGGTAGCTGACACATGGTCTCGATCACTAAATTAATGATGGAGATTTTTCCGCTGAGCCAACGAATAATGATGTAATATTAAATCAATAGTCTCGATCAACTCAATAATGGACCCCGTGTCGTACCAATCCAAAGGGTAATCTTCACGTGCAACATGTATGAATGTGGTAGGTTTCTATGATATTTGAATTGTCAAAAAGAGGCTCCTATGATGATGGATATATTCACATCCATAGTGGGGCCAGTCTGATGGGCAACCAAGATCTGCAATCATACTTGTGCCATGAGTAGTGGGGCCATGATCATTATTTTATTCAAAAGAAAGATTTGCACCAAAAATTCAAATGCAAGTGCTCCCTCACCATTAATAATTTATTCAAAAGAAAATTTTGAAGTATTCTTTATGGTATGCCTAATTTGGCATACCATCACATACTTCAAATGCCATGTAGGATATGAAGTATCTGTTGAAGACAATCTCATATGTCAATTAGAGCTGTTGGAGGCTGACGTGGCCATTTAAAGTGTCTATTGGAGTTGCTCTAAGCAACATGATGTTTCAAATTCTAAATTCTAATTAATGGCCAAAAGGGCCAATTTAGTGTAACATCGATATTTTACTCTTTTTTTTCCTTTGAAACCCCCATTGAATATAAATAAGGTCGCAACTCATTCACCCCAGGTTTAACCATATTAGGAGTAACTAATAGGCAACAAAAACATGTGAATTCAAATTAAGAACAATTATTATGGCCTTATACCTGATATTGAGTTGCCAAAATGGCCACTAAGATTGTTCCCGTCTAAATAGAGATTCTCAAGTAAGGAAAAGTTTCCAATACACCTCGGAAGATTGCTATCATTGAAGTTGTTGCCGCCTAGATCTAGTGACTTTAGTGCCCTCAATCCACATAAACCTACATACAATAAGTATCACAAGAGCAAAGACAATTAGAATATGGAATAGTGAAACAAGTCATGAGCTTTTTTTTTTTTTTGACAAAATCACTCATGTCCTTTCATGAAACTCAGAAAGCCCCTATTTTTTTTTAATATTTTTACAGAAAACTCTCGTGACTGACCATTAAACTACAGTCAAATGGTATAACAGTAAATCGTTCCTTTCCAAATCTCCTTTTTATTCCTTTTTGACCGATTTACCCTTGGAGAAAAGCCCAAATGAATTATCACTTGAGTTTTACTCATGCATCCAACTGAAAATGAATAGAGAATAGGACAAGGGAGGTCAGTGAGCCATTTTCGGCAAGTTACCAAAAAGGTTAAAAGGAACGTGAATGTAAGAAATCCAGTGGCACTACACTGAAAGTGGGTCCAAGTCCCCATCATTAAAGACCTTTATTGCACTATTCACGGTCATTTAATCAGAGATGGACCACATCTAATAGCCCACGCAGATATTTCTCATTTTTGCAACATCTTTTTTTTTATATTTTTGGACCGTGTTTGCCTACCTTATGAACAGACCAACCTACTATCCTAGCTATGTGCCACACAATGACGGTTATAATCATGCTAGATAAATTCACTCCTTTTTCCTACAGTTATGTCTACTACCCTTTCTCGGTTTTGGTAAAATTTTGAGGACATGACAAATTAGGCATTTTATCAATACATCTCCTTTTGCTAAGATTAGACCAAGCAATACAAATTGCAAGGTCCTTCACACCGGCAAATCATTGAAGCAGGCTACCGGAAAATTTTAAAATTTTCACCTCCTTTATTTGGTTAGTTAATGGTGGGTAATTACAGCTCACATAGAAATAATTAGAGGATTTGAATCAACTGACTTTCGTTCCACAATTCCTGTATGATGATCTAAAAAAAAAACCATCATTTTTACTTCAACCCCGCCTTGACAGCCTAAATGCAAGGAAAATCTTGACACTTAACACTGTCCGTGCTTTTCAATTCCAAGTGGTTATAATTGTGCTAATCCCAGGTTCTTTTGAATTCGGCTAAATTAGAATTCGGTTGGGTTTTAACTTAACCAATATACCTTTTACCAAGAAAAAACTGAACCAATGCCCATTGGGTTGGCCTAGATGTGGGCCTCGATATGTTGGGATAACACTTGCAGTTGTTGCCTTCCCATTGGCTCAAGAGTCAAGACCCAACCCATCCTTTAAAAGTGATAAGGTATGTGCTTAGAGTAGCCGTGGCCCTAGTTTTGCAGCGACCAACGCAAAATAGTATAGTTGTAGCCTCAAAATGTTTCTTGGTTCCTGAATTTTATGGAATCCCACCAAAACAAGTGGTCCACAATGGGAACTTGTGGCTGAAAAATAACATGTTTATTCCTCGTAATAATAGGCTGGCGTGGTTATAAACAAGTGGGCTACAAATGCATCCGGATCGACCCAATGAACCTAATTGACTAGTTCATTGAACTCTGGTTGGATCCTGACCTCTTCGGGCCCATCTCATTCAAGTTCAAAATGTAGGAATTAATTCATAAATAGGCTAGACTTTCACTGCCCGCAACAGTTTATAAAGTGCCATAGAATTCTTGTCAGGTTTGGGTTTCAGCTTTGCATACCCAATTTGAACTGGGTATATATCTAGACTGAATGTTACATTGTATACGACCTAGAGTATGAATGAAGTATACAAATTTTCTAATGTTTATGTTTTAGTTGAAAAGTTAAATAAAGGATGAGATTTGGGTACCTAAGTCAACCAGGCAAGTTAACTAGGGTTTTCTTGTTTTTTTGGGTCACGTTTGGGTTTGAAATTAACTACATGTTGTTTCTAGTTGGGCTTGGATGGAGCCATTGCTCGACCAGACCAACAAAAGTTGCAACCTCAAACCCCTTTTCTCTATAAATAGAAATTGATATATTTCAAAAAAGGAAGAAAATAAAATAAAAAACAAAAGGAGCAAAAACAAATTATAAAAAGGAACGAAGCTAACATTTCTAAATAACCATACCCTATCAATGTCCTAAGCGTAAATTATTTTAGCTAACAAATGAGCAACCTCATTAAGTTTTTAGAGGAATATAGCTCAAATAAATACTATTAAAATACTTACCCTATTAATGTCCCAATCATTTCTATATAAATCATTTTTATTGTTGTTTTACCTGTTAGAGCACTAGAGTAGGATCCAAGATCATTGTCCCATAGCAACAATTGTTCCAACATTGATAGGTTGCTTAAACATGGAGGAAGTGCTCTGCCATCAAGATTGTTGCTATGAAGATATAAAACTCGGAGGTTTTTCAATTCGCATAAACCTGCAAAATTCAGTAGGCATATATGTTTTGATGAGCCATGTCAGCCAATGTCTGAAAACCCAATAAGAGGTCAAAATGGCTAGTTGGATGGTTTGATCAAACTAATTTGGCGGATGCTTTTTAAGATCTCCATGGTGATATCAAAAGTAAGAAACCAAAATGAGGTCAAATTGTTTGTAAGGAGTGGAGAGAGGAGATTAGTGTTGGTAATGATCAACCAGTATGGAAACAATTAATGATGTGGGCCCAAGCCTGTTAGCCTCATAGAGTCAATGCCTACAAAAAGGTTATTATTAAATCTCAATCAATAATTTTAAATTATTAACTTAAAACCTCAAGTAGACTTTCCCATGTGTGCCTTATATTTGGCTCGGTGTTCCGTTATGACGAGTTGACTAAACAAATTCACAAGTCAAATCTCCTAGTTTTTGAGATAGCCTTGATTTGTCGGTTGAGGTTTAGATTCCACTTGTGATGGTAGTTATGGGCCATGCTCGTGTTGACAAATAACATCTTGATCCCAATGATACATATAACTCCAAGTGAATTGAGATTTGAGTAGATGCCAAAGGAATGTGATGTTAGCGAGTTTTGGATCATCGATCTTACATTGGACCCTGCAGGGCCTGCATAAGGTATCTCATCGAAAGACAGATGGAAAAAGAAACTGTGGGAAGGACCCATCCACCAATCTGATTTACATATAAAGAAAGTCCTTCCAATTCCTTGAATGATGCAAATAATGAAGAATTTGGATACCATATTCCTAATCTAGTAATTTCTCTTCTGTTATCCCAGTAAGATCAATTGAAATCACCCAATATGTACTTATCCAAGTCATGAATACAGAAAATAAAAATTTTAGTTTGGTTTTTTATGCTTGAATTTTTTATTGAAATATATCTTTTAAAGAAATACACAAATGAAAAAGTACATTTCCTCTCATTCCTCCCAAAGGACATATGAATCATGGGGCATGACAGAAATAAAAAACATACTTAATACGGAAATGGACGTCCAAGGCACTTTTTTCATTACTTTCGTTTAGGGGCCATGATCTCCACTAAAAAAACTCAATAACTATTTGGAACAATGTCATGGGGAGAATTCATGATAAACTTGCTAATTTGAAGGGTGATACTCTAAGTTCAGCAGGCAGGCTAATTCTTTTTAAATCTGTTTGCTCTAGTATTACAATTTACAAATTACTGGCTTCCTCACTAACAAAAGCCTATAAAGATCAGTGGCTTAGTTAGCTCAAAAGTGAGCTCCTTCCTATGGACATGAGCAGATAGTCTCGTGGAATAAAATTTCTAATCCCCGTGGAGGGGGGCTGAGAATACGGCATTTGGGCATTCAAGCAAAAGCATTTTATGTTAATTGATTTGGAGATATGTCACGTAGGATAATGCACGGCAGGTTAAAATTTGTAAAAAAATAACACAAAAGGTGTTACTGATTTGGATATATGTCACACCTCAGCCTCTACTTTTGAAAGAGAATGTGAAAACATAAACAAATAGTGTTAAAAAACTTTGCATGGTATGTAGAAGATAGATCTAAAGTTAGGATTTTGGAAAAACCTTCCAACACCCTGGCTCTTGGACCTCTTCCTATAGATGGAGTTAGCAGAGACCAAATTCATTACTTGGTAAAAGATTTGATTAGGATCAATTTAGAGACAAACCAAAAGGTATGGAACCAACATAAAATTATGTCCATATGGAATATGGATATATCATATAGGCATTACAATTCTTCAAATACCTAGATACTCCATGTAATGAAAAATGCAAGTACTTGTTCCATAAAGGCCTACTATAAACCTTTGTGAAATCAAATTGTAGTCTCCCAATTACCATGGAATAGTATCTCAAATTAGAATGTACCCTCAAAAATAAGTTTTTTTATATGGAAGCTCCTCCTTAATTATATAACAACAAGAAGCCATCTTTTATTCTAATTAAAATTTTGCTCCTTTAGTGGAATGGATATTGAGACAGCTGACCACCTATTTAAATCTTTCCCCTCCTCTTAAATGATTTGGAATATAGTCTCACAATCTCCTTTCTTCCAACTCATCTACTAGTAATTCCATTAATTAATGGTTTTGGCCGGCTCAGAAGAGAGATATGGAAATGGGTTCTATTATGCATTGGCACTTGTGGAAAACTAGAAATATATTTATCTTCCAATTGCACCAATGCAAGGTTGCTTGGGGAAAGAACTGTCAGATGAAAATTGAGGGCACCCCTCCAAATAAATGGCCTCATCCTCAAAGGTGAGTGAAGCTTAATTTCGATGGGTCTTTTGACCACTCAAGCACCTACAATGCTAGTATTGGAGCTGTGATCAGAAATCAACAAGGATTGATTTATAAAGCATATGCATCTCAGATGAGAATAGACTATCATAATGTGGCACCCACACTTGGAAACCGCTCCCCGAGTTGGATTATAATTCTTTGCACTCTAGCAGGTTTGTCAATCGGTCACCCAATAATCCCACCCAATGTTGTAGATCTAGGTATGGATTATTTAATGATCTCCATTTATAATTGTTTTAATAATTTCATTGGGTTCTAAGATTAGTATGGAATTACATACCCTATTAGCTGTTTACCTACTTGGGCACTACTAAGTGCTAAGGAGTGACAATAATATTTATGTAAATAAGAATGCATAATGAATATAATAATAATATATAATAAAAGGACTATCATAATGTATAGAGGGTCGTTCCTTTCAAGCAACATGCATGATTTTGGTGGGGGATTCTTGTACAATAAAGGAAACCTTATGTGAAGGACTAATACCCCATGGAAACTGATGGACATATAAAAGAAAATTCTTAAATTTCTGCAGTCCTTCCAAAGTTGGCAAGTCAATATCTCCAGGCGAGAAGGAAGTAGGTTGGCAGATGCTGTATCAAAAATTAAACCACCAACTAAACAATTTGGGAATCAGTTGTGCTTAGTGTTTTTTTTTTCTTTTTTTATAGGTAAATTGGTATTAAAAGAGAGAGAAAGCAGGGCAAAGCCCCCAGAACAGAGAAAGACCGACCCAGGAGAGATCTGACATCCCCATTTCAAGAGGGGGATGAAGAAGTCTCAAACCTGCCCTTACAAAAATATGCATTTACAGAAAAAAGGCAATAGCCCCTGTAAAGTCAAAACGGGTGCAGGGTCAACAAAATAGGTTGACAGATGTTGTCAGGCGAAAACCAAGGCAGAGAGTACTCTCGCTCTAGCGAGCGTGATGCTGGAAGCTAGGTTGAATCCGGACTCTTATGAGAAGTTTGACACAAATTGATATTCTAATTGGATTATTATTAGGAGTCTTAAGTACGGATTTGTGGTTATAAATTGGGTGTTTCTCACAACTCAAAGATACACAGATCATCTTTGAAGTTCTGAATTAGAGATCTAATTGTGAGAAATATTCTTTAGAAATTTTTAAAAAGTTGTGCTGCCAAGTATTCTAGAAAGCTAGATTCTTCTGCATCCCTTGTAGAAGATCATCTTCTTGCGTAAAAGATTTGAGGAGTCAAGCTCTGGATTGATTTTGTTGCAATCAACGGTGTGAAGTCATTGAGGCGTGAAGCGACATAAGGTAACTTCAGTCCTTAGGTAGGAGATATCTGGGGAGGAAATCTGAGTTTCTTGTAATTGCGAGATTCATAGTGTTTGATTGTTGATCTAGTTCGGATCGGTAGTTTTTCACTCGGTTAAGGTTTTCCACGCTAAATCTAGTGTTCTTGTGGTGTGTGCTTGTGATTTTATTTCCGCTGCGTAGATTATTATTATTTTTCACACTATTGGGCTGATTTGTTGAGTGGACCAGTCTAGAGATCTCGTACCCTAAACCTTTAAGCCCCCCTTTACAAAATGGAGGAAAAGACAAAAGAAACAAGAATGGAAGGTAGATCTGTTGGAGAAGGAGAGTTAATCTACCAACCTCAAAGACCTCAAAATGGGGTGAGGAGGGATTCTTGAACCTGAGTTTGAACAAAGCATACCACTCATACGGTCCAGGAAGGCCAGCTGAGCTTTCACCAAGGATGTCTTCTTACTTCAGTGCTTTGCATCATTCCGAATACAAAGGGCATAGATGGCTTGGAAGAAGATTGCAGCAGCAAACTTTCTTCCATGGACATCTACCCCCTTAGCTAAGGAAGTCCAGACGAATGAGGCTGAAAGAGGGAGAGTTGGGGAATGGCCACCATGTCTGAGAAGCCATATCCAGACCTGTTGAGCTATACTGCAGGTGAAGAAGAGGTGCAGGTTTGATTCACCATAGTTGAGACAAGTGTAGCATCTAGAGGCCATTGAGCACCCTCTATGCATTGCCCAGTAATCAGTAGGTGTTTTCTGGAGAAGGAGGTGCTAGCTGAAACAAGAGAGTCTAGGATGAATGAACTTGTTCCACACCAAACCATTCTAATCTACTGCAACAACTCTAGTTCTCAAGGTATCCCAGGCTTCTTTGAGGGAGAGGACTCCTAAAGAGTTGTGTTTCCAAGACAGAGTGTCTGGAACTGAGGTACCTCTTATGGGAATAAGGCTAGTGAGCTGAAGGAGGAAAGCCTGCAACTCAGTCGGGACGTTGTCTGGGATAGACCAAGAGTTTGCTTGAATAATGTTTGTTACCCGATCACTTTCAGAAAATTGGAGTGGGGAAATCTGTGGGTTATAGGATCATGGTAAATCCAATTACCAAACCACAATTGGATAGAGAGGCCATTCCCTAGGATCCATGAGCTGCCACACTAGAGATGGGGAGCCAGGTGCCTAATCCTTTTCCAGATGCAGGAACCAGCCTTAGGACTACCAAAGTACCAAATGGGATAGCTCCTAAAATACCTGCCATGAAACCAGCGAGCCCATATGGAGTCTGAAGATGTTGCAGACCAGCCTAGTTTCAACAAGCAGACTTCGTTGAACTTCTTCATCCTACGCAATCCGAGACCACCCTCTGATTTAGGCAAGCAAACCAAATCCCATTTAACCATATTACTCCTCCTTTTATCCGAGTTGGCGTACCAAAGGAAATTATGCATCAGGAGTTCAATCTGTAGACTGGTTTTGGTGGGGATTGGAATTACCAGAGAGATATGAAGAGGCATAGAGGATAGCACATGCTGAACCAAGAATAATCTTCTAGCCAAGGAGAGGCATTTAGCCTTCCAGCCATCTAGCCTTAATCTAATTGGGTCCATGAGCTGATTGAAGTGAGAGTGCCTAGATGATCCAAAGAAGATAGGAACTCCTAGGTAGAATGATGGAAGAGAGGCCCGAGGGATGGGAAGAAGCCTTGTGATCATTTGGGCTCTCCTGGTAGTGCACTTACCCAAAAAAAGTTGGCTCTTCTGGAGGTTAAATCTTTGACCGGAGGAGGCTTGGTACTTAGATAGCAAATCTTGGACACTTCTCAGACCTGGCTTGTGAGCTTTGAGGAAAAGCAGAACATCATCTGTATATAGCAGATGGCAGGGAGTAGAAGGAACAGTAGAGAAAGGCTGTATTTTACTAGAAGTTGTTACACCCCAACCCAATTTAACCCAGATTAGTACTAATTAAGTGTGTTTTAGCTAAATTAAGTGTGCTTAGTCGTTGATTATGGTAATTAGTGATTATTAGCCTTTATAAGTTGAATTAGTTGAGTCTTGAGCCTTGGATATGTGAGTTGGAACCGAATTGACTCGATTGGGTAGAGTCAAGGGCTTTTTCGTAATTATCGATTTTCGCATTTTGCATCTTTTGCACGTCAGTGTGGCATCATCGCGTGTGTTTCAACGAGTACGCCGATTTTCGTATTAGACTCTTCTTCATTTGATCAACCATTGATTAAATGGACCCCCATTTGACTCAAAATGAGAATATACAATTTCAGTGGGCTTTCTTGCAAAAATGTTATCTTTATCCCTATATATACAACTTTACTCTTTCCTTTTCATTTCCTTTTCCTTTCCTTCTCTACCCTCCTTTTTCTCCACTTCTCTTCTTCTCTTCCCTCAATCATCAAGAGTGAGAGCATGTGCACTTGAAAGCTAGGAGAGGACTCAACTTCATCTTCTTCATCCTCCTCTCTCCTTGTGGGCAAGAAACCATCTCCACCATCTTCTCTCCTCTTCAAATTCGAAATCCTTGCTAAGAGGTAAGAGTGAAACCTTCATGTTGTGATTTTAAGTAGTAAAAGAGTCAAGTTCTTGACTCTTGGGGTGGACATACATGCATATTCATGTCATTTTCCATGTGTATTTGTGGCTTTAGGGGTTGGTAAATTGGGGCTTTTGGGTTTCCTTGAGCCATAGTGAAGAGAAAGATTTGGAAAGCTCTAATTGAGGCAAGTATAGCTCTAGTTTGGATTTACATAAAAACTGATTCCATTTGATTCCAATGAAGCTCTTTCTTATGATTCTATTTCTTAGTAAATGAATGGTTAGATTATTTGTATGGTTTTGATTGATGAAATGGATGAAAGGATTGAATATTATGTAAAGGGGAGTAAGAAGGCTCCATTATGCAGGTATTAAGATGAAAGGAAGTTGAGAAGTGGAAGGGGGAAGAAACAGAGAGAATTCCGAAATCAGGAATTCTGGAGCGTTCGCTCGAGCGAACCTCCTTCTGAAGCACTTGTTCAAGCGATCAAAAAGACCGCCCGAGCGAATAACTCTCTGGATGGGTCCGCTCGAGCGACCACACTCCTGAAACTATCGCTCAACCGATCAATTGGGGTCGCCCGAACGATCAAGCCTCTGGATGGGTCCGCTCGAGCGAACCTGAAGCTAAAACCTAGACCTTTTCTGACCCCATGTTTTTAAGGTGAATTATCACCCTTAATCTTTCATAAACCACTGTAATCCTCTATAATCGATAATTATGGTGCTCACCCTTACTTCCATAGGAATTTAGCAATCTTGAGACCTTATGACCTTAAAATGCAACCGTTAACCTTATTAATTGGTCCAATGGATATTCATTAGTCTAACACTATGCCATGAAGGTTAATTTGGAAATTCAACGTATTTCTCATAAATTGTGACACCTAATAAGGTAGTAGTACGTTGATCTTCCCAACCTACCTTGTATTGGACGGTAAAAGACTAAAAACAATAGTCTAGTATTCGTTCGTAAAGATATCTTGATTCCTTTAAATTATTTCATTTCATATTGGAGCCCAATTTCATTATTGATATCAAAATCCTAACTAGTATATTTGTTGCATTATTAGTAATCTTTGAGTTCCGACTATTTACATTCAGTTCGTAACTTCAGTATCGTATATACGATTCAATATCCATGGGAAATACGGATTGAGTGAGTATTCGTATATGATTACTATTCGATTTGATTATGGACAAGTGAAATACAAACTTACTCAAATCCGATTATTATTATTATTCAATTTTTATTTTATTGATCGAGTCGGCACTACTTAGCTTCGACCCTGTGATACCCGACGGGGTTGAACTTGGTTTAGTTATTCGAGACTACTGCAGTAAGCCATCTGGAGCACCGGAACTCTAAACCCGTGTAGCCAGTTAGCCTTTGGTCAGGCCACTGGTGACATCCCAACTAGATTTGCTCTCTTTTGAGAGGATGAGCTTAATGTAGTAGCCAAATAGTATGCTTTCATTTTATTGATTCACAAGCATAAATTATTTGATTTATGCACAATTTGCCTAGTTAATACTTATCATTGACCTCTCTTAACTTAATCATCCTTTAATTCAATTTGAAGCATTATGTATTTCCTTATTATTGCCTATACTTGCTAGATCGTCGTATTGAAGATACTACTCTTGGGGTCACAGTCGCAGATGCAGCTCCCGGCCCTGAGAATGCCAAGGAAGGAGAGAATGTTACCCAAGAGGTGCCTTCAGGATTAGAAGAGTGGCCAGAGCCCGAGGCCGCTTAGTTGTCTTCCTCGGAGTGCGTGAAGATCTTCTTGGAGCTTCCTTAGTTGTGTGACTAGCCCCTTTTTGCGTGGGCCACACATAGATGTGTAGTTATCCTTTTGTTTATACTTTTGGTAGTGTTTGTATAGGGTTCTTTTAATCACCCTCTTTTGTAAAAACAATGTATACACTTGTATAATTCTTTTGTATTAAACTTGAAATATTAATTGGATTGAATGGGAATTGATACCCTCACATGAATGAATTATAGCTTCCGCTATGATGAATTGTTATTGATATGTTCTGGTGAGTTTTAACTCACGTGTGGAAAAGTTTTTTTTTTTTCTCTCCTTCGTGTGTTGTATTTAGCTCGAGACAGGTACAGCATCACGGGAGTACGTGTGTCTCACCTCGGGGAACCCTAGGCCAGGGTGATTCGGGACCGGGATGTGACAGAAGTCCTGAGCTTCTCGAGCTGGAGACTAAGAATCTCCTCTACAAGGATAAACATGTAGGGTGACAGAGGGTCCCCTTGGCGCAATCCACATGAGGAACTAAAAAATCCACAAGGATTATTGTTGATTAGCACTGAGCCTCGACTGGTATAGATCATCTCTCTAATTAGATTGATCCAATCAAATGAAAAGTTGAAAAACTTGAGAGCCATGAAGAGAAAACTCCATGAAGTTTGTCAAATGCCTTAGATATGTCCAGCTTTAAACAAACAGAACTTCCACTAGCTTGGAATTGAGCTTTTGGATAATGTCATGTGCTAAGGCCACATTGTGATGGATAGACCTGCCTTTGAAAAAGGTTGTTTGGTGATTAGAGATGAGGGGAGGAAGGATACTAGAAAGCCTGGTAGCTAAGATCTTGGAGGAAGTTTTGTAGGTGAAGTTTAAGAGGCTGATATGTCTGAAATCAGAGAAGGTTTCTGGAGAAGATTTCTTGGGGTAAGGGATAGGAAGAATGCGTTGGATTCTCTCAGCATTCAGCCAGTGGATAAGAGATGAGAAACTGCCTCTATCACCTGTTTACTCACAATATGCCAGCAATGAGTGAAGAAAACCCTTGAAAAACCATCCGGGTCCGGGGAGCTACTCTTCTTTAACTGGAAGACTGCCTTTCTAATTTCATATGGAGAAAGGACTGCTACAAGGGACTAATTTTGCTCCTCTGTGACTGAGTGTGAGGCCCCACGCCTTATGGACCCTCACTTTTGAATTTAATACTATTTTATAGCCAATAGTAGCTAATCTTACTATTTATTAGGGATTAGTAAGGGTAGATAAGGATTTTTCCTAATTAGGCCTTTGTTGTAATTTATAGAATTTATATGGTGTCTTTTATAATTTTTGAGTTAGTTAGTTGGTTAGAGGCCCTAACTAGTAATTAGTATTTACTATAGGGGTTATTCCACTTGAGAAGCTTCTAGAATCCTACCTAAAGACCAAACTACCCATGACTCTAACCCTAATCCCATGTTAACTAAAAGGGTATTCTTGTACCTAGCCCAAGCCCCAACCTATATATATACTACACTCATCCCATCCCATACTCTACCTACAATTCCCTCTCTCATTTCCCCCAATTCTATCTCTCAATTTCCCTCCAATTCTCCCATCTCTTCCCTCTCCTTCTCTAAAACCCTAGATCTAGAACCCAAACAAGAGGGAAAAGATTATCTACTACAAGCTACAACCACAACCTCTTCTAAGGAGCTCTCTCATCTTCTATACCTCTTCTCCCTCTTCTAATCAAGGTACTTTTCATCATCTAGTTCTATTTCCTTAGATTTATTCTTTTCACTCTCTAGATCTCCTTCCTTATAGCAATTCTTTTGTGGATGTGGGTGTAGGAGTTAGAGATCTCTCTAGACTTAGTTTTGGGGCTTGTTTGAGTGATTGGAAGGCCTATAGCTTGGATTTCTATTTTTGGAGCTTGGATCTCTCTTTTCTCTCTCTATCTTCTTAAAATTGGATTAAGGCGAGTGCAATATACCTATTTAGCATAGAATGCATGTTTCCCTTCTCTTGATGCTGTAATTTCAATTCAACTGTTGTAGTTATGTTAGATCTATCATTTGAGCTTAGTTTTATGAATTTATGGCCATTGATGGATGAGTTCTCTCATTTGAAAGATCAATGGCCCGCTCGATGATGGATGGTTGTGTATTGAAGTGCCTTTCATGTTCTATGATGATCTTGTGATGTTTGGACGAGATTGGATGAGTTTTGATGGAAAATTGGATTGAAGGACAAGAAAATCCAGAAATCTAGAATTATGCTGACTACGTGTACTCGGTCAACCGACCTGCAGGGAGGTTGACTGGAGACATTACAAATTGGGAAAAATTAAGTCCCAGTTATTTTTCTACAAGCTTCTTAGTCCTGTGTACTCGGTCGACCGGACCCTCTGCTCGGTAGACCGAGAACACAGGTTTTGCAGAAAATAACTGAGAGTTGGATTTCTACCTCAGGACCAGAATTCAGTGTGTGCGGTCGACCTGACCCTGTTCCAGGTCGACCGGGCACAAAGGAAACTCAGGGTTTGGACTAAGACCTGGGACACCCTTTCAGCCAGAACTGTCAGTGTGTGCGGTCAACCGCCCAGGCCAGGAGGTCGACCGGACACACAGGAATTTCTGGAAATCAGGTCTTTGCCTGCAGAGTGTTTGTTTTCTGTTCTTAGTGTGTGGGGTCGACTGTCGAGGCCAGGAGGTCGACCGGACACACTGTGTACAGTAACTTTTCCCAGATTTCAATTTTTGAGATTACGATCATTTATGGGGCCCATTGACCATCCAAATGGAATTCTATTGATGTGTCAAGCCCGAGTCAATGGTGTGACTCAACCTTGACTCGTGGGGACCACCAAGTAGCGTCTCAGTTGTATATTCTACGATGATTCGATCCTTAAACGTTGTCAATGATGCCCGTAACTTCTAGAGCACCAAACACAGCACTCATTGGCATCTGAGACTCCATTTAGAGATCAAATTACCTGAGATGAACCTGGACCCGAATGTGGACCATTACCTAGGTTGGATTATTGATATTTCCATGTTGATTCCTGTACTTGGAGTTCTTACTTCACTTATCATATTACTGTCACTCTTATGTCCTTACTATAGCTTATAACTGTTAATTAAATGGAAAATGGATGACCTGAATCTAGGACTACTTAGAGGTGACCTGGTGATGTGATTGGGTGAACACTGACCCGTGTCTGTGACTAGACGGGCCCTTTTATGGCCTATGTATAGATGTATGATACCCTAGATTGGAGAGGTGAATTATATTGGACTTATAACTCATTATGGATGAGAATGGACTGTTTATCGTTAGAAATGGACTTGTTACCTCGTGTGGATTGTTTTAGACCAGGCCATGTACCTGATGGGCCTTGGTATGGATCCAACGAGTGGACTTGGACTTGGATTGTGATCCATGGACTGAATTGATACTTGGACCTCTTAGAGACTTTGTTAGGACCTTGTTCATGCAAGGCAAGGCCTAGACAGACACAGACCTTCATTGTTTCCTTGAGTCGGCATAGACATTCACTCAGTTGTTCTAAGCTCAGCCTTTGGACTGATCATCACTGGTAGGAGCTATTTATGAGTGTTGAGTGAGCTATCATGATGAGCTATATTTTAGACGGACGGTGTGATGCTGAGTCCAGTCTCCCCGAGTGATGAGTGTGGTGAGACTGTTGAGTGTGATTTGAGGGGCTAGTCATATCCTGCGGTATCCAGCTCGTGTGAATGTGTCATATTGTGTTAGATTAGATATTATGTTTATCCTGATTCTAAATGCTCATCTTGCTTAACTGCCTAGATCATGTATCTTGATATTCTCTTTAACTATATAATTGTCTTTACTCTTTTGATACATATATCATATGTTACTTGTATACTGTGACTTGCCAGATCTTTAGATCTGACCCATTCTTGGTGCTTAGGTTTCGACCCCGATTTCGAGGACTGCGCGCTCGCGCTAGTAAAGGCACCCGTAGTAGGGGACTATGGATGGGGATAAGCGGACCAAGAGGTCGAGCTGGAAGTTGGAGAGACGGCACCTGGGGTGTGAGAGTTCTTTTTATTTTGGGATTTTGAGTGATTTTTGTAGTGAGCAGGGTAATTGTTAGAAATTGTAATAATCCTTTGATTTTTATAACTTTGACACTTTAAATTGGATTTCAGCCTTGTTATATTTGTCATAAACATATGATACCTTATCATTGCTTCCGCTATATTCACATGCTACTGCATTATTAACTGTTGATCTTATATCGTTTAAAAAGTTTTAAATTGGACCTCACTGCGGACCTACGATCTTGGAAGTTCTCGGATTTTCTGGGAAGTAGCGTGCCAACTTCGGGTATCTTGACGATTTTCTCGGTATCCGGAATTGGGGCGTTACACTAAGGGGCCAGCATGTCAAAAAGACTTTCATCTGGGAGGATAGAACCAGCTTGAAAGAGATTCAAAAAGAAGGTTGAAGCCTGGTCCTTGAGTTGAGATCCATCCTTAATAAGGTTGCCATCTACTGTAATCTTGTCTATGCGATTACGGATGCCTTTGGCCTTAGCAGATAGGTGGAAGAATCTTGTGTTCCTGTCCCCATCTTGGAGCCACTTTATCTTCGCCCTCTGCTTCCAGTGAATAGACTCACCATTAAGCCAATTGTGAAGAGAAGCTTTGGCCATATTCAATTCTCTGAGGAGGGAGTTGCTAGGTTGAGCTTCAAAGGCTACTTGTTTAGCCAGGACTGAATTCTCAGCTCCTACAGTGTGAATCTTCAACTACACATATACTTCTTTGTTCCAGACCTTAAGGTTGAGCTTAAGAATCTTCAACTTGTTAGCTAGGATGAACTGAGGAGTTCCTCTGCAGGGAGTTGCACAACTATCCTCAACAACCTTAGAAAATGATTCATGAGACAACCACTTTTCTTCAAACCTGAAATGGATGTTTTTGAAGGAAAGGCATTTCCTATGGGACAGGATAATGGGGTTGTAATATGTGGAAATTCTGGGAAGATGGTGCACTAAAGGATCTACAAAGGTTTCAATCCATTTGGTGTTTGAGAAAGATCGGTCTAGCCTTGCTGCAACAAAGGCCTGCCCTTACCTGTTATTAGCCCAGGTGAAGCTATTGCCCCTGTACCCAAGGTCTTTGAGTCCAAAAGCCAAAGCCATGTCATTGAAGTCCTTGACATATAGGGAAGAGGGAGAGCGAGTACTGAGCTTTTCTTTGGCCAAGAGAATGGCATTGAGTCGCCGGTCACACACCAAGGAAGAATTGAAGACGAGCTGTTGACTAGGTAGTCCTAGAGGTTTCTCCTCAGTCTGTAGTCTGTAGAGCCATAGACACCTGTGATGAGATTTGGCGTGGGGAGGGGGGGCGGGGGGGGGGGGGGGGAGAATCTGTTATAGTCATGGAGATGTGCTGGGAAGAGAGGCCTAAAAGGGAGAAGGAGTATTTAGAGTTTGGGTTACAGAGGCACCAAAGAGAGTTTTCTGTATTGGTGAAGGAGGGGTTAAGGCCAAAAGGATGGGCTCCATTGAAAAAGGATTCCAGGTTGGCCTTTAGCTCTGAGAGGAAGATGATGTTAGGGGAATGGGCAGCAAGAAGATGAGATACCATGGTTTTTGTAGGGGTATTCCAAATTCCCCTACAATTCTAATATATAACTTTGACCATTAAATAACTAGATTTGAGGAAGGGCCTGAGGAGCTTCTGGTCTTTGGACCTGTTGATCCTTTGATTTTGGATTTCCTGTTAACTTTCACCTTACAAGGGGAAAGGTCGACCACCAGGGAAGCTTCTTTCGTAGAGGCATGGTTGGGGTGACCTGAGGAGAGGGGGTTGGTACTTATGGAGATTTAGGAGCAGGGGCTGGGCCAGAAGCAAACTCTATGTCTTGGGGACCTGGGAAGTTCCTTTCCAGATTGGTTTGTGCTGCTAACAAGATTTTGTATTTGGAAGTGGAGGAGGTAGGATTTGCTAGAATACAATGCTCCAAGATTGAAAAGGGGTTAGAACATTCTAACATAAGGGCTGGAATTTTCCCTAAGATCTCCATGACAACGTTTGAGGGGAGAACTGAAAGAGTACCATCAAGAGTAGAGGCATTGCGGGGGCTAGGGAACATGGTTGGAGGGAGAGATTTAGTTGAGAGAGGCTTTGAATTTGGATGGGGCAAACTAGTTTTGGGGGGATGGGGGGACAATGACGGTGGAAGGGGGTAATGTTGTTGTAGGAGGCGGGTGGGACAGAGAAGTTGTAGGGTTGGAAATACTGGAGGTACCAGCAGTACTTGAAGTCACCTTTAGGCTCCTGAGGACTGGCTCCTTGATCAGTTATTGATCCACTGGCCCCTAAGTTTGAAGCTGTTTGAGCAGGGGACTCCTGATGGCTGACTCCTAGAACTTTAGTTGTTCCTGTATCCCTTGAGGTGGTTGGGGGCAATCAGCAAGGCTACTTGAGCAGGGGTCTTCAACAGACTGGGCTTTGTTCTGAAGGTGTACTTGGTGGAAAGGTGGCCTACCGAGAGGCATTCAAAACAGGGGATGTTTTCACACTGGACTTCTACCTCCACTGTGTCTTCTCCTTCCAGGTAGACAGTAAGGAGTCTCGGAGTAGGCCTGGCCACGACCATGAGCACCTGAACTCTGGCAAAGGAAAGCATCTTTGCTTAACAGTAGTGTCGTCTAGACGAAGCGGCTTCCCAATAGAGGCTACTATAGACAGGAGGATGTCACTACTCCAGCAGTGATAAGGTATTCCTCTAAGCCGAATCCATATAGGGGTTTTTGTTGGCCATATAGTTTCATCCTGACCTAGAGATCAAAGACGAAGGAGGAGTTTTTTCCGGTCCATAAGGAGTGGGCTATTACCAAATCATCTCTATCCTCCTTGGAGTTGAATCTGAATGTGAAGTTCCCCTTCCCTGTTAGGGAGATGAGACAAGGTCTGGAAAGTCGCCACGAAGAAATGACCCATTGTTCCAACCCTTCCAGGGAAGGTCGGCAGCCAACAAATTTTCCAATGGCAGAGTAAGTTAAAGATTGTTTGCTGGTATTGACCATCTGAAGGGGGATCCTAAAGGTGAGCTTTCCTTCGATCCAAACCGGAGGGGGTATGGCTGGGGGGGGGGGGTGGGGGGGGGGGGCGTAGACTGGCTGGGAGAGACAGCTGGCATAAGATTTCTTGTGGATCGGAGAGGAATCTGTAGTGGGTTGGACAGTGGGAGTTTGATGAAGACTGCCCAGATGGTTGTGCAGTAGTTGAAGCTGAGCAGAGTCCCGAGGGGGTTAGTTACCGATGAGTCCAGAAAAGCACACATTATATATTATATTATATATATTAAAGCAAACGGGGAGGTGGGCCGTGAGAGGTGCCACCTCACCCCTGAAAAATCTCTCCTTGCAGAGGAATACCCAAGAAAAAAAACGAGGGAGCCTTTAGAATACCACCCTATCATCTCCTCAAATCTCCTAAAATTTCTCCATCCCCTCCAATCTTCCCTAAAATCTCTTCATCCCTTCCGATCTTGGATATCATCTCACGGCAATTATTTTTCGTGCCATCTTCTTCCGGCCCATCTTCTTTCAACGCTCTTCTTTCAGCCCATCTTCTTCCAGCCCAATTCTTGATGGATTCCCCATCAAGATCCCCAAGGGTTTCACCGTCCTCCAGGCCTGCGAGGTCGTCGGCGTTGACATACCCCGCTTGATCGGTTTTGATTTTCTTATGGGTGCGTTTGGATGCCCATTTCTCCAATTTATAGGAATTCGGTACATTTCTAGAAAAAAACCTATTTTAACCGCTAATGGTTTTTTATTTCTGTACTGCCCTAATGAAGAAAAAAACAGATAACCGATAAAGGAAAAAATCGAAGAAGGCAAGGGAAGGCGTGATGGAGTTTCTGCTTATGAACGATCCGTTGGACTGCCCATATCAATGCGGTTTGATTTTGAGGAGTGTGAAGGGAATGACAGCTTTAGGAGTAGTTGCTGCTACCCTTTGTCTGATCGTAGTGTTTAGAGGTTTGGAGATGGGTTTTCTGTGTTTGGAGAGTTTGGGTGCAGGGGGTTCTCCAGCTGGGTTGTGGCGCCTGGGACGAGTTCTGCGTGGCGGGTAATTAAGCTTGAGTGGGCAGTTCCTAGGAATTATTCAGACTGCATTTGTGCTGATGATGCGGTTTTCATCAATGCTAGTGCGGTTAGAGGGGGAGGGAGGTGTGTTTGTTGGTCTGGTTTTGTGGGAGATGGATTTGCTGAAGGAATTGGGTGCTTCCAATGTGAGTGATTGCTTCTCCCCCATTGCATTTTTTTTTTTTTTTATCTTGAATCTCTTAACCACATTATGTATTGCTATGGAAGATGAATACTCACTTTGGTGGAACTGAACCGTTTTTTCATCTCTGTTCCTATATGTTTAAATTTGACGCCATGTTTGATTAGAGTTGGAGGGGCATCCAAACACGCCCTTTATACTAATGATGAATTATTTTTTTTACTAACGTTCTCTTTGATCTTCGAGGGCATGTTTGTGCGCAATGGATAATATCCTCTGCAGTTTTGTTTCTATAGCTCTTTTGTTCTATGCAAAAAAAAAAAAGAACAGTGAAAGTTTTTTATTTTCTTCGGGAATATTTTTCCTGCAACAATGTGTTCTACACTTGTTGAAGGACCACAGAAAAATGGCTTTCTATTTCTTCAATTTGAACATACTTTATGCAAAAAGGTCTGAAAAATGCCTCCCTCTGCCTTAGAGAAGGAAAACTATGTAAAATGTTAATATGGTGCAATGTACAATCAATCATTCTCAGCTGTACAAACATACTCTAAGGTTTAATAATAAATGTTCTATTGGGGGTTTGCAGACTGTTTATTGGTTAAAGACAAGGAGCATTGCTTGAAATTTATCATCAATATTCTGGTAGGTGTTTGATTTTGTAGTAGTGCTGAATCTCTCTGTTTACATGCTGTGAGAGGTCAGAAAAGGAATATGGCCTGATATTTTCGTTATATACTTGGATTTCATTAACTGTTGATGATCTTCTTTATCCTTGTGTAATTTGTTTATTTATTTTCCTTTTGTTTTCCTTTTGGTTTTTTTCTTACTGCTTACTAAAAAATAGAAGATTTCAATAGATTCATGATAAAAAGTTGTGTGGAAAGAAACACGACTGTTGTTCTGTTTGTACAATTGGCAATGGTTCAATTCTATATAAGTGTGCCTATTTCAATTCTTCCATGGGAACATTTTTAAGTATGGCATTATTTTCCCTTACTTGTAACTTTACACTTCTCCAGAAGTAAAAAAAATGGATTGAGAAATCTATCAATGATGTATAGATATATAGATGTATAAGGATTCATGACTGATGTTGTGCCTATGTGCGGGTAGACTTGGTATACTGAATGTTTCTTTTGTCAGCATGTCTAAAGGATGGGGACATTGCATATGGTAGAGACTGTCATAATAACGAAAGACACAGCAAAAAGAAAGTGGGAGTTCTTGCTGGTAAGAAACTAAGAAAACAAACCAGTCCAACTCATTTGTTTTATTATTTAGGATGGGACTAAGAAATTTTTTACCCTGCAGAACTCTTTTTTATTATTTTTTAGTTTCTGCATAGATAACCTCATAGTTTCTTTAACAAACAGGGGTCATCATATCTGCAATCGTTCTCGCTGCCTTGGTCATTTGTTATGCTATGTTAAGGCATCCCTTCAAGGCAAATAGGTGGGATCCAGCCCATCTCCCAAGTGTTATTGCATTTAGGAAGGCTTGCAAAATAAGATTATTTAGTTATAGTGACCTGGAAGAAGCCAGAAAAGGATTTCATGAAAGTCAGAAGCTTGTGGATGGCATAGATAGAACATTTCATGCTGGCATACTCGATGATGTATCCTTTGAGGCCGTGCAGAAAATACAATGTGAGAGTGAACAGGATCTGATGCGGGTTCTGGCCTATTCTTGGGCTTGGCATTTGTTGCTGTGGAAAATCCTTGTAGAACTTTTGCTGCCTAAACTTCTATTGTTTCTGTTGACATTGCAGTGGCAGCCCTATTTGGATCATCTCAGGCTCATCATCGTTTCATGTATCAATGCAGAGTGGAGGATCAACGTAGAGCACCATCTTTTTCTTCTTCCCTTCCTCTTTTTCCCGATCCCCTCCTTCCTCCACTGCACCCACCTATGCACCTTTTTTTTCTCCCTTCCCTTCCTCTTCTTCCCCATGTCCTTCTTCCTCCACTACACCCACCTGTGCACTTCCTCTCTTTACTTCTCTTTCTTCTTTTCTTTTTCTTCTATTGAAGGTTTCATTGCTTATAGAGGAAATTCTACACTCTAATAAGGTAGAGGTGAGATAGAGAGGGAGAGAGGTCGTTTGGTTTTTTCTCGTGTTTGTTTGTATGTGGTGGAGTTTGAATGTTACTGACTTTATTTATAGTGAGCGAAGGGGTGGATTATGAGAAGTGTCAAGGGGTGGCTTACATTAGCTGACACCCCTGGAAGTGTCGGTTTTACTCACTTGCATCACTAATACATGAACACCACTATCCAACTACAACTGGTGGAGCAATGAAGTCTTTATTATTAGGGAAAAGGGGAAAGTGTTATGATGAATTGGAGGTGGAAATTAGTGATATGAAAAGAGTGCCCATCATCATTTAAAAGGATTGGACGCGGGATTACTATATGTAGAGGTTATCTTATAGTTTTGTGTATATGTGAAAGGGAAGGTCTTCACTATGGTGCCATCAACATTCTTCTTTGATGCTTGTGGTTCAGTTGATGCACCTTTACTTAATTGGACTTTGCTTCTTTGTTTATTTCTTCAATTCATTTGAGTCAGAGAAGAAATTGGAAAAGCAATTCGTTCTCATAAAAAATGTGTTTGATTGTTTAGTGTTGAATGAGGATTTGAAAACACAGAAGTTCATTAATGTAGTGCTTAACTTTCAGACAATAATAGAGAGTGAGTGGTTAAACTTTAAATTTTTTGTGGAAAAACTAAAATCATAGAAAAAAAATGCTATGGTGGTGCTTTTGCTTTCCAAAGATTGAACATGTGTTTACTGTTTTTATATAAATATAAATATGCATGAATATATGTTTATATGTTTATAATTAATTTTGATATCTCATAAATTCAAAATGTAATATCTTATTTTTTGCCCCGGGTTAAGCACGGGGCATTGTTGCTAGTTTTCATATACATTTTGGACCATTTTAAGGGCTTATTGATATTAGAGATTTATTTAGTGTCAAATCATATTTTTATGCTTTTAGGATTCATTGTAGTGTATTCATGCATAATTTGCTCAAACATCACACTTTTTGCATAAATTTATGAAACTTGTCATTTTTGGGAATTTATTTTTAGAAAGTCAGTTATTTTGGGTGCATCAAGTAGGGTCCCATGCATAGTTCATTCAAGTTCCTCACATGTGATTATTTTTTAATTTGTTTATTTCAATTTGTCGTGTAGGAGAAATTAAGAATGGGACCCACAATGGTGAAATTTGAGAGAGATCAAGGGTAGGACATCTTTCATGGTGGACCACTGTCTTTGTATTTTTAGTGAGTTTGAAAAGTCAACAATGGAAAGTAGATTTGGAATTTCAAGATCAATAAAGGAAACTTCATATTTGGCAAGATCTAATGCTTACTAAGTCTGAAAACTCAAAAATCAAGAAAAAAACTCAAGAAAGGAAAGTGCGCTAGAAGAGTTAACAAGTCAATCAAAGAAGCTTGGAAGCAAACCAAAGATGGAAGGGGAGTCAAGAAACAAAGAAGAAAAGATCACAAGATCCCTTTGGACGTCTACATGGGTCCCACACACCCCATTGCACAACTAACATTCCATATGTGCACAAGTATTCTCGAATTTTTTAGGGGCGGCAAGATTAAAATGGTCATAACTCTTAATCTAACCGTCGGATCGGTGAAATCTATATATTGTTGGAAAGATCTTTTCGAGTAGATATCATTAGAATCTAAGATTTCATCAATCGGAGCTAAAACGAGGAAGACATGGCCTCTGGAAGTTGGTGCTAAAATTTCTACTCGAGATTGCAATTTTGTATATGGAAAGCAACAAAAATCTCTCACTCGCTTTTTCTTTGGAGACTTGTTGGCCAAGGAAGGGACTTACCATACAAAGAAGATTGCATGCTACAAACTTGGAACAAAGAAGGAAAAAAAGAAAGCGAAAATCTAGAAATTGAAGGCATACGAACCCCTCTCCTCTAATGGGAAGATAGATCAGCTCTCTCTAGAATTACTACTACACTCCATCTTCTTCCTCTCTTTTTCTCTCTAATGAAGTCCTCAAGGAGATTTGACCCGGAAATCACACTACACCCTTGGCCTTTTCATCTAGAAGAGGCTTCTCATCCTAGTAGGTAAAATTGTCTTTGTTTATTTTTTTTATCTCATGTAAGACTTTGCATATTAGTAAAATTGTTTCTTGCTCTGTTCAATTTTTCTTTCTTGTCCTTTGGTGATTGGTGCTTGATTTGTGTTCATTACTTGTTGTTGTTTGGATTGACGACCCAAGGGCCCTAAGAGCATGATTCAAATTATAAACCCATTTAGAACAGAATTTTGAAAGAGAAGAATATACTTCCACACATTTAAATTTCTGTTAAAACCACATTTAAATTCTTGTTTTTACCACGCATTTAAATTCTTAAACTTTTTTTTATTGTCTTTATTTTTATGATCAATTCATTTTTATGTTTATTTTGTGCATAGTTTATGGCTGGAAGTAGTGATCATGGCATGCATTGCATTACTAACTTTCTAACTTAGGTTTCTTTTGTTTCTACTTTAGTTTCTTATTTTTATTTTTGAGACTTTTTATTCTTGATGTTCTAACTTGTTTGTTCTTTTGTAGCAATTTTAGTTTTTAGTTTAGTATTTTTAGATTTAGGAAGTTTTATTTTCATTGGATTGTAATTAATTTAATTTTTGGAAAGTATGAATGATGGTTGTAACTTTTCTAGTTTATTAGGCTAGATTTAGATTTTTAATTTAGGGAAGGTACAAGTTGAAGATGAACCTTAATTTACATTGCTCCCTGCGGATCGACCTAGTCTCATCAGTTTATTACTACATCACGACTCTACACTTGGAGCTCACAATCAGTTATTTAAGCCGTGGGTTGTGAGATGGCTAATGACTGAGAGGATAGTGAAGTTGGAAGAGGCCGTAAGGGATTTGGGGATTTTGACTCCAAGCTACCTTGAGGGAGTTGGGGATTAGTTGGCCGAGTAGGAGGGGAGGTTGGTGGCTGATCCGGGAAGCTTGGAAGAACAGTCTGAGTAGCTGCCGCCGGGGGATTTTGGGTGGAGGGTGGGGGTGGGGTTTGGGTTAGAAAAGGGGCGAGAGACATGTTGCGGGTCGGGAGGCATGGTGTATTTTGAGTGCTTAGTTCATGTCTTAACATACATATGTAGGAAGTCCAAGATGCATTTTGGAGTCAATTTAGTAGTGGTTTATGGAGTGTTGTGTTTCATGCTATTGTTTTGTGTTGTTGCTTGTCTTATGATAGGTCCTTTGATGCTTTCGATTGTATTGTTAGTGTTTTGTCTAGTCTGGTTGGTCGTCTATGTTGTTTGTCCTATTGTTTGTCTTAGTTGTTATTTCAATAAAATCTTTTGTTGTCTGTCATGTTGTTTGTCTTAGTTGTTATTTCAATAAAATCTTTTTTTTAGCAAAAAAAAAAAAAAAAACATGGCATGTTCTGAAAGAAATGCAACTTTCTCCTTCTTATCTATAATCATGAAAAATGATCAACTTCTCATTATAGAGTTGCCCGTTTGCTCTACCTATGTGGGGCCGGACATATATATAAAAACAACAAATGATATTGCCTTATGGACTCCAATGATTTATGTATTATTCATTTTTATTGCTATTTTACCTGTTAGAGCACTAGAGTAGGATCCAAGGTCATTGTTGGTTAACAGCAATGTCTCCAACATTGACAGGTTGCTAAGACATGGAGGAAGTGCTCTGCCATCAAGATTGTTGCTTTGAAGATCTAAATATTGAAGACTTTTCAATTCACATATGCCTGCAAAATTCAGTAGGCATGTATGTTTTAATGAGTAACGTCAACCAATGTCTGAAAACGAAACAAGAGCTAAAAATGGTTGGTTGGATGGTTTGGTCACACTAATTTGACGGATGCTCTTTGAGGTCTCCATAGTGATGTCAAAAGAAGGAAGAAAATGAGGTGAAATTGATTGGCCTACGGTTTTGTGTTTAGGGTTTGTTCAGATGGGAGAAAAGAGATTAATGCAGGTAATGATCAACTGGCATGGAAGCAGTTCAAGCTCTAGACCCAAGCCCATTAGGTCTTGGTTGAGTACATATATACCTCGTAGTGAGTCAATGGTTGCAGAAAGGTTATTCCCCCAAAGATACAACTCCCTTAAGCTTTGCATTTCAGAGAAGGCTGTGAAGAGAAAGAAAATTAAATATTAATATTAGTCGAAACATGACAATTGACAATATAATGATAGTTATGAGTGCATGCACCCATGTCCATTGAATCTCAATCGTCCATCTACCATGCCTCTTTCCGTTACCCGTTGATATAGTTAATTTGGTACCCAATCGTTCATGAAACAAGGGTAATTGGAAACGTTAAGGTCCTTGTACCATAAACCGCTCGTACTTGCCCCATTTTGACTGGGCCTAGGGTCCTAGTACACCCTTTTTTGTCATACATAGAAACTATATATATATATATATATATTTAAAACATCATCAACCCAGTGGTACCAATAACTCCAAGCAGATTGAGATTTGAGTATATGCCAACACATAGTAACAGAATGTAATAAGAGCAAGTTAGATTATCTTAAAATGGAGCCTACATGGGCAATTTGATTTACCTTGAGGTGCGACCCATCCACCGATATGATTTTCCCATAAATTAAGTGTTTCCAGTTCCTTGAATGCAGCAAATAAGGAAGCATTTGGATACCATAGTTCCAATCTTTTTTCTCTTATCGAGGAAAGATCAATTGAAATCACCCTAGATGACGATGAATTACATTCAATTCCAGACCAATTGCAACAATTCTTTCCGACCCAATCTTCATGAAGGGAATAGCCGTGTGGATAGTTGATGGAGTCTTTGATTTGCAGGAGATGTGTCCTCTCTTCTTCTGGACACCCGTGACTCGGATAAAAGTAACAACACCAAATAATCACAAGAAAGATAGCAGTCTTGAACATTGACATGAACATCGTAACTGAAGCTTTTATCTCACTAGAAAGTAGATAGAATGTATATATAGCAAGAACACATTATATATATATACATGAGGAAGGGGGATATTTCAGGCATCACAGAAGTTCCAGGCCATCCAATGGAAGTGTCGGCATCAATTCACATGCATCGGTCAATGAAGTCAACTTTGCAAAAAAGACAAAAAAAAAAAAAAAAAAAAAGTGTCAAAATGATAAGTAACAAGTAACTCTGAAAGAAGTAGTTCTTGATATGAAGATTTTGCTACATATTAAAGGGTCAAAAATTCCCAAACCGAGTGATGTTGCTCTCTCCATAGATGCGTGGCAAAAGAAGCACTAATCCAAATGGCTATTCTACCTCATATTTGTATAAAATCCACACATCTAACCACAATTATTTTTAAAAGCAACTATAAAAAAAAATTAGTAAAATCTATGGCTCGTTGTTGCTCAGCCAATTAGGGGTGTGTATAGCGTGTGGTTGCATGAGACCCTCTAAAGCAAAAGGAAAAATAGAAGAAAAATGAAAAATCTACATGAAACTGCATACCCTTTTAATATTTACAATAATGAACCCTTTGACTTTATCTTTATATACAAGTAATATAATCATTTAGATTCTCTTGAGTATATAATCGATGGACAAACCTATCTTTATATGTCAAATTCAACTAGGATATTTATAAATGACAAAAATGTTGTTACCTTATACCTGTGTTTTAGCAAACAGTGTCTGAAATTAAAATAACTTTAACCAAAATGTCTTACAATATTCACCTTGATCTAAATAGAGTTAGCATGATATTCTTACCATAGTTTATTTTCTAAGGTTAAGCTTCAGAAATTACAAAATTGAAGGGGATATTTTTTTGTCCTCTAAGTAGGCTTCAATATAAGTAGGATCAAGTCGGGTTGGGCTGAGGCCAATGTGAGCCCAAACCATACACAATCCCAACACAACTTGAACCCAAACCTGACTTTTAAACTGACCTCTCAAGCCGAACAATAATCAGGTTCAGTTGCTGTAACCCAACTCAATCAGCCCTCATATCTTTTTAACCCCTGCCAAAAACCCTTGAGCCCAATACCCTTGGCTTCATGGATAATAGGCAGAAACCCTAAGCCCACAACCTAATCACTGTACTAACCCGGGAAAAAACAAAAGCAGAGGAACAACAAAGCCAACATATAAACTAGAAGAAGATTCACATAGTTTTAAGAAAATAGATGGGGAAAAAAATGTGAGGCCCATAGTGAAATAATCATACATGTGCTGGCAAATCGAGTGGATCAGCTATAAAGTTACTTTAAAATTTTAATCTTATGGTCAGACTGTAGTCAACATAAGCGATTTCTAAATCCTATGTCTATATGAGTTGTTTGGATTGTGAGGTACGTGTGGCTTTACTCACAGATTCGGGTGGTGAATTCCTGACTTTCTACATTTTGTAATCACTAACAACCCTTTCGTCTATTTAAATTAGGGCTTGATCAAGAGGAATGGGCTAAATAAAAAACTGGATGGTCAAGAAGGGCTCAAAACAGATTCCAATATTAGTTATATGTGTAGAATTAAAGGAGAAGCAAAAACAACACCCTAATGGCCCAATTGATTCATCCCATGAACCCCATTCAAGCTTTCAAAGGTCCAACAGCCCACAAATGTGCAGACACAAGCAGCTGGTCCTATAGATGCATACATGAGTTGGGGCCATAGCTTCTGTGCCCCAAGTTGCTAAAATGAAACGGTGCTGCTGTAGTGCACAGACCTTTTTCGTGTTTCCTTCCTTTAGATTTTAATTTCTTTCAAAAAAATTTAATTTTTAAGAGTAAGTATACATATGTTAAATAGGGGCACCTCAATTAAATCACAAGACTCCCGGTCCCCCCCCCCCCCTCTCTTCAGGAACCGAAGGTTGAGTCAACTTGTGCTACCACTTAAGGGCCATAGGGGTTTTACCCGGCTTCTCTCTGGGCCCGGAGGGAATAGCCAAGTCCAAAGGATTGGGAACCCTCCGTTAGCAAAAAAAAAAAAAAACTAAATCACAAGTCAAGAAGAGGGCCCAAAATATATGGAAAAGAAAGGAAGCCAAAAGGAAAACTATGAACCCACGAGACAAGTCAGCTATAACTAGGGCCTCCTTGGCTGTCTTGGGGCTTCTGCCTTGTTTCTCTCCTCTTTCTAATACAATTGCCTTTTAGCAAAAAAAAAAAAAAATGTATAAATAGGGCCTAGGTGAACTCTTTTATGTTCAAATTTTTTTTTTTTTTGGAAGGTCTAGGAATATTCTTGTAATTAGGGTTTGATAGCATTTTTATGGTGTAAGATTTTGTTAGTGGTATGTATGCTCTGTAATGGAGGATCGTTTTTGGCTTTGGATATTTTCTCCTATTTTGAATAATTGGGCTCTATCCCAAAGATTTAACATCCTTGTCACTAGAATTAGGGATCATTGATCAGTAAGAGATCCACTCCTTCTCTCCTTGTTTTGGTGTTAATTTTTTTGTTTAGTACAAGATTTTAGAGTTTTGGGTTGTCATATATGAAAGCTAATTAGGAGGGTCTAGTAGGATATAAGAATTAAAAAAAAAAAAAAAAAAAACCCTACCAAAATCTTAATCCTTTCAAGTTATGAATAAATTGATACAAAAATCGGAAAAAAAGAGTTATTTCATCATAATTTGTAACAAAAAAAAAAGATATAAGAGATTTGAGATAGTGCAGTACCTGGTCAATGCTCGGTAGTTGGAAAACAGAAGATTAAAGAAAATGGAGGTGAGATTAAGTGATCTTGTAATTGTGAATGGATGCTGAGATTGCTCATATATATAGCTTAGGGGTGAATGTTAAGTCTTGGACGGTTGAGATTGAATAGGCACCTTGAAGGGCTAAGATGCAAGGATCACTAAAAAAAACATGTTTGGCCGGCCATAAGATAATGACTTTTTTCCTTCTTTCTAATAAACAAAGATTTAAAAATAAAAGTAGCAGTGTAGTCCATGTCATACTCAATAATGTGGTAATTAAAAATCAAAAGGTCATTTTACATTATAAAAGAAACCCTTTCCTTTTGTTGAGAAAAAACCATTAATTATAAAAAAAGACACTTTCATTTTGTTGAATTGTGGCTAGTTTGGTACTTTACTAACATAGTAAAAGTCAAGCAAAGCCTTTATTTTTTAGACAATATGTCAATTTTCCATTAGATCCGTCCAAGACATTAGTCGCATTTTTTATCATTATCGCAAAAGGTCTCATCAGTATGACATGGATGCTGAGATTGCTCATATATATAGCTAGGGGTCAATGTTAAGTCTTGGACGGTTGAGATTGAATTGGCACCTTGAAGGGCTAAGATGCAAGGATCACTAAAAAAACATGTCTGGTCGGCCATAAGATAATGACTTTTTCCCTTCTTTCTAATAAACAAAGATTTAAAAATAAAAGTAGTGGGTGTAGTCCATGTCATACTCAATAATTGGTAATTAAAAATCAAAAGGTCATTTTACATTATAAAAGAAACCCTTTCCTTTTGTTGAGAAAAAACCATTAATTATAAAAAAAGACACTTTCATGTTGTTGAATTGTGGCTAGTTTGGTACTTTACTAACATAGTAAAAGTCAAACAAAGACTCCATTTTTTAGACAAGATGTCACATCAAAAGTACTTTAATTCAAAACGTCTTCCATCTTTTAAAAAAAAAGTCAAAATGTAACTACCTTTATCTACTCAAATACAAAAAAAAATCAACTTTCCCATACAAAAAGTCAAAAAGATTCCATAACAAACAACTAAAAATAAAATACCATCGTAACCCACTTATATTTTATTCTTTCTTCAAAATTAATTTTACTTCACTTGACTCTATCAGTTTAAAAGATAATTACAAGCAAGCTTACAGAGATCTGATGTGAAAGCAATTGTTATCACTGGCAAAACTGATTAATTCATTGTTATCTATTAATTGGCAATGAGGTGAATGAATGAAACAGGGACTTACAGCTGTAATTGATGTATATCTAATATAATACTATTGTTCTTAACTTGTCGGGTCTGGGTTTGTCATGCTCAGATTTCAACTTCTACTACTAAACTAGGCTTTACAGGACTTTGACTTGGAATAATTCTTGAATTTTTTGGATGCTTAGCTCTTCTTTGGCCATTTGGATGTTACTTAGAGAGTATGCCTTCCATTTATTATCATCTTGGTGTTAGTATATTATCTTCATGTTGTTTTAAAAACTAGGTATCCTTCATGCGTAATTGTGAGAAGTTTGCCCAAAGTCGTTGTATAACAGCGAATTGCATACCTATTGGAAGAAGGGAAGCAAGTTCTATATACATGTAGCGTTTTGTTGAATGGAATCTTTGGTTTGTATTACTCCAGTCCTCTGTTGGATGGAATCTTTGGATAAGCAATGAGCCAGCATTGACATGTCTAGGACACAATACTGCTAGGGGCTGACGGTCTTCCTGGTGATCGTGGTCATATGAATGCTGAGGATATTCTGGATGATCCAAAGTAGGGTTTCCATCTCCCCATATATTGCAGCCCTGAGGAGTTATCCCCTTTGTAGTCAACCACTCTGCTGGATACTATACATCGAGGATTGGGATTCTTAACCACCAAATAGAGTTGGATCTCATTCCAAACTCTCCTAGGGATATTGTCACTCAGTGCTAGCCCATATGAAATGCATGAATGAATGCCTGGTGTTAGTCAAAACTCTTTACCTTAAATAATTGGATATGGATTAACATGTTTATAGATTATCATCTAAATTGTATGGTTTAGAAGATTTAAAGAAAAAAATGATCAACAAGGTCTTTACCTTAACTAATTGGATATGACTATGGCCTATTTCTTTAATGATTAGATTCAAAGAATTCTTGTCCAGAAAGTTTCTAAATTCTCTAAACACGTGGAATGCCTAAATCCCCCTTTGTACTTACAGCATCTAAAAAATCCAACAAAAATCAAAGGGTTTGAACTTTAAATAATTTCAAAGGTCATTTGAGACATTTTAGGTAGTTGAAAATTTGAAATTCTACTAAATAAACATGGCATTTTGTTATGTTCCTTTGGTAAAATTTCAAATTCTTTATAGAATTGTTGACTTGAATGATGCAACTCTCCAGTGGGACAACCTAAGAAAAACTTAAGCTTACGTTGCTCAAAATGTATACCCTTATCACTTTGGTAGGACATCCCTAATTTTACTCTAATAAAAGTTGTCCCCACTGTAAAATTGGTTGTAGAAAGAAACAATATCGTGATTATAAATATGATTAATAACACAGGAGATCGTGTTGATCATGTTATTTATCATATCGATAATTTTTGGATGGGCTAACCCATATTTGGTGTTAAATTTGGAGAAATCCCATATGTGAAGGTATTTACTATGAAGTGCTCAAGTTTTCAACTATGGTACGATTGAGTTCCAATGCAAGAGTTTTAATAGCTAGATGCCGTGCCAGTTTGTTTGCCATGAAATAGAATAAAAATAGCTATTCTTACATGTCACTGGACTTTTAACAATTTCTAGGTTTCAATCATCTAAATGATTGATATGAAAATCAAGAGCTTCAAATACTCCAAAAATTCATTGTATCATGGGACGAGACGAGAGATGTGTGAAATGTATAAGGGAATATATGATTGACACTTATATGTGCATTGCTTAATCGCAAGACTACGGTGTCGTCAAGTAGTAAAGGACTAAAGAGACCAGATTATCGATCCCAGAGAGAGAGGATGGAACAAGCAATGAATCCAATTAAATGAGAGTTGAACTAAGATATAGCTAATATAGACAAATGAAGTGAACAAATAAAACTAATAAACTATGCAATGTAAACAATTAATTAACAATCTAAAATATGAATTAATAAGATCTAACAAACTACACTAAACTAGTAAATGAGTGGTGGTGGAAATGAAAGATTTAAGGTGAAGATGTAGTGTGAAATGTGGGGATTTTAAAACAAGTTGTGTGAAATGTGTATATAACAATCTATAAGTGAAAATAATAAATCAAATAAATATTTAAGTTAACAACAATAAAAAGAAGAGATTAGGCAATCCAAAATCCACTAAGCATGTCATTAATTCGAAAAATGCATGTTCTAATTCAACTCCAAAATCTACAATCCAATTAGCAATCTCTTGCCTAATTGGATTGAATGATATAACAATGAAGATCAAAGTAAAGAAAATCAAAGGTCAAGATTTTAGATCATCATCAAGCCACCCTAACAATAAATCATCAAAATCAAGCTACAAAAGATCAAAGATAAAGGCTCTAGAGCATGCTATGTGAGAGAACTTAATCCAACTACAAAGCATCAAGTATAGCGATAGAGCATGAAAAATGAGAGAGATTAGCACAATTAGATCTAAAATCTACTAATCAAATAAGGCACAAGTAGGGAATTTAAACTAAAACGTGTATGTAATTGAACTAATCACATTACTGAGCTTCAAAAGGAGAGCCTAATGCAAGAGCTTTAGCCACTAAATATCAAGAAAGAGCTCCAAATCTTCATTAATGATCTTCAATTATACACTCTCTCTAGATTAGTTACAAAGAAGCTCCTAATTACAATCTAAAAGTAAAAATAAACTTGCAAAAAGACTAACTTGCCAAAAGATTTTCTCCCCCTCTCTCTACAAAAACATTCCAATTTATAGAAACATTGAATACATTTGATTGGCTCATTTCTCTCATTTGCTTTCACATGGATTCCATTTGATTAGTTGCAACTTGAAGGCTTATGATTGACTCATTTGCTTTCACATGGATTGTTTCAATTTGATTTAAAGTATGCAATTGTTGGGTTTTGAACCCATAACCTATTTCATAAGAACCCAAGCTCTAACCAATACACTAACCAATCCTTTGTGTTAAAAAATGACTTCTTTCATCCATAAAGTCTTCTCCTCTTATTTTGGAATTCCTCAACACTTCACCAAGATTTATTCAATAAGATTTCTTCATATAACTTCTTAATTGAAATCTCTTCTTGATGCCTTGGGACACTAGCTGGAAGGTTAAGGTACGTAGTCGCGGGGTCCACATACACAAGAGAAATTACATAAAAATGCGCTATAAATAATCGGATTTATACATGATAATCCGATAATCCGTTAATGTGATAGAATGATAAAACCTCCGTGTAAAGTAAATGATATGCATATGAGATGTTGATAAAACTCGGACTAATGTAAGGTAAAATATGCAATATTTAACACTCATCAATATACTCAATTAACTTCCCAAGAAAGTTAGCAAGGTACTTTGCAATTACTAAACTAATTTTTTAAAGTGATATTTCACTTATACTTATTAGAAAGTTCTTATAAAAGGTTAATTACTAAACTAACTCTTTAAACTTTTGGACTTTTAAAATGTCAAAATCTGTCAAAATCTCAAAACCACTATTACAAAGTGCAACCAAATACACTCTTTGAAAACGTGCAATTGCTCGGTTGGTTAGCAACTTTATTTCTCACTTTGCTACCTTAGGTTCGAACGTTGACTATGTCGCTTCTTCCCACGTCAATGGGTTTTATTCATGCATGTGCGGGCTCTCTCTTGGATCCTAACTCCCTCGGCTAGGGTAAAGGAAATAGAAAAACAACATTTTCATTTTTCCATTAAGTCATTTACCCCTCGCTTTATATGGAAGTGGTCGTGTCACTGGCAACTAATCCTTCATCTCTAACAACATTTGATTCCATTCACACTGGAGCTGATGTAACGAAGATAATGGCCTTTTCAAATCAATTTCTTTCCCAATATCAGACAGAGAAAGCTTTATATGAAGGTTTGAGTATTGAATCAAGGAAGGCTTTGAAAATTTAATTTTAAAAGGTGATTCATCCCTCATATTTAAAGCATTGGACCAAGATTTGAATTTCTCATGGAGTTTAATGAATATGACTTACGACTCATGGCAAATTTCCTTTTGTTCAATAGATGGCAATAAAATGGCTCATATTCTAGCCACACTAAGGCCTCCATCTATTATATATCTATTATGTTGTTCACGAACCCACTGCCAATTCACATCCATCATATTTAATTAGAAATAGAGCGCTCAAGCGAAAGATTAAGCCACTCCTCAACTCAGTTTTACAAGGTGCACTAGGGAATCTCATGTGGATACTCCCGTGGATTGATGGCAATAAATTAAAGTGGTTGAGATGTAAATGTATTGGCCATGCTACTAATAGCCCAGGGGGTACTACTGTACTAGGTCGTTCGAGTTGTGCGCCTGTGTTTTGTCTGATGCCTATTTTGTGTTTGTTTTGTCAATAAAATTTCATTTTCTCAGCAAAATAATAATAATAATAAAGTCTTTATTCACCTTATGATCAATCTTACAGTGGTGTCAAATTCTATTTGTGTGAAATTTGAAGACATCCTTTACGTACGTAGTGAAAGAGTTCATTTTGAGCTGCTGGAATTTTCAATTGGTGGATCCCATCGGAGGGTTTCCACTCTTTTAACCCCAAGAGTTCTCAATTCAAGGACTTCGAGGATACAGATTCCATAGTGAGTGCAATAATAATCGGTATTCAGGCGAAACAGATGCGTGGAGGAGCATGGTCAATTTTATGACCTTGACTCCCATTGATGATATGTTCTTTCCACATAATTTCAGTCTTACATCAAGAACAAACAGTCCATTTGCTAGAAGAAATGAGTTAAATGATTGACCTACGACGCCCAAAGTGGGGGCTTAAACAGTGACCAAAGAAAAAGCAGCTATCCTGCCAGCTACGCCTGATGGAGTGGATGAAATCTAGACAATGTAGTCAACACTCCCTACATTTTAATCACGTTTCTCGTGACTGTGAAATCTAGACAATGATGGATTCTCTCTTTCTTTCTTTTTTTCTTATCATGTCAATACAATGATTCAGAAAAATGGCGTTTTGTTGGTAGATAACCTTTAGCCACTAGTAATTACGCCCAATGATGAAAGTTAAGAGATAATTTACTGCAAGTACTTGTGCAGTTTTTATGGATTAAATTCCCCTTAATTGTGCAATATCACATAAACTTATCTACTACGTGATATCACAAAGATATAATCACTATTTAACTCAACAAGGGGGGAACTTTTGTGTGATATTACATAAATTAGAAAGTTAAGAAATCGCAAAAATAGGCTATTCGATGTCGCACAATCAAAGACGTTTTACTTAGTTCATAAAAACAACACATGCCCATAGAAAATTATCTCAGCTTTCATAATTAGGCATAATTAATATCTATGCTGGGGTTACCAGAGGCAAAACCTCAAACTTTTAGAGAAATAGAGTTAAAAATCTCCTTACTTGCAATAATTGGATATGACTACGCAAAGAGCTTTTTTTTTTCTCTCTCCCATCCCCAAGTAACTAATACCCAGATTTACCATTAATGTCACAAACATAATACAAAGCGGTCAAACAAATGATTCCACATTTTCCATATATAAATTTCACTGATGTCGGTATCTTTCCCCATTATGATCTTTAAAAGACAAAATTGGGAACCTCTACATTCAACACAATAAAATTTGTGGAAATTGTATTATTGCATTATCTTTAATTTACTATCAAATGCAAAGACTAATATCAACATAAACAAGTCTGTAAACTCATTTGTTCCATTATCTTCCTTCAAGTTTTCTTACAAGTTTGGTAAGCTAGGGTTCAAGTCCTTGTATATCGGTTCATTCAAGTCAATCTTTAGAACCAATAATGGGTCCTGCATTACATTCATTTAGACAAAATGAATACAATAATAGGTTCTGAGGGTTGGTCCTTGCAGCAATGCGTTTTTGCTTAGACTTCCAGCTATGAGAACTGCAATGTTTTCTCAGAACTTACGTTTGGGGAAGTGGAGGGAGAAAAAAGATGGAGTCGGCTACCGTTCTAGAAGGGGATAGAGGAGAACACGTGAAAAAAAAGAGAGGATATTGTTCATAGAGATGTCATTAAATTTGACATTTGCTATTTCTCATGGAGTTGTTCGTGCAAGGGATTTGCGATATCGTAAATATCACCCTATGTGATAGGGTAGGGCTATGCGATATTGCACCGTTATTATATAAATAACTTTGCGGAAAGTATTTAAATATATACTATTTTGGGGTAAATATCAAGTCTAAGGACAGCTCCGTAGTCAAAATCCCTAAAAAAAAATTTGCATTGAAGATGAAGCTATCATCATTTTTAGGCGTGAAGTAAAAAAGAAAGTGAAAAGGAACCCAATGATATCATGGGTTTTGGACAAAATAGTAGAGAAAAAGGAAAAGATGTTATGCCATTTTGGAGTCTTTCGTCACAGTGTTTACTCCTTTAATGAGCCCGGATCTAGTGAATGTTTACCCCACGGTAATTGTGGGTGGACCAATCATGGTCACTGTAGGTCAAATCCTTCAAAGGATACCGGTTCCTTTTTTAACCGATACAAACTCCATGGTGAGTGTAGCAATAATCGGTATTCTAATGAGATGGATGGGTAAGGTACCGTCAAGACCTTGGCTCTGAGTTGACGATATGTGATTTCCAAACTCGCGCCATGAGAATTTGTTGGAGTAAGGACCGGCAGCACTAATTTTAAAATATTTAAATCACGTTGGAAAGAAAATCTAACCATTACTGAATTTGTTGTATAGCCCTTACTAAATTTATTTTTAATAGCTTAGAACAAATTGACTAGACATTTTAATAGGACACCTCAAGTTGCGTCCATCAGTCGGTCAATTTCATGATCGTGTGGAAAAGAGTACAAAGCATGAAAGTTTCCATGCTTCTAAAGAGCATGGAAGCATTCTCTTCCTGTTCTAGCTCCTGTTGGGGCTTGGGAAACCCGTCTGGAAAAGGAAAATGCCTTTGGTTTTGATCCTTGGCATTTAGCTATTCATTTTCTTCAAGTTCTCTATTTCTCAATTTTCTCTATTTCCTGATTGCTGCAATCTCGTTTAAACATCCCATTACAGTTTTCACCCCACCGGATCGAATGAGCAGCTCTCCATGTCCTCTTTAAAATACTCCCTCTGAGGTTAAGACGTGGAGATCCAAATTCAAATACATTATGTAGCAAGTAAAAAACTTTGCACAGACGGATTAGAATTTAAAGATCTTTCAGCCCAAAGTAGGCTCTCCAACATTTGTATGATTCATCACCTTCAAGAGTAGAACAATAATCTGCAAAAATAAATGAAAAGAAAATATTATAAATGACTAAGGGTGTGTTTGATTCGACTAGTTAAAATGCTCTTTTAGGACTTTTGGGCTTAGAAAAGCCCAAAAGTCTGAAAAAGTTTGTTTGGTTGGCTCATTTGTAATGAGGCTTCTAAAATCTAGAAAGTAAAGGGAGAAATTTTACTTTCATTCAGGTCAACTTCACGTTGAGAAGGAGATTTGTTGATTTTGCCGAAAGACGTACCGGGTGTGACGGACCCTTTTTTTTTTTTTCTTTCTTTCTTTCTTTCTTTATAATTTTTGCAAAAAATATTGGCATGTGTAGGAATGTACGTTGTGTGCCATTGTTAATGCAAGTGGTCTGAGGACCATCAAAATGGTGGGGCCCATCGCATTAGATGGGGCAATTGGATCCAACCATTCTCAGAAAGTGGGCCCTCGATGAGTTTCGTTTGGTAGTGACCGCTGGGTGAGTTATGGGTCAATTCACAAAAGGACCATGTATCATGACCCTACCATACACTACATGTCTGATCTGTAGCCGTGTGCATGGGTGGCCCACCATCATGTAGACAGTACATCTGATGAATGGGCTACAGGCTATCCAGTCACACTGACTGGAAGGTTGGGGAATCTCATCAATGGTCAATCTATGGCTGTTAGTGCTTAGTAGCATGATACCTGCTGCCCCACAAACCCCCACCGGGTTTTGGGGCAATGAGAGTTGTCTAATTCAATTTAAGAAAGAAAAAATAAAAATGGCCTCAGTAAATAAACTGACAAGTGGAGGAAATTGCTGAGTTTTTTTCTTTATATGAATTGAAGACAACATTATATTAAAGTTTTTTAGTTTTTTATTTTATTTTGTAGAGACCGCTAAATCTAAGTGATTTTCAATTGGACCCACATGAAAAGGCCCCATCTATGGTTATATGTGGGGTCATTTACCTACAATGTCCTTCCACCACACATCTCCTTCATCATCAAACCTCTAAAGACCTAGAATCTGTTGTACTGAGTTTGAAATGTTGAAGATTCAGTGATTGCTGATTTGGGTTTTTGTTTCTATTTTCTTTCTGTAGCATTAGGAAACAGCTTGGATGAGGTGGTCATGGTGTTACAACCTGATGGTACTGATGGTAGAGATGAAGTGTAGCCTATGTGTTTCACACCTGGATTCTGGTAATGATCTCTCTCTCTCTCTCTCTCTCTCTCTCTCTCTGTTTTTGAATTCTGGATTTGTGAATTTCAATGAAATTTTTGGCAGCAACACCAATAAATCATGAGTGTATTTTCATATGAAATTTTTGGCAGCACCACCAATGGTTTCTCTTGGTTGACAAGAAAGATATTCTTAGTCATTTAATGGGATAGCATAGGCATGGGATTTTAGTGGAGCAAGCTACGATGAAGATCTGGCTATGATGTTAATGATGTTATTCAATTTTATATGGATGCACTTCCAAATTGAGTAATTGGCAATATGGTCTTCACATTTTTATTAGCTGGTAAAGGTCTTAATTACTTACAGCATTATTTTTTATCGTAATTCTTTTTGGATGCTATTAGGTCTTCCGTATGTGAGTTTATTGAAGTGGTTTCTGTTTTCTGTGTTTTGTGGAAGGTGGCATTGTTTGAATCTGATTCTCAATTCTTGCTGCAATCTCTCCCTCTATGATGCACGGATACTTCAAAACGAGCAAAATATCGTGTCGTATCGTATCTGATACTTCACTTTTTATGTGTAAAATCAATATCCTTGCCGTGTCCGTGGTGTGTCCCTACCGTATCTGGGCATCATAGCTCCCTTCTTTTCCATATATATATATATATATATATATATATATATGCGTGTGCTGAGAGTAAGTTTCCAGCATTCTCTCTGTTTTTTTTTTTTTTCTTTGATAAACATGAAAACTTTTTGAGAGTCTCTAGGCTTAGTGGTGATGGGATGGAGTTTTTTGTTTTTCAGTTTTTTTCATTAATGGATCATGGTGAAATAATTTGGGATTTCTTGAAATTCTATTATATTCCTTTTTCAGTGAAGTTGTCTTTAGTTTGTGATTTAGGTTGAATTTTTAAAATGGGTTAGAGGAGATTTTTGGGATCTTATTTGGTCTTTTTGGAGATTAAGGCTCGAAAATGCAACATTGTTGTGTTGTGGATGAGTACTCTTGAAGTCCATGACATTTGCAATGCAAGTACACGGAATAGGTTCCTAGAAGGTAATGCCATGGAATAGGTTAACTTACCATTCGATAGGTTTGCGATCATTACATTGGGAACTTAGTGAAACACTTGTATTTGTTAAATATGCTATCTGTGCTTGTGCTAGCTTGTCAGTTCTCATAGACATGACTATGCTGTTGTCCCTTAAAAAAAAGGCATAGTAAGCGCCCTGAGATGCAGTATGCATGTCATGGACTCTGTCAACCATTCGCTGGCCATGACAACTTGCTTTAAACTAACTCTATTTTGAGCTTTTTGACTGATTGATGTTTTTTTCTTCAGGGCATATGATCTATCTCCATGTTTAATCGACTGTTGGGGCCTTTTATATGTATTTATTTGTTTGATAAGTATATGCTAGGATTGAATTCATGGTCTGATCTGTGTATACCTTTCTTCATTTGAACGCAACTCAAGTATGACTAATGAATACATGGCTGTAACAAAAAATCGGAATGGTGGCATTCTACCCAAGTAATTTGATTTCACACATGTTCTCACTTAATTGCGCACACATGCACACACAACACACAAATTGGAGAACTGCAATTCTTCATTCATATCTCCAAGTACAATGACAATTGCATAGACTAATTAATCCAGAAATAACTATCCAAATGTGGTTACTATAACTTACTACATGAGAGTGGTAAAGATAGTAGCATGTGATAGCCGCTGTACAACTAACACATAAACATGTGTTTTGTAAATAAAATATTGACAAAATAACCTACTGTTTACCCTCATATGTGACTCTACAGTTTACATGTGCAAGATGCACTAATGTTTTACAGACTGTGGGCCTAAGCCTAAAGATGTGGTGGCTCTGTCGTGGCGTATGTGGGATTTGCCTTCTTAGGCATAGGCATGTGCCAAACAAATATGATCTGCAATTCCAGCAGCTGATGTCAAGAATTAGATGTCTAACTAATGTCATCTTACCATAGATGGGCGTGTCTAATTATATAATTTGCAATTCTAGAAGCATATAAATTGTAGTTGTACATGAACTGCAATACCGGATGTCCAAGAGATACCATTATTACATGCTCTTCTTAACCTTTACAGGCGGTGATAATACTAATGAAGGAAATATTGTGGTACAGAAATCAAAAGGTTGAGTGTTGCTGCCTACAATAGCTGTTAACTTTGATCGTTGTCTCGTGGGAGAGGTGAGCAACAATTTGAAAACCCTGTCATGTTAATGGATGTGGAGGGTAATTTTTAATCAAGTTGCATGTATCTATTAAATAGGTCTTGTCAGTTGGTGCTGAAGTTGGTGGAGTGAAAGCTGGGACAAAGGTAAAGGAAACAACTGAATATCAGGAATTTGCCTGTTCGTGGGCGGTGGGCTGGATACTGTAAGTTAAAATGTATTCAAAAACATAATTGCATATTTTATGCCATTCTCTTAATCCCCCTTCACTTATAAATGTGAAGGATTTGGTGTTTTGCTATTGAGTTTGTTATCAAAGGAGGCTAACCGAGCTTTAGTTTCAGGTCCTTTTCTCGGATGTGAGAATCACACTTATCTTAAGATTTTTACCCATGCTTATGAGGTGAGAATCAAACTTATCTTAAGATTTGAATGTAAAGACTTTCCATTGAAAATGAAAAACAAAATTTTTTTTTTTGGCAATGAATGTACTATTTAGAGGGCATACTTGACATTGGAGTAGTAACCTGTTGTCTTATTTAATACATAGAAAATATGGGTGGCACAAAACAATCATTGGGTGGTTTGCTTGAAATCTGGAAAAATGATTAAATAGGCACAGTTTAGCTCATCACCAAACCAACCAACCAGAGTTCACTCATGAAAAAGCTTAAGCGTGGGATGGTTGTCTCAAGACCAAAGCTGCCCCAAAGCTTTCTTAATGGATAGTCATGTATGAATGGTGCCAATACATTTTCACCTTGTGGAAATTCTTATTTTTTGAGAATTTTCAAGATCAACCTCCTCCATAGGATTTGAAAATCCTCATTCTTACAGATTTACATAGCAATGCTAATTTGTTCACAAATGTATGCACGAACACCCACCGAAATTGATGTAAAATCCTCAGTTATACAAATCTACGGCCGTAAGGAATTCTGAAAATTTGTGAATTCCTCATGGATTCCTCATCTGCTACGAAATGTACCCTAAGGGAGGTTTTTTTATTGGTCATTTATAGATATTCATCTTTGATTCTTTGTTTTTATCCACCGATAGAATTACAATGTCTTAAAATTCAATTAAATGAGACGAACTCTATTTGATGACAAGAATTTGAAAGTCTTTTTAGGGTGCATTTGCGCAGTGACAGGATCCCACTCTCTGTGGATTTCCATTTCTCCAAGATAAAGGTGACCCGACATCTTGGATCTGTGGGTTATGGGCCCACTACACTTCCGCTGCGCTATTCTGATTCTACAAGGATGCATACAGTTATCTTCGCTTGCCGGTAATGTCTGTAATCAATCTCTTCTTCAGATGTTCAAAACTAACCTCACCCTTCTCAAACCACACCAAAAGACACTACTTACCTGATCAATTTATCAACAAATCTGCACTCAGAGAAAATTCTGAACAGTCATCTACTATAGTCTGCATACCTGACAATTCTGAATTTTTGACCCTGTGGCAAGACTAAACACTAAGAACAATACTAATCTCTATCAACATAGGCTGCAAAACCCTCATCAGCAAATTGATAAAATCCCATTCGAACAAACCTCTGAACTAAACCTAGTAACAATAAGAAAATCATATTCTAACACAACTGCGGTACTAAGACCATATAGTGGGTCGTGAGACATTAAATGCTCTCCCCACTGACTAAGAATTTGATCTCCAAATTCATGCTCTAAGAGATATAATAAATCACATTGCCTATACTAATAAAATGACTATAGAATCCATACTTATGCAATATAGATATTGTCTAACGACTCGTATGTCTCATACGCGTCCTCTTGTTTCTATTCAATTTTATTTCTAAAAACATGCCCGCTCTGATACCTTTTGTCACGTCCTAGGAATGGGCCTGGGAATTTACGTGAGAATAGGGGCGCAATATTAATGTTTAATAAAACGACCATCCAACTTTGCCCCCAGTCATGGTCCCTTAGGATCGAAGTCTGCGGTGAGGTATAAATATTTTATCAATTCACCATAAAAAAATAGTACAAAACTTCTTATTTAACCAAAATGTACAAAATAACATTTGAGAGTATGCACATTAACTCTATTTCTTAATTAAAGTTTATTTATTTTTTGAATGGTTACTTTCATTAAAAGGAACAAACAATACAAGAGAAAAGTACTGAAAGCAAGAGAAAAGTGAAAAGGAAAAACATAAAAACCCTAAGGGCTAAGGGTGTGTTTGGATGTGTGGTGAAGTAAAGTGAGGTGAGATAAAACCTCCATTATCCAGACAAGAAAAGACAATGGGTCATATCAAAAGTATACAATTTCAAAACTCCCTCCATCATTTTCAAAAAAAGCCAAAAAAACAACCTCCTTTCTCATCTAAAAGACAAAAAAGCTCCATTTTTCTATATAAAAAGTCCAAAAGATTCCATATCAAATAACTAAAAACAAAACACCATCATAACATCTTATATTTTATTCTCTCTTTATTTGATGCGTTACCTCACCATACTTTACCTCACCATACATCCTAACAGGCCCTAAGGGCACGTTTGACAGAGAGAGGAATTCTCTCTTTAGAAGAATCCTTTGTTCAGCTAGAATCAAGCCATCCTCAAGGAGGATTCTTGGAGGAGAGTTCCCAGTTTGGCAAAAGAGAGAGATCCTGTAATCTACATTCTATGTGATCCAATGGTTATGTATTTTTTGCAATTTTCCCAAAATCCATGAAAATTCAAGGGCTGAGCTTCCACTCCATAACATTTCTTGGCACTCTAGAGAATTCAAACCGGTCAGATCTTTCAAATGGGGCCCATAAAAATTAAAAAGTATATTATAAATTCTGGACATTTTTTTAATATATCTCAAGATCCACGATGGATCTATGGCTGAAATTTGGTCTCCAACATAGTCTTGGTATACTGGAAATGATGCCATAATTTTGGATCCCCAAAAAAATAAAAAAAATTAAACAAATGGACTGCTCATGTAATCCCCCTTTTTTACATTGTGGCATATGAACGGTCTTCTGTTTCTTGCCTTTTTCTAATGAACCATAAGGAATCTGAATGCCAAAATTGATCCACTGACCGTTTTGTACCTCCTGAAGAGTTTGAACGGGTTGGATTATTCAAATGGGGCCCACAAAAACTCAGAAGTTATGATCCTATGTTTGGGACATTTTCATAAATCACTACAAAAAAAAATTACATTTAGCGGCGGATAAAAACCGCTGCTATATGTATGAAAACTGCCACTAACTATTATAATCTGCCGCTACTGGTTCATAGCATTTTCAATATTATATTTATAATTATTAAAAAATTATCAATAGCGATGGTTATAAACCGCCACTAATTATTATAATCTGCCGCTACTGATTCATAGCATTTTCAATATTATATTTATAATTGTCTGCTGCTATTTGTATCTTGTAGCAGCAGACATTACAAACTGCCGCTAAAAGGCCTCAAGTTTTGTAGCAGCAGACATCACAAACTGCTGCTAAAAGGCTTCAAGTCTACTATGTCAATTTAGTACTTATTCATTGGGTGTCTTTATTATAGGTCATCACGTACACAAGATCATGAAGAAAGCAATGAAATTTAGTTGTGCCCACGTTCCTGCTTGAAACATCTTGAAGGGAAAAGCAGTGATTCATAATCAAGTTCAAAGTTTACATCAGTTCTCCCACAAAAATTTCAAGATCAGCCTCTCCATGTAAAAGATCATTACAAATGTGGACAAAATTCTGTAGAACACCACTAAGTTCAGAACTTTTCCATTGGAAAAGTAGGTCCGATAGCGCACTACTTTTACATGATTGACCCTTTGGTTTCCCATTTTAAAAATGCTCTAGTTCTGAAATTGAAGTAGAAGCCTAAGATTCAGCACAACTAATTTCATCCTCATTGCCACCATCCTCAGATATCGAAGCAAGAGCCACCTCACATGACACAGGCATACTTTTTGCCAGTTCTAAGCTGGTTTGACCTTTTGAATTCCTCGTCTATTGCATTCTGCAATGTAATATAACACGTTACTGGAATTCATGTTGATGGAAGGTTCTCCTCATTTTTGTTCATTCAGTGACTAACCTTCAATTGAGACATAACTTCAGCCACTGTCTTTTGATGTTGCTTCTGTGATAACCTTTTTCAGTCTTGCAGCCTCCTGAAAGTCCTCCTTCTCAATCGCATCTTCAAGTTGAAACTGCACAGGTCAGAGCAGTTAAAGGAAAAAAGAAAAAATAGTTCAGTGCTGATTATTATTTGAAAAGGAAAATACTGAGTAAGACTGCTTCTATTGTAATTATACTAATGTAATGGAAGTATATACTAGTATTTTACAACTATTGTAGGATAACTTACCATAACCCCTCAAATTGTGAATTGGCTTTAAATGACATGATACTATTTCAGTAAAACATCAGTATTTGCAATTTGTCTTTTAAACTCTTTCATAATTTTCAAATATGATTTAATGTCATAACCATTTCAAAATAAATTATAAATAAATTTCAAGTATGATCAATTAAAATAAAAATCAGAAATGATCTAAAGTATATACTTCTTCATCCAATCACAACTAAACAATATAGACTCAAATTCATCCATAACAAATGAAACCTGAAACTCAAAACCAGAAACCCAAAGCAGAAAATCAACTAAAATTAACCAGTATAAAATTCCAAAAATACATACACGGACGACCCACAAGGAATTAAATCCTATAAACCCAAAATACACAAAGAATTGAAGAAAAAAGTAATAAAGCTATGTAATGAATATCCTAATTCAAGACCCCAGGTATTTAAAAATTAAAATAAAAAACACAAAAGAACTCTTCTTTTTTCTCAGTGGTCATCTGGAGGGACCAATTAGATTAAAAGTCATTGGAGGGGCCTCCTCTAAGGCCGGTACTTCTTTTATTCAGATTGTCCATCTGGTGGACAACACACTCTGGATAAGCCAAGGAATACACATGGATGAATCATGTAATTCACAAGGTTAGGAACCCCCACCCCTCAAGCATATGTTCATCTAGTGTTTAAAAAAAAAAGGTAAAAAAAGGATGCATATCACATATGAAAAAGAAAAAAGAAGTGTTCCATCTGAACATGAAATACTAGTGGTCTGCTTACAAGATAATTTCTCCATTTCAATATTTTGAATATTCTAGAGTTTTTTTTTTTGTGTGCGCGCATATCTTCAGTTGCTTAACAATCTCTTATTTAGAAGTTAGCAAACATATTAAAAATCTTTCCCAACTAAACTGGTCACTAATTAAGCATGACATTGCATGGTTAATGAGTTTTACTAGTACAACATAGCAAGTTGTCTCTCTAGAGAAAGGACAGATGATAAAAGGTCAGAGACCAATCAGAATGACTTTATTTATAGCTGACTGGAACTAAAATATTATTTATGACAGTAAATTACTGGGTGCAATTTTATGATACAAAATTCACACAATGAAAAAAACTAGACTACCAACTTCAAGAATCAATGCTATCGCCACCTTTAAGCTGAGGACTTTGTGACCATTGAAGACTTTCAAAGATATGCTGTTGTGTGGTCTTACCAACAACTATTACATTCCATACATTATCAATACTAGTAGCTAGAAAAATGAGTCACCGATACTTTTTTAGAATATCAGAGGACATAGATCACAAACTGTTTGGGTGAAGAAGAATTCACATACCAGTAAGTACAGTGTTCAACAGAAGAACTCCCTACAACAAAATATTGTGTGTAAAGTAGTTTTCTTACAATGAAAACTAACTAGAAGATCTTAAAGCAACAGATTTCTGAAAACAAAAGGAAACAATTTTTATTGGTAACAATGAAATTTATCCTAGAAAGAATCACTGGCAAGGTCATCCTAGTAAGTTGTTAATCATTAAAGATTAGATCAACTATTTAGGCAAGTAGTATGTGCTATTACTTAAAAAAGAACTATTTAGGCAAGTAGAGACACCACAATGTCAAATGCAAAAAAGAGACAAGTAACTAACAATTATGGAAGCAAGCAAGAAAGAAAACAAGACATAAGATTCAATAGTTGAGTCATGCTTAAAGAAGTGTAATAGTAGTCTTGATAATGAATGTCATTTGCCAAAGCCATTGATTAGCACAGAACTTGACAGTATCTGCAAAGAGTTGTCGTTCGCCTCCCGAATGGACAGCGGCGAATGAGAAATTTTCTCCAAACAGACCCAATTCAGGGGGTTTGGTCTTTCTGCAAATCGCTACTGAACGAGGAAACAGAGACATCTGAATGTGGTTTTCAACTCGTGCTGGCCATTCCCGGAGCAGTCGAATATCTCAACTATGAGATGAAACTGAGCTTAGGCGAATCGGGGTGGGCGAATTCAGTGATCTCAGTTAGATTTTTAGAAGATTGATTAGATTCCTAGCTGTTTTAACTTATCCTTCAATGTAATACTTATTTTTCATGTATTCTTGAATTTCAATTGATTGTTTGAATTTTGATCATTCACTGGTTTTTAATATTTTGTTAAGAGTTTGGATGTGATTTTTCTTGTTATGTTAGTATGTGGTTATTTGTTTTCATAGATTTCAATGGTGAGATGAGAGTGGGACTTCACCCACAAAATCTGTGTATGGGATTTCAGAGTCAGATGCTTGGATGATCGACTTCTAGTATAGTTGTATGAGTTGGGTTCATTTGAGTAGTATAAGTTCTGTTAACTTAAGTGCTCATGCAGTGAGTGTAATTTGAGTTATGAGTGCAGTTGAATGAAATGCTTTATATGAGATTCTGTTCCCTGTATTGAGTGCTCTGCTACCTGTGTGATGTGTTTTAAGTGTGAGCCCATTCAATTTCCTACAAGTGGTATTGGAGCCCCACCAATTTCTACAGGGGCACAGTTCAGAATTGAACTGATCAGATGGTCATGGCTGTCTGTGAAGTGGGGTTTTGTACATAGAATCTGCACTTTTAGCCTTACTTCCACTTTTACCATCCATTTTGAAGTTAATAATCCGAAGGTGAGATCTTTAGACTGGAGTCCATAGATACATATGCTATGGAGGCTTACTGATTGTCCTGCCATGTTATCATTTCTTGAGTATAGCCCACCCATTGTAGTACCCACCAAAGGAATTGTTGACATATCATCTAGTATGTTGAGAATCAGTCAGTGATATTATAAGAAATAAAACAGATTCCAAGGGATTGGTAGCCAGATTGGTATTGAGAATCAGTCAGTGATATCATCTTTTAAGAGGAGCTGGGAGATGCAAAATCCAGATTGGTAGCCAAGTGATTCAAAGGTAAATGCAATTGTATCCATAGAAAACCAATTTCAACAACCCCAACTCAGTACCCTTTTGCAGGAAACTTAACCAATTCAATCCCACTAGTTCTCAAACAACAACAGTAAAAGAAAAGGGAGTCCACTTACCATCTTGCAAGAATCAAGTTGCAGAAGGCCATGACCAGCTTGAACCACAGTCTCTAATTTCTGAAACATCATCACAGGAGAGAAGGATTATCATCATGATCAATGGAAAAAATGGCATTGCTTGTCCAAACCAACAATTTGAGAAACAGGGTCCATATTCATTCCACCGATTCATCCAGTTGACTCCATCATCGATGGAAGGGTCATGCCACAAAATGTTTCCTCCAATGGCGCACACATTAATCAGGAAACAGTGCCAGTAGTTGCATTTCTAGTCTGTGATGGGGAAAACTCTAAAGAAGTTATAGATAACCAAAAGGAGGTTTGTACTGGGCTTCTTCCATCCTAACTAAATGCCAAAAGGGTTCAAAGAGGTCTTTAGAAAATACCCAACATCTTCCATCCTAACTAACAATAATACCTAGGGTTCCTTGCACAGCGGACACATTGTACTTCTTCCTAAAAAAAGAGTATCTTTTTCACACATTCATTGACATCGGAAGAAGATGTCACTGCCAGTATTAGTCAAACCAAATACATCTCACTGCCAGAAACTACAAAAAATTAGGGTTTAAAAAAACTTAAACGTATTCAGATTCCATCTGATAACAAAGTAGAAATCGCTAATCTACCACAAACTGCATCATTTTTCAAAGAAATCTCAAAGAATCGATCCATATCAAAGATGTAATTGCAAATCTACAAAGAAACAACATCTAATCAAAGAAAAACCTGAGATTCATGAATCGGGCGAAGAGAAGATCATCATATGAACAAAATAGAGATTCAATCAACGAAAGGAGGAGAGATAGAGAGAGATTTTTACCTCTCAAAGTGGAGAAAACCTAAAAGCGATTCGCCGAGAACTGAAGAGAAGAGAAGAAGCAAACCCTCACAGCTTGCTCGAAGCTCCAGCACAAATCAACCAAACGATTAGGGTTTTGAGGGAAGAGAGATCTCAAACATTAGGGTTTTGGGGAAGAGAGATATCTCAAAGATTAGGGTTTTGGGAAGAGAGAGATTTCGGTTTTGGGGACGAAAGTGGAGAGGGAGCTTTTCCTTCTCGCGAACCATGGAAAAGCAGGAACTTGTTGTAGCGACCTTCCTGTTGTAGGGAAAATGAAAACGTCTATATGCCGCTGGTCGTACAAATAATATTTATAACAGCAGAAATGGTATTCTGCTGATATACGTCGTCGACATACTACTAGCAGCAGAAATTGTATTCTGCTGCTATACATGACTTTACCTAATAACAACAAAATACCATATCCGCTGCTGTATGTATCATACAACTACACTTATTAGCAGCAAAATACCATTTCTATCACTGTATGTATTTAAAAACTTTCATACACTACACTTAATAGTAGCAAAATTAATTTCCAACGCTGTATGTATTTAAAAAATACATACTTAATAGCAGCATAATACAATTTATGCCACTGTATACTAAAATTCACTTAATAGCAGCAAAATACATTTTCTGCCGCTGTACTTAATATAATAGTTAGATGTAGTGACGGACAAATAAACCGCCGCTATAAACTGCCGCTAATTGTCAATTTTCTTGTAGTGAATATATCAAAATCTGTGAAGATCAATGGGTGATTTTTGGTATGGCAACCGTTTTATGCCTTTTAAACATGATTATTGGATCAGATCTTGATTGGGGGTCCAGAAAAATAAAAAAATCTAAGAGGACGGTGATGCTAAAATGAAACCCAAAGGCACTATTGCTCCGCCTTTTCACGAACATGCAGACTTTCATTGTCTGACGGGGGGAGGTCGAACGCAGAGAATCATTTGAAACGATGATGCAAGGATTCTTTTCTCTAGTTTTCTGATGTTTGCCAAATGTATTTTTTCCAAGGGAGCTCAAAAAACAAGAGATGATTCCTCCGTGCGGAACGTTGCCAAACGTGCCTTAAAAGTAGCTAGCTAAGGCCCTGTCAAAGAAAAGGCCACCTTTTTCTAGTGATACACAATTTGATCTAAGCAGTATCCCCTAAAAGAAGGGAGAATAGACACCCAAAAAGCTACTAAAAACTTCGATTTCTCCACCAATCTGCTCTCATTACATGCGATTCCTTCAAAACATCTTGAGTTTCTTTCCTTCTAAATTGTCCATATCACCGCTAAAAATGACAACTGCCACATCACTGTCTCTAGGGTCCCCTATAGGGACCTTCCAAGCTTGGAAAATGCCCAAACCTTAGCTCAAAAACCTCAAAACCTAGAGAATAAATCAAACCCACATAATTAACTGAACTAATCACTAATAAAGAAGATAATGAACTCATCTTTTCCAATTCTAAGCAAAACACCCAAATCAACTAACCTACTCAAATCAAAACCTTACATAGAGAAAGGAGATGGGAGAAACTCCAAAACAATGGCATCAAGAGGAAGCTTAGGTTCTTGTGGAAATGGTGATGGTGATGGATTAGGGAAACAATGGTTGGATTGCTCATATGGCCAAGAGGTGGAATGAAAGGAACCAAAAGAAAGAAAGAAGAAGTGAAGCCAGAGAGAGGGAAGCGGTTGCAGAGAATGAAAGAAATAAAGAAGTGAATGAAGCTGAGGGAGAGGTGAGAGTCGGTTGACATAAAGGAGGGGCATTTTGGGTTTTTTCACATTTAAGCCCATTTAAATGAAATGGATCTTTGGGTTCATTTTTTATGATGATGGAAGGTCCGGATCAAGATAGAGTAGAAAGAGAAAGTTTAGGAAATTAAAACATCTACCCAATGGTACCAAAATCTAAAATATCTAAAATTACGAAAAAGCCCTCTAAATTCTCTGAAAAATTGCTAACTACTCCCCAACTATACGCAAATGAACCCGGATCTAAACTAAACTTCGCACACACAATCCTACTAATTAATCGGTCATGTTTGGCTTTTAAGTGAGCTTGATTGACTAACATTGCAATTAATTAGGCTAATTACACCCTCGAGGTCCTGGATTTTACAAGCCCTTCCCGAAATAGAGTGGATTCAAATCTATTCTTGTACCTTCTTTATTTAAGGAATGTTGAAATTATAATTTTCATGGATGCTAGAATGTTTGTATAGTAATTATGTAATTATTTGATTTTGTAGTCAAGTTTCTAATTAGCACATACATAGTTAATCTGGTCATGCATTTCTTTCTTTTATTGCTTATTTGCTTGACGCTATATTCCTCTTCCTTTACTTTCTTCAATCACATGCAGTCATTTAATTGCATGTGTCACCACACACTGATGCTCATATTTTTTTAGTGCTATGCTAGGATTACATTAAAGATCCAGATTAGAGATTTATTGCTGATACAGTTTCTGCAATTGGCCTCTGTTCATTAAGGCTTCGCGATGTCCCTAATCCTTGCTTGGAAGGGCTTCTTGCTTTGACCATACAAGGTGTGTGCTTGAACTCCCTGTTCAAACAACTTTTAAATTAGTTTAGGAACTATTGCTATTGAATTAACATGTCAAATGGCAGATTCTTCTATAGGCTCTATCATGGGGAAGGTGTTTTGACACAAGCAATCATGTTCATCAATGCAATTATAAATTAAAACCCAGCCAATCATAAAAAGGTGATAACCACGTTGCTGTAGAATCTATTTTCTTAAGGTGCTCTCTCTATATAGGAACTTTTAAATTTCTTATGAGAGCTGTTTAGTTATAGGTTGAATATAATTAAGCGCTAGGAACATGTGAAACTTTGAATGATGGGATTTTTACAAGGCCTGTATTTTTGTTTATTTACTTTAGTTTCTAAATAGTTGGTGTAGAAGTATTTGATCATGATAGAATGGAAGTTATGTTTTGTTCATTAATAAACTCAAGTAGCCATAAGAACTAAGAAGAACTAGACATCTGTATGTTTTTTTTAATGACAGTAAACATGTCTCTAGAGTGTTACATCTTACCAATTTATAATGTCCTATATGAGAAGTTACTTTTTTTGTGGTTTGATGCATAAGAAAGGGAGTGTAAATATTTGATTGCTTGTTCAATCTGTTATTTATTTGGACAAATTAGTCACTAAACTACAAGCACTACTTTTTTGGCTCACTATCCCTTAATCCAAGCTGATTTTAAATATTGAATGGAGTACAATTTAAGGTCTACGCCCAACCCAAATACTAAACACAACGTTCAAACTAGCTCAACCTAAATTTAGTTTTTGGTAATTCGGGCTCTACCCAAATACTAAAATGTAAGGTTCAAGCCAAGCTTAAAGTGGGCTATGCCTGTGCATCAGCAGTCCTAAGCTCAACATAAATCTTATTTTTAGTAATTGGGGCCGAACCCAAATACTAAAACACAAGGTTCAAACCAGGCTCAAAGCAGGCTAGGCCCGCCCTACATAATCTGTAGTTTTTTTTTTTTCCAAATTACTTGTAAATATACCCTTCACTTGCTGGCATGCTTCTCATCATGCGGTGGAGTGCATTTGAATTTGAAGTTCAATACCAAGCTTGAAAGACACTGTTATAGTAGAAATCTTGAGTGCAATGCATTCCAAGTTGAAACTAAATGCTGAGAAAAAGCCAAACCAGAGTCAAAAGATATGATTTAGAAGAGTTATTAAGCCAAGTTGAAATTATGCTTGCTTTTTGTTGGATTCAGGTTGTTTGGCTGGGTGTGTTAATGTTGTTTGCTTTTTTAATCTTAAAATTTTAAATGCCCTGCGGGCTGTAAGATTTAGAAAATTGGAGACGGCTGGTTTGAGGCAATATTACAGGCGTTTTAAACTTTTAAGTAGTGTTGTTAAATGGTTTTTCTGGTAGTTGTTCCAATCATTGTGTTGAATGAATATTTTTTTAATTTCTTATGATTTGCCCACTAAACTCATTATTGAATTGTAGAATGTTCGTGGTGCTATTTGTATACAATTGCCAATTTTTCCTTTTACTTATGCCCTGTTACTTTATAATGGTAAATATCTTGGCTAAACCTAACCCAATTTCAACCATTGCTTGATTTGTCTCCTAACGCATTTAGAACCCATTTCCAGCCACTGTTTTGCCTGTTTATTTATGAGAATTTTTCCGTTAGAATTCATTATTTTATAAAGTCATTCTAGTTTTCTCCTTCATTTTCCTTGCAGCAAACAACGAAATACTCGTCAGGCTTTCGCTCTCTTTGCTATTACTCACTATACATATAATAGCAGTATGAAAAGTGTTTATTTTCATTGCAATCATCATATTTCTTTGATGCTGTATTCTTCTTATACTTTTTAAATAAATGTGATCAATCAAGCATCTGCTTATTGACAAATATTTACATTATTTTTATTCATATATATGCTATTTTGTGAATAGGTGTAAGTAACTAGGTATCTGGTAATTGATCGTTATAAATTGTTATTCTCTCTTCTTCATTGTCTTCTGGCTTAATGTTGCATGTAGAGTTTCTAATATTTACTTTGAAGAATGTTTTATGTTTATTGTTTCTCTTCATGGTTATAAAATATGGACATGTTATCACCACAAAATTACTTTGTTATTAACCCCTTTTTTATAGATGTAAAAATGGGCCCAAAGAAAGATAGAAGAGAATATTTCAAAAGGTATTACAAAAATTTAAGTGATGAAAGGAAGGAAGAGCTCCGGAAAAAGAGGAGAGATATTTTGTTCAATGTATGGACGGGTACATAGCAGCATCATATATACTTTCCAGAGTCAACCCTTTTCCACAAAAGGCATATTGATTTTTATGCCGATGAGACGCCTATCTGATATCATGATATGATATAAGAAAAATTAGGTATTTAGGTTCCATTTCCTGTTCATTACACTCCAATTCTTATCTACATCCTAGAAACTTTGAAGTCATTGTCATTGTTTTCCCAGTTGCAAATGCTACTGGCGCTCTTCCTACATGGGTGAAAAGGTACATCACTGAAGAATGTGTCATTCTTGCTAACTCAAAACATTCTTCTATATTGGATATTTGTCTGTAAAAGTATAACGTATGGTGTTAGGCTCCGTCCCGAGTTAATCTCGATTAACTCTATTTAAGTGAATTTGAGACTAATTAAGCCGATTTAGTTAAGTAAATGAAGAATTGCGTATAAATACGGGTTTATACGTATTTTGTCGAATACGGAAAGTTTTGATACCAGCATGTGTATCTTTACGAGTATGACAAATTACATAAAAGACTTGAGTTGATTCGACGAGAAATGAATCAAATGACCTATGAATTGACTCAAAATATAAATGTAAGGACTTAAGGGGGGTTTTATGTAAAAATTCTCTTATATGAGATAAGATGAACTTCTTTTTGAGTTCATTTATGTTCTGTGAACTGAGGCAACATCCGTTCCTCCTCTTTTCTTTTTCTTTCTTCCTCTGTTTCTCTTCTTTCTTGGATTTCTTTTGACGTGGAGTGGATTCAAGTGAAAGGACTTCCTTTCCTTCATCTTCTTGGAATTCTTCTTGAATTCAAGCTTCAAAGTGGGAAGTTCATCTCAAATCCAAGCTTGAAAAGGGGGGTTTTCTCTACCAATCTTCACTCAAGGCAAGTATAAACTTTTATGACTAATTGAATGTTGTTTGATGTAATTTTCATATAATTTAGGAAAGAAAAACATTCATGAATCATGTGGTAAAATGATATGGATGATTCTTATGACTGATTTTTATGACTGAATAGAAGGGTGGTGGTTTGGATGAATAGATGTGTTGGATTAGTTTAAATGATGTGGTAAATGATGTGGTAAAAGAGAGAATAAGAGATTTCAAAGTTGTTACAGGTTCTGACTTGAATGTAAAGAAGGGAAGGAGGAAACCAGTTCAGCAGCCTGAAACAGGCTGTGTTTTATGACTTTTGTCCAGAAATGGGCCAGCCCGGATTGGGCCTGCCCGAGTGGGTCGGCCCATTGGGCCAAAAAGGCCAATTTCGAATGGCCATAACTTTTGATCCATATGTTTAATTTTTGAGTTCTATATATCGTTGGAAAGCTCTTGGAGCGTAGAAACCAATGGTATACACCTCTTCATGAGCATATATTGGGAGATGAAGTAGATATGGGGACAAGTATAACCGGGCCTTCCTATGTCGACTTGGCTCATTGAGAAATGTCTAGAAAGGGTAGTTTAAGCTTAGAAATTAATGTTGATCATGTTTAGACCATCCTAAGTGTTAACGAGGGTTATCCTAATGCACACATACTTAAGTAATATCATCTATAGTAATACGTGCATCGATAACGGTCGTTTCACTTAAGGGTTAGTTAGAGGCTTAATTTAGAATTAGATTGAGATTAATAGGAATTGTTAACAGGTCTGGCACTACCTAGTGGTTTCTGAACTCATAATGAAAAGTAACAATGAACTAAATGAATTGATAAATGAAATGCTATTCCTACTGCAGTAGATGAGATTGGGGTGTTCCGGAGCCCGTGGTGACACCAGTGATCTCTGATCAAGACACTGGGAGATCCCACCTTATTGGACCGAAAGGTCATTGACTGAAAAGTCATACATTGATAAGCCATTAAGAAATATGGAATATAATGAATGAGTAAATGAATATGAATTGCTTCCTTTTGGAAGAACTGAATGGAGTTGAAACCAATGCTAGTGTAGTTACCATAGTATTGTCATTGTCACTTGTATATTAGAATTGTTTAGCACTGTTAAACAATACATTGTTAGGAATTATGAAATGTCATAAATATATGTATACCTTGTTGAACCGTCGTGTTCATGGTATTACTGATGATGTTACAGGCTCAGTTGCCCGTGCCAGTACCTCCGAGGCCGTTCCGTCAACGGAGGAGGCCCATTCGTTACCTCCAGGAGGTCTAGCTGAATGGACATGAATTGAGGGCGAACAAGTAGAAATCTTTTGAGAACTTTTAGAAATGATTTTAATAGATTCATTTTGGTATTGTAAGCATTGTAAGTATATTCCCTGCATTGTATTATAAATGTGCAGTGGTTGATAGTGAGAAACTGAACAGATGTAAAGTAACTTTACTGTTCATAGTAAAGTATTTGATTAGTTCGATTAATTGGTTGTCAATGTATATTATTTGTATATTCCGCACTGTACATTGACAGGTACGTATGCAAGATCCCTTGTAGATTCGTTTTAACTTCGGTTATTTCGGATCTACGGGAGTAAGTATGATGAACATCGCGACCCGGGGATTAACCCTAATCACTCTGATCTCGGGGCCGGGTCGTGACATACTTATTGTATGGTATCAGAGCCTAGTTAAAGGACTAGGTTAAGCAAACGTAAAAGACTTAGCAAAGCTCGGAACGAAGTGAGAAGTGTGTGTTTTGAACAAATCCAACTATGGATTTATGTTTAATGTTTTCACTATATGTGATATATATGTGAACTAACTAATTGAGATGGAAGTGTTTAGATGAATTCTTACCTTCCTTATTGTTACAGTATGGCGTCAGGATCAGGATCAGGATCGGGGTCAGGGTCACAAGATGATGTTACTATTGTTCCACCTCCCCCTCCTAGTTCTGATGCGCGCTTTACTGCTATTTTGGAGCAGTTAGCCAGGAGCCATGAAGCTCAAATGGGTATGCAATCCCAAATAGCTACGATGTTGGAAGTACAGAGCCAGTTGCAGGCTCAGATACAATCTCCAGTAATACCAGTCCAGCAACCACATGTTGAGACACAAGTGGTGTTGCAGCATAAGGACAAGGATCCTCATGCTATCTTCGAGCGGTTCCGTAAGCGTGGAGCCACTGAGTTTCACGGAGATGAGGATGTGATGAAGGCAGATGAATGGCTAGAACACATTGAAGATGTGTTTGAAACGGTTGTCTGCACTCAGAAGCAGAGACTACTGCTTATCTCCACCATGTTTAGAGATACAGCGAAGACGTGGTGGAAGAGTGTTAAAGATGCCTTTAAGGCAATGCCAGCTGAGGGTATTTGGGAGATTTTCCGGCAGCAGTTTCAGCGGAAATTCGTCCCCGAGCATGTACAGCAGAAAAAGGAGGCAGAATTCTTAGTCTTGAAACAAGGTCACATGACAGTGGCTGTATATGTGCATACCTTCTTGAAGTTGTCCAAGTATGCATTGGAGTTGATAGACACAGAAGCAAAGAAGCTGAAGAGATTCCTCATAGGCATAAATCCGGAGTACAAAGCTGTCGTATTGGCTGGACAGAAGCCTACGACATTTGATGAGGCAGTTGATAGGGCCTACACAGCAGAGGAGATTCAGCGAGAGAAGGAAGCAGATAAAGAGGCAGAGAAAGCAGCTGAGACCTTGAGCACCAAGAGGAGTGGTGATTCATGGTTTCGGAAGGGAGGACCATCTAGGTCCAAGAGGCAGAAACACAGATTCATTCCTAGACCTGATAGGAATGAGAGGAGAGAGAACAGACCAGTCTGTGCTACTTGTGGAAAATTTCATAGGACTGAGTCATGTTGGAGGACTACCGGAGCTTGCTTTATCTGTGGTTCTTTGGAACACAGAATGGCAGTTTGTCCACGAGCTAGAAGAGATGACAGACCTCCTTACCAGTATCAGGCTCCAGGACAGGCAGCACTTCCTGCTCCTCCACCGAGATTGGCACTGCCAGCTCCTCCTCCTCGACCACAGTATCCACAGCCTCCACGTCAGGGTCAGCAGCGTCCTTGGCAGAGACAGCAGCCCAGACAGCAGCAGCAGGCAGAGAGACCACAGATAGCTGGGATGGCTTGTGCTGTCAGCAGGGAACAGGCTGATGTTGCAGCCAATGTCGTGGAAGGTATAATTTATGTTGATAGTAGACCTGCTATTGCATTATTTGATCCGGGTTCTACGCATTCTTTTGTTGCACCTGCATTTGCTTGTGATATGCAAAACCGGATTATGCAGTTAGCTTATGATTTCACAGTGTCTACTCCTTTAGGGAGACAAGTGAGGTGTGAGTTGTATATACCTCAGTGCACTGTCAGGATTGGAGAGGTATCCATGCCAGCAGATTTGGTAGTCCTAGCCATGAGTGATTTTGATGTGATCTTTGGCATGGATTGGCTTGCGAAGTACAGGGCTTGTTTAGACTGTTTCCGCAAGATCATCACCTTCAGGGTTGATGAAGCCAATGCCAGTGTGCTATTTGAGGGAGTCAGAAAGAAATATGACACCAGGCTTGTTTCAGCACTCAAGGCTGAACGATTGATGCAGAGTGGGTGTGAAGGCTATATTGCTTTCATTTCAGAGAAGAAGCCTGTACAGGAGTTGAAAAACATTCCTGTAGTCTGTGAGTTTCCAGATGTGTTCCCAGATGAGGTGCCAGGTCTACCTCCAGCTAGGGAAGTAGACTTCACTATTGAGCTTGTGCCTGGTACAGCACCGATATCCAGGGCACCATATCGTATGGCACCGTCAGAGCTGTATGAGTTAAAGAAACAGATACAGGATTTGCTCGACAAAGGTTTTATCAAACCTAGTGTCTCACCATGGGGAGCACCTGTACTGTTTGTGAAGAAGAAAGATGGCACTCTTCGTATGTGCATTGATTATAGGCAGATAAATCAAGTAACAGTGAAAAACAAATATCCACTGCCTAGGATCGATGAGTTGTTTGATCAACTCCACGGTGCAGCGTACTTTTCCAAGATTGATCTTCGATCTGGATATCACCAGATTCGAGTGAGAGATCAAGATGTACAGAAGACTGCATTTAGGACTCGTTACGGCCACTATGAGTTTCTAGTCATGCCTTTTGGTCTCACCAATGCACCTGCAGTGTTTATGGCTTTAATGAACAGGGTGTTTGCTTCGTATTTGGATCAGTTTGTCGTAATTTTCATTGATGACATCCTGGTCTATTCAAAGACAGAGATAGAGCATTCACAGCATTTGAGAACAGCCTTGCAGATACTGAGAGAGAATCAGTTGTATGCAAAGCTTGAAAAGTGTGACTTCTGGTTACAGCAAGTGGCATTTCTTGGACATATCATTACCAAAGATGGCTTAGCTGTTGATTCAGCTAAGATTGAGGCCATTACCAATTGGCAGAGTCCGAAGAATGTGCCAGAGGTGAGAAGCATCTTAGGGTTGGCAGGCTATTACAGAAGGTTCGTAAAGGACTTTTCAAAAATAGCAGCACCATTGTCGAGACTGACTCGGAAGAATGTTCCATTTCAATGGAACGATACATGTGAGTCCAGTTTCCAGACCTTGAAGCAGAAGTTGGTGTCAGCCCCTATCTTAGCCTTACCCGAAGGAAGAGGAGGATTTGAGATTTACTCAGATGCCTCGGGTGTCGGTTTGGGCTGTGTCTTGATGCAGCACCGGAAAGTGATAGCATATGGTTCGCGTCAATTGAAAGATCACGAGAAGAATTACACTACTCATGATCTCGAGCTCGCAGCGGTTGTATTTGCATTGAAGCAATGGAGGCACTACCTATACGGAGAGACTTTTGAAGTCCACTGTGATCACAGGAGCCTTCAGTATTTGTTTACTCAGAAGGATATCAATCTGAGGCAACGCCGTTGGTTAGAGCTGATAAAAGACTACGACTTTCCATTCAAATATGTACCTGGAAAGGGAAACGTAGTTGCAGATGCTTTGAGTCGGAAAGTAGCTGACTTGGCATCCTTGGAAGATGGATGGAATCTGCTAGAAGAGTTCAGGGACTCAGATGTAGCCATTCACTTGTCGGACGATCGAGTGATGATTGCACAGATGTCCGTCTTCGAGCCACTCCTTATTCAAGATATTAAGGAGAGACAGTTCGAAGACCCTGAATTAGCAAAGATCAGGGATAACATTGCGCAGAGACCAGATTTCGTATTGGTAAAAGGAGTCCTCTACTTCAGGGACAGATTATGTATACCAGCACAGGAGGATTTGAAGCAAGCAGTGATGTTTGAAGCTCATCACACTAGATATTCTATGCATCCGGGGAGTACCAAGATGTATAGGAATCTCAAAGGCAGATTTTGGTGGAACAATATGAAACGGGAGATAGCAGGCTATGTAGCTTCCTGCTTGACTTGCCAGCGTGTGAAGTTCGAGCACCAGAAACCGCCAGGATTGCTTCATCCACTGGATATTCCCAAGTGGAAGTGGGATCATATTACTATGGACTTTGTATCTGGCTTACCTAGGACGAGGAAGCAGCACGATACCGTCTGGGTGATCGTGGATCGTCTGACAAAGTCCGCACATTTTCTTCCATTTCGGAAAGATATGGGCTTCAGCGAGATGTCCAGATTGTTTGTCAAGGAAGTGACTCGATTGCATGGAACACCGGTCTCGATTGTCTCCGATCGGGATAGTCGGTTTGTGTCCTCATTTTGGCAGTCATTTCAGAGTTCTATGGGTACTAAACTTCGGTTTAGTACTGCTTATCATCCACAGACAGATGGACAGTCAGAGAGGACTATACAGACATTAGAGGATTTGCTTCGTGCCAGTGTAGTTGATTTCGGGAGTGATTGGGATGACCATTTGGCGTTGTGCGAGTTTGCGTACAACAACAGCTATCACTCCAGCATTGAGATGGCACCATTTGAAGCACTGTATGGTCGTCGGTGTAGGACCCCAGTGAGCTGGGAAGAGGTTGGAACTCGGAGTTTCCATGGTCCTACCATCATCGCTGAGACAGCAGAAAGGGTACAGAAGATTCAGGACAGGCTGAAAGTTGCTAGATCACGGCAGAAAAGCTATGCTGACAATCGTCGGCGAGATCTAGAGTTCGCCGTAGATGATCTAGTCTTTCTGAAGACTTCTCCGATGAAGGGTACAATCAGATTCGGGCAGAAAGGGAAGCTTTCCCCGAGATTTATTGGTCCTTTTAGGATCGTGAGTCGGATTGGCAATGTAGCTTA